>RJVU01053643.1:5624197-5688544 GCA_003731715.1 Anabarilius grahami | reverse complement strand
GGGAGGGTTGGCTAAAACATAAACCCATATAGACAGAATAATATTTGAGAGTCAATGAAATGTAAATGAATGTATAAAAGGAGTAAGGATTGGTTTAAAAATTTGACTGTGATGCTAACTATAGTTTTTGTGGTTTCAGGGCCTTGTTTGCTCAGACGGGAAACACTGCTGCCCAAAAGGCCATGAATGCAGTGCAGACAGCAGTTCGTGTGTCAAACAAAAAGGTATGGAAGAGAGTGAAGGAATTAATGTTGACCAGAGAGTTTAATTATTTAAGGGTTGGTTCACCCAAAAATGAAAATTCTGTCATTTATTACTTACCCTCATGCCGTTCCACACCCGTAAGACCTTCGTTGATCTTCAGAACGCAGAGCCATCTGATTTCAACTAAAATATCTTAATTTGTGTTCCGAAGATCAACAAAGGTCTTATGGGTGTGGAACGGCATGAGGGTCAGTAATAAATGACAGAATTTAAATTTTTGGGTGAACTAACCCTTTAAAACATACATTATCCCACATAAATGTATAATGGTTTTAAGGCCCGCACACACCAAGAACAATAACTATTAATGATATAATGACTATGACAAGGAATTCTTTAATTCTAATTCTATGAGAATAGGGAAGTCTATACCACAGCTATAACGACAAAGAGGAACAATGTCATTGGAATCACTTTCAGAATTTTTTTTTCCAGCTGATGAACATTAAAACATTGACAGCAAATCAGTATCCATCCTGCTTCATAAAGCTTGAGCATTTACAGTGGCAGATGGCATAACTGCAGTGTACTTATAATAAACAGTACGTTATCATGCCTTGGTGTAGACGATAATATTGTTATCATTATAATTATTATAATTAGAATTTACAGTAGTGAGATTAAATGTTGTAATTTGGATGTGAAATAAATCTAACCCTAAATCATCTCAAGAGCTTTTCACACTTGAAAGAGTTAACCCTGGGTCATACTAAACCCTGGGTAAATGGAATCCTGGGTTATCTTGCTTCACGTTTCACACTGCTTATATTTTACCCGGGGTTAACAGTTAATACTGGGTATTTATAAACTGCTACTTCACACTGTACATTCCTAAACCCTGGGTTAAAGTCCTTATTTGCATATTTGTGGTGTTACTGTCACTGATTGGACGAATCCGGTACTTATGTTTACATAAAGGCTTTAGCATTGCGCATCCTCATACTGTAGTACACTGACTGTAGTATAAAGTTAATCCTGAATGGACTTTTCAGACTATAAAGGTAAGAAAGAAGCTCTCTTTTTCACTTCAATTGTCGCATTTTTTGTGACCGTCCAAAGCACGTTAATACGAGGCATGCGATTGGTTGTCGGTTGCTAAGCATCTCTTAACATTCTAACATCGCTCCGTTTCACACTGTACAAGTTTGGCACCGCAATGCGGGGTTAACACCACAAAAGCAGTGCTAACCCTGCTCCGGAGCAGAGGGTTTCATAAGTGTGAAACGTTCCTTTACCCGCGGTTATAAGTGGTGTTTACATCGCTAATCATCGATAATCCAGGATTAAGCGCAGTGTGAAAAGCCCTTTGTGTATTTCCTCAACAGTGTTGTCATGTGATTGTTTTTAGAACAAGTTGAGACTGTTATTTGCGGAGATGGGAAGTCAGAGTGTCCTGTGGACACCACGTGTTGTGAGACAGAAGATGGTCAATGGGCGTGCTGCCCCATGCCAAAGGTATGGGTACAGTTTTGATACAGTAATAGGTACATAGACATGCAGTTTTTTTCACAGTCACAAACATGTTTAAATAAATATGTATATATAAATACATTAAATTGAAAAAGTGATAGTAAAGACATTGTTACAAAAACAACTTTCTATTTCAAAAGTTCTCAAAGTTTTCACTTGCATTCTTTTCCTCTGTCATGTGTGCTTTTTTTAGGCTGTATGCTGTGATGATAAAATCCACTGTTGCCCAGAGGACAGTGTTTGTGATGTTGAAAGCTCTAAATGCATGTCCTCCACCAATCAGGAGCTGCCCATGTGGGCCAAGTTCCCTGCTCGCCTCAGGGCTGAATGGGAAGATCACAAACGTAGGCTATTGTCCAAAAGAGATTTATACATTTTCTAATAATTTCTAATGGAGTCTAATACTGATATAATTCAGCATTTTAATTTCTTCGCCCCTCTCCTTCAAAAGCTGCAGAAATGAGGGCTGAAGCTGAAGTCACTACAACCGGACAAATCACTACTGCTGGAAACCAAATTACTACATTGCCTGGTGCACTCCTAGAGAGTATGTGGAAATTTGTAGATGACTATTCATTATATGTACACATAAAATATAGCATTTCCCAAACTGTTTCTGTCATTTCCTGTGCCTTCTGCATATTCAGACTCTGATGTTCCCTGTGATGACACCGCGGCCTGTCCAGATGGAACCACATGCTGTAAGACTAAAGATGGAGGATGGGCCTGCTGTCCTCTTCCAGAGGTAAATCACCCATTGACAAGTAGCTCGACCATTACATCTACATCTCGTATAGCAAATCCTGATGTAGAGATGTGTACTGGCTAAAGTTAAAGGTGTACGTTAATTTTCTCTGTAGGCCGTGTGTTGTGACGACTTCATCCACTGCTGTCCTCATGGCAAGACTTGTAACGTTGCTGCCGGGTCATGTGATGATCCTTCAGGCTCTACGCCTTGGCTGGAGAAGCTGCCCGTCCAACGTCAGAATGTGGCTGTTACACAAGGTAGTTCAAAGCACTGAATCCATCGCACAGACACAGTATAAAAACACTATTTTAAATGTTCTTAAACTGTTTCTTTCTTTTTTAGTGTCTTCAGATGTTCCCTGTGATGACACCACATATTGTCCAGATGGAACCACATGCTGTAAGACTAAAGATGGAGGATGGGCCTGCTGTCCTCTGCCAGAGGTAAATCACCCATTGACAAGTAGCTCGACCATTACATCTACATCTCGTATAGCAAATCCTGATGTAGAGATGTGTACTGGTAAAATTAAAGGTGTACGTTCATTTTCTCTGTAGGCCGTGTGTTGTGACGACTTCATCCACTGCTGTCCTCATGGCAAGACTTGTAACGTTGCTGCCGGGTCATGTGATGATCCTTCAGGCTCTACGCCTTGGCTGGAGAAGCTGCCCGTCCAACGTCAGAATGTGGCTGTTACACAAGGTAGTTCAAAGCACTGAATCCATCGCACAGACACAGTATTAAACCACTATTTTAAATGTTCTTAAAGTGGTCATGAAATGAGAAATCAAATTTTCATTGATCATTTGACATGTAAGAGGTCATTGAACTATTAAAACATCCTGTAAGTTTTAGAACTCAAAACTTCCTTGTTAGTCCAAAAACAGCTTTTATTCAAACCAAGCTCTAAAGATGACTCCTTTCGGATTTGTCACATTATGATGTAAAAGTGCGACGAAAGACCGCCTCTGCAGAATCAGATCAATGCCTACTTCAACATCATTGCATCTTTGGCTCCGCCCACTGGTGCATTAGTGAGAGGAGAGAAGAGAGATAAATAACATTACGTTTCAAACGATCCTAATGCTAGGAAAGTGGTTATTTACTTTCAACTACGTGAATGTCTCATAGATCATTATTTGTTTGTTCGGTACATTTCAGTGGATTCTAGTGTTGTCAAAAGTACTGACTTCGATACCAAGGGCCAGATTTACTAAACAGGGAAAATTAGCGTGAGAGCACAATGACAAAAAAAAAAAAACGCAGATGGGATTGGAAAGCTCTGCGCGTGATCAACTGACGATGCGTACATTAAAGAACACAGACGCAGCCAGATCATTTCCATAATGAACAACACAATCTACCAGTTAGCATCTTGTTTAAGAGGTGCTTTTTTGGGTGGTAAATGATGGCGCAAACACCAGTAAATTGACGAGTGCAAACCTTAGTAAATCACCTTGTGTGATTCATTTAAATATCCTAAGTCGGTGCTGAAATTTTAAAAAATGTGATGCTTTGAGCACTCCCGCTTTCAAATGGCTTTCAAACACTTCCATGTGTTGATAATTGTAGCCAATCACAGACATATATGTTGAGCGCGTGAACACAATGGCCAGTCAGAGGTGTTTACGAATCCGCTCAACAGCACTCAAAGCGTCACATTTTTTAAATTTCAGTACTGACTTGGTATCAAAGTTGGTACTTATGACAACACTACTGGATTATCTATTTAGTTATTGCTATTTATGCATCAGGAAAAATAAGTAAATAATACAATTATTAAATATAATCGCTGGAGCTGTCAATCACACAGTGACTGAGTTCTGGAAACTCTGTAAAACTCCCGTTACAATCAATGACGCTGTCTACACTGTACAGTGAATCTCTTATTTACATTGTGTTTGCACTGTTAGTTATGATGAAAGCATTTGTTAGAGTGCAGAAATCAAGCTGCAATGATGAGATCACTGCATTCATGCGCTCAACAGACATGTCTGTCATCGGCCACAATGCTCATCGCCGCAACCTTTCGTGTGACGGGAGTAGATCTAAGTATAATGCTATAATCAACAATTTTCATGATTCGTTAATCTCGACAGCTGTAATAGTAAAAACGTGGTAAAGGTTTTCGAGAGAGATCCACATGTAATACTTATGTCATATGCAAAGATGTTAGTCAATCGTACTAGTGGGCTTTACATTGAAGTCTCACCGCAGACAGGCCCCTTCCAACAGAACGGTCAAATCACACGGCTAAAATCAGGGCAGAAAATGGCCTTAAATTTCTAAATTATGAGAATTATTTTTTAATTCAATCATACTTTAATTAAAATCATACTAACATTATAAGTTCACCTTAGGAAACATTATAAAAAAATGCCATTAATGATCCCCTTAAACTGATTCGTTAATTTCTAGTGTCTTCAGATGTTCCCTGTAATGACACCGCGGCCTGTCCAGATGGAACCACATGCTGTAAGACTAAAGATGGAGGATGGGCCTGCTGTCCTCTTTCAGAGGTAAATCACCTCACCTGCTCTGTTCCTATAATAAGTAAATATATTTTCTAGATATAATTTAAATAATATGACAATATACACTACCGTTCGAAAGTTTGTAATGTTTTCTATTAAAGAAGTCTCATTTTCTCACCAAGATTGCATTTATTTGATAAAAAATACAGTAAAAACAGTAATATTGAGAAATATTATTATAAATTAAAATAACTGTTTTTTGAGAACATTATCTTAATATTAATATAATATAATATTTCATATACTTTGAAATACCTTGGAGTATCATGCAAATACCATGGTTTATAGATATGGTAATCATCCAGCACCATGGAAAGGTACTTTTTTTTTGTAAACATTGAAATTTTGTGTACTAAGTTAAAGGAGCACCTTAATTTTCTCTGTAGGCCGTGTGTTGTGAGGACTTCACCCACTGCTGTCCCCATGGTAAGATATGTAATGTTGCTGCTGGGACATGTGATGACCCTTCATGTTCAGGTGTGCCCTGGGTGGAGCAGGTGCCCATCCAACCAGTCATCAGTCAGAATGTGACTGACACAAAACGTAGGTCAACAAACACTCCAAAGATCTGAAACTAAACACACATGTACACATTTAACATAAAACTGTCCGTTTACTTTTTTGAATATTCAGACTCTGATGTTCCCTGTGATGACACCACATATTGTCCAGATGGAACCACATGCTGTAAGACTAAAGATGGAGGATGGGCCTGCTGTCCTCTGCCAGAGGTAAATCACCCATTGACAAGTAGCTCGACCATTACATCTACATCTCGTATAGCAAATCCTGATGTAGAGATGTGTACTGGCTAAAGTTAAAGGTGTACGTTCATTTTCTCTGTAGGCCGTGTGTTGTGACGACTTCATCCACTGCCGTCCTCATGGCAAGACTTGTAACGTTGCTGCCGGGTCATGTGATGATCCTTCAGGCTCTACGCCTTGGCTGGAGAAGCTGCCCATCCAACGTCAGAATGTGGCTGTTACACAAGGTAGTTCAAAGCACTGAATCCATCGCACAGACACAGTATAAAAACACTATTTTAAATGTTCCTTAACTGTTTCTCTCATTTTTCTTCAGTGTCTTCAGATGTTCCCTGTGATGACACCCCGGCCTGTCCAGATGGAACCACATGCTGTAAGACTAAAGATGGAGGATGGGCCTGCTGTCCACTGCCAGAGGTAAATCACCCATTGACAAGTAGCTCGACCATTACATCTACATCTCGTATAGCAAATCCTGATGTAGAGATGTGTACTGGCTAAAGTTAAAGGTGTACGTTCATTTTCTCTGTAGGCCGTGTGTTGCGACGACTTCATCCACTGCTGTCCTCATGGCAAGACTTGTAACGTTGCTGCCGGGTCATGTGATGATCCTTCAGGCTCTAAGCCTTGGCTGGAGAAGCTGCCCGTCCAACGTCAGAATGTGGCTGTTACACAAGGTAGTTCAAAGCACTGAATCCATCGCACAGACACAGTATAAAAACACTATTTTAAATGTTCCTTAACTGTTTCTCTCATTTTTCATCAGTGTCTTCAGATGTTCCCTGTGATGACACCCCGGCCTGTCCAGATGGAACCACATGCTGTAAGACTAAAGATGGAGGATGGGCCTGCTGTCCTCTGCCAGAGGTAAATCACCTCACCTATTAACGAAATAGTTCATCAAATTTAATAATTCTGTTAACCTTTCTTTCTTCTGTGGAACACAAAAGAAGATATTTTAAAGAACTGCTGTTAGGATTAATCAGCTTTCTCTGTAGGCCGTGTGTTGTGACGACTTCATCCACTGCTGTCCTCATGGCAAGACTTGTAACGTTGCTGCCGGGTCATGTGATGATCCTTCAGGCTCTACGCCTTGGCTGGAGAAGCTGCCCATCCAACGTCAGAATGTGGCTGTTACACAAGGTAGTTCAAAGCACTGAATCCATCGCACAGACACAGTATTAAACCACTATTTTAAATGTTCTTAAACTGTGTCTATCATTTCTAGTGTCTTCTGATGTTCCCTGTGATGGCACCGCGGCCTGTCCAGATGGAACCACATGCTGTAAGACTAAAGATGGAGGATGGGCCTGCTGTCCTCTGCCAGAGGTAAATCACCCATTGACAAGTAGCTCGACCATTACATCTACATCTCGTATAGCAAATCCTGATGTAGAGATGTGTACTGGCTAAAGTTAAAGGTGTACGTTCATTTTCTTTGTAGGCCGTGTGTTGCGACGACTTCATCCACTGCTGTCCTCATGGTCAGACTTGTAACGTTGCTGCCGGGTCATGTGATGATCCTTCAGGCTCTACGCCCTGGCTGGAGAAGCTGCCCGTCCAACGTCAGAATGTGGCTGTTACACAAGGTAGTTCAAAGCACTGAATCCATCGCACAGACACAGTATAAAAACACTATTTTTTTACTACTGTTTCTTTCATTTTTCTTCAGTGTCTTCAGATGTTCCCTGTAATGACACCGCGGCCTGTCCAGATGGAAGCACGTGCTGTAAGACTAAAGATGGAGGATGGGCCTGCTGTCCTCTTCCAGAGGTAAATCACCTCACCTTTTAACGAAATAGTTCATCAAAATTAATAATTCTGTCAACCTTTCTTTCTTCTGTGGAACACAAAAGAAGATATTTTAAAGAACTGCTGTTAGGATTAATCAGCTTTCTCTGTAGGCCGTATGTTGTGATGACTTCATCCACTGCTGTCCTCATGGCAAGACTTGTAACGTTGCTGCCGGGTCATGTGATGATCCTTCAGGCTCTACGCCCTGGCTGGAGAAGCTGCCCGTCCAACGTCAGAATGTGGCTGTTACACAAGGTAGTTCAAAGCACTGAATCCATCGCACAGACACAGTATAAAAACACTTTTTTAAATGTTCTTAAACTGTTTCTTTCATTTTTAGTGTCTTCTGATGTTCCCTGTGATGACACCACATATTGTCCAGATGGAACCACATGCTGTAAGACTAAAGATGGAGGATGGGCCTGCTGTCCTCTGCCAGAGGTAAATCACCCATTGACAAGTAGCTCGACCATTACATCTACATCTCGTATAGCAAATCCTGATGTAGAGATGAGTACTGGCTAAAGTTAAAGGTGTACGTTCATTTTCTCTGTAGGCCGTGTGTTGCGACGACTTCATCCACTGCTGTCCTCATGGCAAGACTTGTAACGTTGCTGCCGGGTCATGTGATGATCCCTCAGGCTCTACGCCCTGGCTGGAGAAGGTGCCTGCTCGCCCTAGAGCAGGTCAAAGGTCAACTAAGAACGTGAATTGCGACTCTAGTCACATTTGTCCTGAATCCAACACTTGCTGTAAGAACATCGACGGAGCCTGGGGCTGCTGTCCTTTGCCTGAGGTACAGTATTATCTCGGAGGAAAAATACTAATCTAATCTTGCATGAGTAACCAAATTGAATTTTATTGCTCTTGGTAATATCCCTCAGTCCCTCCTTCACAAGGATGTTCAAGTGCCCAGCAACATTTATTTGAGAAATCAAGCTATGTAAAATAATAAGACTTTTCAATCTTGTACAAAATTCAGACTTTCAGACATAATTTTCTGAGAATCCTCTACCATTCAAAAGTTTGGAGTCTGTAAGGTATTTTTTTTTATTGTTTTTGAAAGAAGTCTCTTATATGCACACTGCTGCTTTTATTTGATCAAAATACAGGAAAAACGGTAATATTGTGACATTACTACAATTTCAAATAACTTTTCTATTAGAATATATTTTAAAAAGTAATTTATTCCTGTGATGTCAAAGCTGAATTTTCAGCATCATTACTCCAGTCTTCAGTGTCACATGATCCTTCAGAAATCATTACAATATGCTGATTTGTTGCTCAAGAAACATTTTTATTATCAGTGTTGAAAATAGTTTAATACTGCTTAATAGTTTTGTGGAAACGATGATACATTTTTCAGGATTCTTTGATAAAAGTTCAAAAGGACATAATTTATTTGAAATATAAATATTTTTTGTAACATTATAAATGTTTCCTTTCATGTTTGATCAGTTTAATACATCCTTGCTGAATAAAAGTATTAATTTATTTAAAAAAATAATCTTACTGACCTTACTAAACTTTTGACAGGTAGTGTATATCTTGAATTGTTTATTTTTCTCATTAGCAAATACTAATAGTGCACATATTATTATAATGAATTAATCATAAAAATAACTAAAAGACGGGTTGTTCTGTCTGCAGGCTGTGTGTTGTAGGGATAGATTCCACTGCTGTCCGCACGGCACCACTTGCAACCTTGTAACACTCACCTGTAATGGCAACACCACCTCTGTACCTATGTCAGTCATAATCTCAGCCTCAGATAAGGAGGAACAGAGACAGCACAAGGAAGTGAAAGAGCAAGTGGGGAAGTATATCAGGGTTCCATGTGATGCACATACTTCCTGCCCAGATTACACCACTTGCTGTCTTATTGCAAAAACCAACAAATGGGGTTGTTGCCCTCTGCCTAATGTGAGTGTGACTCTGTTATTATTTACTGTATTAATAGGGCCCTTTGTTTTGATGAGTGTATATATTTCCAGATACTTCCTTGTGCTTGTAACAGATATTAAGCACACTTCTCACTGACTAGAAAATAGATCCTAAATACAATACTGTTTAAAGTTTTGGGGTCTGTTTTTTTGTTTGTTTGTTTGTTTTTTCACAAAAAGTGATCATAAGTGACGGTAAAGATAAAGACATTTATAATGTTGGAAAAGATTTTGTTCAAATACATGATGTTTTTTAAAACTATCTATTCATCAAGGAATCCGGAAAAATTGTCATGGTTTCCACAAAAATACTAAGCAGAAAAACTATTTTCAACATTGATGATAATAATAATAAATGTTTCTTGAGCATCAAATAATCATTTTGTAATGATTTCTGAAGGATCATGTGACACTGAAGACTGGAGTAATGATGATGAAAATTCAGCTTTGACATCACAGGAATAAATTACATTTTAAAATATATTCAAATAGAAAACAGTTTATTTACATTTTAATAATATTTCACAATATTACTGTTTTTAATGTATTTTTGATCAAGTAAATGCAGCAGTAAATGAGAATGAGAGACTTTTTTTCAAAAACATTTTCACCAACCCCAAACTTTTGAACGGTAGTATATGCAATTTGTTTTGCTATTTCAAAACAAATACAGTCTTAAAAGGTTAGTTCACCCAAAAATGAAATTTCTTTAAGTACTTACCCTCATGTCGTTCCAAACCCGTGAGCCCTTCGTTCATCTTAAAAAATAAGATATTTTTGATGAAATACTTTCTGACCCTCAGATAGACCGCAATGAAATTACCACTTTCAAGGCGCAGAAAGGTAGTAAAGACATTGTTAAAATAGTCTGTGTGACTACAGTGGTTCAACCTTAATTTATGAAGCGACAAGAATACTTTTTGTGCACAAAAAAAAGAATTTTATTCAACAATATCTTCTCTTCCGTGTCAGTCTCCGACGCAGTTAACGTGAGCAGCACGGCGCATGTGTGTGTGATTCTGATGCAGGAAACGGCCAATACTGAGCCGGCATTCTGATGTAGAACCTGGAAGCACTGCACTGTGTTTACAACGTGAAAAGCGTCGGAGACTGACACGTAAGAGAAGAAATTGTTGGTTGTGCACAAAAAGTATTTTCGTTGCATCATAAAATTTAAGGTTCAACCGCATTGATTGTATTGCTGTCTATGAGGGGGACAGAAAGCTCTCAGAGTTCATCAAAAATATCTTAATTTGTGTTCCGAAGATGAACGAAGCTGGTTTGGATTTAATTTTGGGGTAAACTAAACCTTTAAAGGATAATGTTGTGACGGTCAGTATTTTGACCTTGAATCTATTTCTCATTCATTTTCAGGCAATATGTTGCACAGATGGGGAACACTGTTGTCCGGCTCACTATAAGTGCGATGTGAGCCATGTGTCTTGCATCAAGGGAGATGTGGTGATCCCCTGGTACAATAAAATTGCTGCTCAAAGTTCACTAACTCCAAACTCGGATCTCAGCACCAATAAGTGCGATGAGCAGTCGAGTTGCTCCACAGATTCGACCTGCTGCCGTCTAACCACGGGAGAATGGGGCTGCTGCCCTCTTCCTCAGGTAAAAATATGTGTATGTGCACTGGCTACAGAAGATTTATTCACGTTTAATATATTTAATACACCTCTTACATGCCATAGGCTGTTTGCTGCCCAGACCAGCAGCACTGTTGTCCCAGAGGCTACAAGTGTGACTTGCGTAGACACTCCTGCATAAAGACCACCTGGCTGTACGTGGAAAGAGTCCCACTTGCCCACATTGGTAGCCAAAAGCCACAGCCAAGTGTCTCAGGAAAGGACATTCAGTGTGGTGGTGGATATACTTGCCAAGATGGTCAGACCTGTTGTCCAACCTCCCAGACCTCTTGGGGCTGTTGCCCGTCTTCTATGGTAAAGTATTAAACCATAAATTGATAGTTGACACCCAAAAATTTGTCATCATTTACTCACCCTCATGTGTTACTTGAGAAGATAAAAATACTTATTTTAAGAGAATAAATCTTAAATTAAATGTATTTTTCCTATTAGCAAATAGTTGTTCATTGTTTTAAGCATATGACAGTATATTATGGTTGTGGTTACATGAGCCTGGCTGTATGTGGAAAGAGTCCCACTTGCCAACATTGGTGGCCACATCCAAGTGTCTCAGAAAAAATAATTAAATTAAGAATGTGTTAAAGATCTTCATTTAGAGTTCCAGTGTACAGTAACTGCATCGAAGAATGAATTTCTTTTGAATATATGGATGGAAATGTGCACACTGATCTCAATTCTATTGATTTACTGTAAATTCAAATGGCAGTCAAAATGTAAATGTTTATCTTGTCCTTCTACCTTAACTCCATTCTTTACTTTGTTATCACTCTCTATAGGCGGAGTGCTGTGATGATATGAAACACTGCTGCCCTGCTGGATACAAATGTGGTGTAGGTGGAATTTGTACTCCAGCTGTAGGCTTTGACTGGAACAACTGGGACAGCTGGAGGGTGTTCTTCTCCAAAAAGAAACGAGCTACAACTCTATAAAAAAAAACACCTGGGTTACTTATAAAATGTCCAAGTGTCAGATTTTAAAATTTTTACATTTTCAAACTACTAATCAGGGGTAATCAGACAGTTTACTCTAAAAGTTTGATTTTATTAGCGGGATAAGTTTGATGAAGGCTGACTATGAAGGTTAAGTTCTGTTTCCATTGTCTATCAGTAATACCAACTATGTTTTGGCCATTGAGCCATTTGTACATTTTAAGAATATAATTGTATTGTAAAGTGTGTACACAGTGTTCATAATTTTGCATAGTTTCCAGTTTTTTGGTTACTGCTCAGTTTATCTGAAGATTAATTTGACTATGAAATAGTGTAAAGATGTAACACATATCGACGCGTAGATGATCTTGAGTGGCTGAATTTACACACCAATTCACATGCCGGCTATTATAATTTGCCATGTACAAATGTCACAGGCCTCTTTGGTTTACGTGTTACATTTTTTTCAGACTTGACATCATGCAGTCTTGTGATTATGACTACATTGCCCTGGATGAGGAAAAACATTAAATAAACCTCTTTAGAGATCTGATAACATATTTTCTGTGTAACTTCCCTATGCAGGTCTTTATCTTTACTTTTATTTGAGTAATTGCCTTCTTTACTAAATTAAATGCTTACTTTTTTTTTAACTGTTATATTGATTGAGCTTTGTGACAGATGACTAAAGAATTTTTTTCAAGTAAAATTGTGACCAATCTGAAACCTAGACAAAGAGAATTGTCTATTTTCTTTTGTATCTTCTTTTCAGTTTTTTTTTTACTTTTATATAAAATGGAATTCAAATTTATTCCATTTTTTTCTTTTTCAAATTTACATTAATTTATTAAAATGGTTAAAAATAAAATATATAAAATTTATTTAATATTTATTTTGTATTTTATAAAAATATAGCATAAATACAAATAAGTAGACAAATACTGTCAATTAACATCTTGGTTACGGCTGTAACCTCTGTTCCCTGATGGTGGGAATGAGACGTGTCAACGTGCTGACACCAGGGGGCTTGGGGAGCCCCAAACACATTGGATACTTCAAAAATGGCAATTGGCGAGTGGTATTTGCATGCCACTCCACTGGACATGCAGGCATGAAAGGAGGTGGCTTGCATCCACTCATTCAGGTTTGTGCGGAGAAGCAAAGAGACCAAACCATAGGGATGGTCTGTACTGAGTGAGAAATGAGACATGAGAGTATGTGTCCGCAAACCAATCTTGATGTTGAACTCATATCAACATTTTGAAAAGGAGCTGTTTATGCAGGGTCAAAGTCAAAGTTTATTTATAAAGCACTTTTTTAAAACAACAAGTGTTTATCAAAGTGCTGTACATACAAAAAAGAAAAATATTCAATAATACAAACAGTCAGCACCATAAAAGAAAAGCACTAAGACACAATGAAACAGTAAAAGAAAGCAGCTCTCACATAGCATTGAACGCCAGACTATAAAAATAAGTTTTTAGGCCAGATTTAAAGACCTCAAGTGTTTGAGCCTGTCTGACGTAGAGAGGCAAACTGTTCCAGAGCTTCGGGGCCGCCACTGCAAAGGCTCTATCACCCCTGTTCTTCAGTTTTACCCTTAGAACAGCTAAAAGCAAATGGTTAGCAGTCCTTAATGCTCCTAACGGAGCATACAGATTCATCAAATCCAAAAGATAACTTGGTGCTGAACCATTAAGAGATTTAAAAACAAGCACCAAAATTTTAAAATGAATCCTATAATGGACAGGTAGCCAGTGAAGAGACGCGAGAACGGGAGTGATATGTTCCCGCTTTCGTGTACCCGTCAATAGGTGAGCTGCCGCATTCTGGACCATTTGCAGTCTGGAGAGAGAGGCCTGACTAATACCTAAATAAAGGCTATTACAATAATCCAGGTGACTTGAAATGAATATATGCACAATTCTTTGAAAGTCTTTAGAGGACAAGAAAGGTTTCACCTTGGTGAGTTGTCTCAATTGGAAGAAACAAGATTTAACTACTAAATGAATCTGTTTGTCCAATTTAAAATCACAATCCATAACAACACCCAAATTTTTCACATAGGGCTTCACATATGGATTCAGCTCACCAAGGTTTAGGTCTACAGATTCACAGGTTCCCCCTGGCGTAATCAACACCACTTCTGTTTTCTTTTCATTAAAATTAAGGAAATTTAGTGCCATCCAGGTCTTAATTTCTTCAAAAAACTGCAAAAGAGGCGTAAAAGAGCAGGTATCTTTACGTTTCAAGGGCAGATAAATTAGCAGGTCATCTGCATAACAATGAAAAGAAATACCAAATTTCCTAAACATATGTCCCAAAGGGAGCATATACAGGGAGAACAGAATAGGCCCCAAAATGGAGCCCTGGGGGACCCCACATGTGAAAGCAGCAGTTGAGGAGACATAGTCTCCAAGATGAACCGAAAAAGTTATTTCAGCCAAATAGGATTTAAACCATTCCAATGCAGTATCCTTAATACCAACACATTACTCTAGCCCTGAAATCAAGATATGGCCGCAACCCTCCACCTTTCATTAGTATTATGAAGTAAGTGCTGTGAAACCCGTCCTTTATCTCCCCAGGAGGGACAGGCTTTGATGGAAGTGCCTTCGCTTTGCACCAAGGCAAAAAGGAGGCAGTTGAACCTGGTTGTGCACTTGTCAAACTAAACCGCACAGCCAAGTCAAATTGTTCTGATGAGCCAGCGCGATGGGTTGGAAGTGCTAACCACGGTTCCTATCTCTAACCAAGGGGCACCAAGGGAACAACAGTTTTTGACATACCTATGGTGGATGCATCATGGTGAGGCGAAGCAGAGGCCACCACGTCAGGAAACTTCACTTCCATATCTTGTGGCTGAGGTTGTAAAGATGTTGAGACACCTACCTTGTTCCAAGGATCTGTCTGTAATGATTGAGGAAGCTGCAAGTCCTCGGGACACGTTGTATTTGCCAGACTTTAGGTGCGCTGAAGCTAGGCCTAAGGAGGCACTCGCTTTCATAATGCTTATGCTGCAAGTGCTCGATGTATGGCTGTCGTTAGGGTGAGAGCCAGATGCATCGACAATGTGAGTGTCACCCATCAGGAGCGCTTTGAAGCCCGTCTGGGGTTCTTAGCACTGGCTGGAGGGTCGGTTGCATCATTAGATTTTATACAGTAGATTTTAAACAGTATTGTTAGTATTGTTTGCTCTATTTTGCAAAGTTCCAATGTTTGAACGAATGAAGACAATGATTCAATGGCCCATTCATAAATACAGCCACTTGCTTTGTTACTGAATGAATAAAACACTTGATGGCTCACTCATCGGCTGCGTCCCAATTCAGAGGCTCCATCCTTCGAAGGCTGATTGTGTCACTGCGGCGTGACGAAGGCTGTCCCAATTCGAAGGCTCCTGCAAATGCGGCCTCCGAATGCATCCTTCGTTTCCTGTAAAATGAAGGATATAACAGATGGATCCTTCTCTGCCTTGCCAACCCTAGAATTCATTGTGCACTGGTGACAGCAGGATCTTTTTAACTGTATTGGGTTTCAACTTACTAATATATCTAATGATACAAATGTAAAAATAAAAAAAAACTTTAAATCAGTTCAAATGTTGACATATATCTTACTATGATGCGATTATATATAGTTTATGCTCATTATTATATGCAGAAATAGACCATGGTGAACATATTTACACTGTTTGTGAACCCTGTTTTGTTTTCAGACAGTTTAATATAACTTTTTTTTTAAAGTCCAGTACAAACGTTACTGCCACTCATCAACTACAGCCTCCACAGTTGCTAGGTGACAAGAACAGTCCTCCATAGGCTAGATCGTACCATTTAACAACCTCCTTCGCAGGGTGCAGCCTCTGAATTGGGACACAGCCATTAAGACAGTAGCTGTGTCTGATATCGCTGTCTATACCCCTAAATAAGGCACTATTTGAGGGGACAGCCATTTGTAGTGGACGTTATCGAGCGCACTCATTCAATCCCACAATGCACCACAATAACAAGTGTACAACCGATGTAGGCTGCGTCCAAAAACTGGAAAATGCTGCCTTCGGAGGACACATTTCAAGGTAGGAACTAGGAAGGCATCAAGGCACATCCAAATCCAATGTTAGGTTCCTGTTTCCTGAGATACCTTCCTCTGATCGATTTTTGAAGGCAGGATAGATGCAGAGATCGTATTATTAGGGAGATAAGAGGGTCTGTATCTCTTACCATTGGAGAAAGCGTAACGGTTAACTTAATCACGTGTGGCACCTCGGCTTATTGTGTAATGGCAGGGACATCAGTGCCCGCCGTTCAAAACTACTCCCTGCGTACCGCCACAGCCTTAGCATTAGCTGTTACGCTTTTTTGGCTAAAGGTTGCAGGCTTGCTTTCCAGTGGCTTTTACACAACATCTATTTTTCTATCTGTTAAACAGTAATGCGGCACATTTGCTGTTGGTAATGCCGTGAATGAGTCCTACCTGTCGCAACATTCCCTAGTCTGCCTTCTCTTAAAAAATACACTTTTATCAAGCTAAAATCTACATATAGTTCTCAACGAAAGTATTGTTTAGTGTAAAACATGCTGAAGATTAGCAAACAGGCTGTTGATTAATTAAATTATTAGCTATTTCCCCGCAAAGTTTAATCAGCATAGTGAAGCCTCTCATCCATTGGCATCCATTCAAAAAAACGGCTTCTGGTCTCCTTCCTTGCGTACCGCCAGAGGAGGAGCATTAGCATTAGCCCTTACGCTTTTTTGGCTAAAGGTTGCAGGCTTCCCTTCCAGTAGCTTTGATAGATGTGTCCTTCGCTGCCTTTGATATCCCACAATCCTGTGCTTTCCATTCTGTGACAATTGAGCTAGAAAAATAAAGATGGCGTCCGAAAGTTGCGTTTGCTGGTCAGTTTGTGTGTAAATGTACGTTTTTGACCAACATTTTAAACTTTTGATGTCATTTATTACTACTGTAGTAATTAAATATGTGTTTAGTTCTCACCAAAGCTCGTGCTATTTTGCTGTAGTAGATCATTAAACTGTTACGCTGCCTCAGAAGTCTGTCTGAAATCAGTTTCGTGAGGTGCCTTCATGCACAAATGCTGCCTTACAAATCATTGTAAGGCAACAAGTTCCTATTGGAACCAATAGAGTCTGGCTGCAGCCTGAGGGGGCGAGTGGAGCTCCACTCTCGAACAGGAAATACGTCACCTCCACTAGTTTAATTACTGTATTTGCATTACTGTAAAGGGTAGGTTTAGGGTTGGGGTAGGTGTAGACGTTAGTAAAACACAAGTGGAGGTGACGTATTTCCTGTTCGAGAGTGGAGCTCCACTCGTCCATTGTCTGCAGCCAGACCCTTCTCGGTGGAAGTGCTTGACGGGTCCTGGAGTGACTTCCTTTCTAAAAAAAGAAAGAATGTCTGTGATCAGAGGTGTTTGGGGCTCCCAAGTGCGACCTCTAGTGTCATCACATCGACACAACGTCGAAGTGACTGACAGATAGGGAACTTTTTTCTATATTCTGATCACCCAGTTTTTCCATCATTTATTTAATTTGTATGTAGGTCACTTTTTTGAGGGACTTGACAATTACATTTTTAAAAGTACAAATATTCCATTTAATCTCTCCGGTGTTATGTCATAAATACTGCTTGTGCTTGTGTAACTTTCTGGGTAAGAAAGAAAGAAAGAAAGAACGAAAGAAAGCCTAACCAGCCTAAGCTTATTTGCTTTTCTCACCTAGAGGTCAACCAGTTTAGGTTGATTTTAACTTTTTTGTTTGTTTGTTTGTAGAGTAATAAGAAAGAACTGGAAACTACCACCATCATCACCACCACCACCACCACTACTACTACTACTACCACCACTACTACTACTAAACTAATACCCCCATAACTGACCACTGAACCCTGGAGAATGATCTATCTCTCTCATGCCATGATGGCAGTAATACAAATCTCTGCTGGGGCACAAATGTCATAGGGTGTGTTTGGCACGCAGTCCAGCCCACTGACTCTTTGGGCGTTGCATTAAAACAAACAGAAAGAGAATGTAAGGAAGAGTAAATACGGACAGAATCGCTCTAGAACTGTAAAGGCGTCGATTTAACTGTGCGTTTCGCTGACGTCATTACGCACTGACGTAAACATCCTGCCCACACATTCGTTGATACACAGAACATCTTGATAGAACGGCGCGCCTGCTGGAACTCTGGTGCGGTGGTTCCATAGTGCAGCAAGATCTTAGTCGTTTCGATTACGTTGCAATGTTTTCTGAAGACGTAAGTATTACACTGCGCTGCACCTGCAGAAGGAGTAGTTGCGTATATTCTGAATTCACATAAAAAAAACTGGGCATCAATTCAGCTGATCGAAGTTGTTTTCTGTAAAAGGGCAGCCAGGCTGTCTACTTTAAGTGTCAATCAGATGTCGACGGAGGATCTGTCCACTTCCGACAGCGAAGCTGCCTTCGCGGGAGCCGGGGAGCGCTGGGCGCCCGTGGGAGCCGTGGCCAACCCCGAGGATGAGCTGTGGAAGAGGGGCACGCAGGTTGGTTCCGTGTCGTCCAGCGATGCAGACATGGCAGCCAGGCTGCGGAAGCTAGAGGACGAGCAGGAGCAGTTGAATTCATCGCTCCTCGCGTTAACGTCTCACTTCGCTCAAGTGCAGTTTCGACTGAAACAGATCGTCCACGCGCAGAGCGACGAGAAAGAGAGGATGCTGCTGGAGCTGGAGGAGTTTGCTTTCAAAGGATGCCCTCATGTCATCGGGTGCAGAGCACAGGATGCTCAGATGCTGGAAAACTCTGTGAGTTTCTTTGTTTTCTGTCGTGGTGGATGTGATCTCAAAACACATTATACCAGCCTAAGATAGTTAGCTGGTTTTTCAGTGGGGTCAGACTAGTTTTTTGAAGGGGGTGAGCAGCACTTTATAGCTGGTCAGGTTGGCAAGGCTCCCAGACCAGCTGAAGTCAGTTAACACCTGCTGTTTAGGGGATTTAAACCAGCTTGGCCAAGCTGGAACAAGCCAAGTTCAGCAAACAGGCTTAAGCTGTTTTTTTTCCTAGCTGGTAGATCTCAAATATGGCTCAAAACAACAAGTGTTTTGATGTGTTGTGCATGCAACCTACAGCAAGGTATTTCAATCGTTTAGATGCCATGGGCACGGACCCCCAAATATGATCATCCTCATGCTAAGGACCCCATCATAAAAGGCCTCTTTACAGCCTAGTTTGTATAAAGACAGTTTATTCTGTACAATATATTATAAACATGTCTAAAGTATAATTTGGAAAATATTTAGTTTGTTTTTTTCCTATTCATTATTGCACTGTACTGTTATGTATTATTGTATTTATTTATTTAATTGTATTTGTTTATCTAATTTATGTTTATTTTTCTGCTCTGTTTTTCTCTGAACTTTCCCATGGACTAGAAAAAACTAATCTACAGTGTCATCAGTTTGTTTTCAATAGTTCCTAATAATATGCACCTGTGATACACCCACAATAATAAGACAAGCCCCCTCCCACCCACACATAATCAGCCTATACAATGTCCCTGTGTTTGCCCTCAGGAATCAGCATTCAATTTGTCTGCATCTCTTTTGTTAAAAAGCTTGTTTTAGTGTCATTCAGCACATTGTCAATACACCCTTTAAAATAATCAGCACAGTATTGTGATAAAATCACAATAAACGTTGCAAAAGGAACATTTGAAAGTCACTCTTTTGCTGTATTTCTTCCTGTTCCTTTTCAAATGCTAGAGTATCTTGTTACTGCCATTAAAATGCCTTCCTTTCTCTTTATTTCCTCCTCTGCACACACTTTTCTTGCAGGATGAATTGGTGAGTACTATAGTATGAGCATGACCCTTGTGCAGCCTTTTCTGTGAACTTTAGTGTTTACTTTAAGTATTTCTAAGATGAAGCTTGGTTTGGTTTTGTTCGGTCTCTTTTTATTTTTCATATTAATCAGTTACATGTTGTAGCTTAAAGCCTATTAAATGCATACGCTTTACAGGATTATGGTTAAACTAAAGCCATAGTTATGTCTATTCTGAATTGCATTGCATTTCTGGATAAGCAAAGCTAAGCCAAATGAAGCACACCAATTAAAAGCTCATTATCCTTCTCTGGAGCATATGCAAATGTTTTCAGTAAGCTACAATGTAAACACTGTGGTTATTTTAAGGTTGACTGTAAGTTGTGTGTTTATTCTTTTATAATATGCAGAGTGAAAGGGAGAAGAGGGAGCGCTTGGAAGCTCAGAGAAAGAAGCAGAAGGAACTGATTTTCCAGCTGAAGACCCAACTCGACGACCTGGAACGCTTCGCCTACCAGGAGGGCAGCTATGACTCACTGCCTCAGTCTGTCGTCATGGAGAGACAGAGGGTATGTCTGATAATACTCTCCCATACCGTTAACATCATTCTGAAAGTCATTTGAAGATGTAAATATAATTAACCTTAAGACCATTGTTGGGGCGTTTTATTTGGTGTCTGTTCATTGTAATACTGTAGGTGATCATTGATGAGCTTATTAAGAAGCTGGACGTGAACCTGAATGAAGACATTGGGAACCTCACACCTGAGGAGCTCCGACAGAGAGTGGACGCTGCCATAGCTCAGATAGTCAACCCAGCTCGAGTCAAAGAGCAGCTAGTTGAGCAGCTCAAGACGCAAATCAGAGACCTGGAGATGTTCATTAACTTCATACAGGGTGAGGAGGTTTACTTGGGGCTAATGATGTGATGCAGATTTTTCTCTGTTTATTCAAAAATGCATAAATCCTGACCTTTGTTACCTTTGAGCTTGATGTGCTTACGTAGAGTAAAATAAATACCTTTTAGGGTATGTTTACACGACAACAATAGGCTTAAAACGGAGATGTTTTTCCATTCATACGAATCCGGGAAAATGACTAAAAATGCTGTATTCTGCTGGCAGGCCATTAGATGGCGATGAAACACTATAGACTGAACATGTAATGCGCATGTGCATGACCTTTTTTTTTTTTTTTTAACAAATACGCGGGTTTTTTTGTTTGCATGGAGACCATTTTCAAAACTTGCACTTTGAAACCCTTTTTCAAAAGTTTGCGTTTTCAGGCCACCAAAATGCCGTTGTCATGTAAATCAATGGGCAAAACGCATAAAACGTTTTCCATTTTTTGTTAAAAACAGTGTTGTGTAAACGGCCCCTAAGATTCAGTGTCCTGATCTTGCTCCTCGCAGATGAAGTGGGGAACCCTCTGTTAAATGATGGTGTGAAGACTCAGCAGGCCCAAGCAGCCGGAGGACCAAACACTGGCGCCACTGCAGGGATGAAGCGAGGTAATTACGCTTTACTTTATAATACCATTTTATTCGATTTTAAAGCTAAGACATGTACCTTTTAAATCTCTTTTCCCCCATCCAAAGTGGATCCCGAACAAGCCCAGAGGATGCGGGAAACCGGGCTTCAGCTCATCCAGAAAGCCTTAGCGGTTCTGCAGATCTTTGCTCTGAGCCAGTTCGGATGCGCTGCAGGCCATGTGCCCCAGAACATGTGGTCTCAGGGTGCCGAAGCTCAAGATTACGGCCCCTTGCTGCAGAAGCTCGAAGGAGCCGTGGAGTGTGTGCGCCTGCAAGCCTCCCGCCAACAGCCCAGCTCTCAGGAGGAACACGTGGTCAGCTACTCCGCCTGCCTGTCGCCAGGGGGACCTCGGGACGAACTCACCGCTTTGGTGCGTAAAGAGCTAGCCATGGCGCTCCGGGACCTGCTGGCCCACGGATTATACGCTCCTTCTCAGGGCATGAGCCTGGTTCTTGCCCCCATTTCCTGCCTGCTGCCCTTCAGCTCTTCTCCTCAGACCCTGCATCCTTGGGAACTTTTCGTCAGGTACTATCATTCCAAAAACGGCCAGGCTTTCGTGGAATCCCCTGCCCGACAGCTCTCTCAATCCTTCAGTTTGCCCGTAGGGGGCGGTCCTGTGACAATCACACCCAAGCAGTCTCTGTTATGGGCCATTCATACAGTTCTAAAAGAGCACGGACGATTCAAACGTAGCGCAGACTCTGAGTTTAAGGCTTTAGTGTGTATGGCTCTCAATGAGCAAAGGCTCGTGTCCTGGTTCAATCTGCTGTGTAAGTCTGGGACGCTCATACACTCACACTACCAGCCCTGGAGCTACATGGCCCAGACAGGCTTTGAAGGTGCCCTGCGCATCCTGGGCCGCCTCAGCCATCTCAAATTCAGCCTTCCTGTAGACTTGGCTGTCAGGCAGCTGAAAAATATCAAAGATGCTTTCTAAGCAAAAGTGTATTTGGTAATGTTGGCAAGATGAGGAAAAGGGATGACAGAAAGTATCGTAATACTATTTCTCTTTATTCAGAAGTTCAAATCATATTCGCAGAAAAAAACAAGTACACTGGAATTAAAAAATGGAAATGAAGCAACTTGTGCACTTTCTTTGAGACTCTGTGTTGCTGTTGGCTCAGATGCCTCCAGTCTCCTCTAAACTGAAGAGGGTGATTATGTAGGCAGGTTTTAATATGCTGCATTGGTCACAACTCAAAGGAAATGTGCTCAGTTTAGTGACCCTGAGCATGTGACTTCCTCCATGTAACTTTTGATGGGGTTTGTTATGTCTAGCTTTTACCAAAATCAACTATATTACACTATGTAGAAGAATGATTTATTACTTGAACTCTTTTCAAGGGCCATTGCATATGTTTGAGATGCACTACAGTATACATACTGTATAACATACACTACAAAACACACACACTAACTTAATGGTTTAAACACATTTTTTGTTATAAACATTATGTAGCCAAGTGCACTCGTTTCCTGATCTTGTATTACTGTACACAGACAAATCATAAGATGTTTTTTCTTTTAAGATTGGTTTTCTTTTGCATTATTGAATGTAATTACATTTCAAACACTGGGATAGCACATATCATATCTGGGTCGTTGCTGCTCTGTGTGTTCGTATCGCTTTCTAAGGAGACCATGCATGCTGGTGAGACCTCACTTAGGTCAATCAACACACTCAGGTCATTCTGAAAACCAAGAGATGCTCATTGGTGTTTGTAAATCACTGGATTATTCTCTCCACAAACTGGCCCCTTTCAGCCAGTTGACACTCTGTAAAACTGATCTTGTGGTAGTGCTGCTTGTTCGCTGCTAGAGGAGGAAGTGCATCAAACACATTCTCTGAATATGAAACTGATATGCTGTGCATTGATGCTGACTGAATTATTTATGGCCTGTTATTCTATGCCAGTGTTCAGAGGCTCTGCTTGAATACCTGCTATTTCCATGTCTTGTCAATCCTTGTTTACTGCTCTGAATTATTGAATGTACAATCCTTGAAATTGTATCCTGCTACTGTACACGTTCTGATTCCATCTTGAATACCAATTTACTGAAACCTTCATGCAGGAAAAAGGGACCGTTTGTTACCATATCCTGAAAAATTGATTCGTTATTAAAAAATGTCTCTGTACTATTAGAATATGGAGGAATTCATTAGCGTTGCTTAATTAATCTCTCATCTTTTTATTTAATATGTTTCTTTCTTCTTTAAAAAAAAATACTTCCACCTGAATATGGTCTATTTTGATGTTTGTTTTTTTCCCCCCATCAATTCTATTTAAGAAATGATCTTTGTACTTCTATTATTAGACATAGTCTTTCAATAGTTTCAAATCAGTGTCAATAACATTCCTTTTAGAAAAAATTGTGCCATCATGTTTGGATGTAATTATGGTTTTCAGTAAATGAATGGATTAAATGTTCTTGATGCTCTTTGAATCTGGTGCAGTCACATTCTCTCCAGTTATTACTTTCTCTCTTCTCATGTATATATATATAATTTAATATTATATATTTATGGTTTTCAAAACAGTTTGTCATAATACTATTAGTTTTATTTAATTTCATACATATTTATAACTGATTTCTAAACGGATGCATAATAATAACAATAATATCTCCCAAAGTTAGTTATTTGCTTGTTAGTCCGAACTGAGAATGGCTTTCAAATTGAGCAGTAAGATGTAGAAATGTAAATTGGTTGTAAAGTTCAATACATTATCATATACGTTTGAGGTATTTCCATATACATTAGATATAAAATAATAATTATCAAACAACTTCAATAATACAATAAGTAATATATTAGGCATTTTATAGTGCGTTTATTATGTATTTTTATTCGTTGAATTTCTTGAAATTGTAACTAAATCACCATTGAATGTAATTTCACACACATAAATTAAAAGGAAGGCATTTCTCTTGTTTTGCCCAAAGCTGAGTACATCGCATATCCGATACTTGTATATGTGTTACTTATAGTTATTGCAGTAGAGGGTGACATTTATTTTGTTTTACCAAAGTGTACACCAAATTACAAATCGACGGAAATACGTCGCTCTCTGCGGGTGTCAAGGGTCACGCTCGCGCTTTCTACTTCCTTTCCTGTTGTCGTCGGCCATAGAGCACCATCAGTAAGTTTCATACACGAGAAGATAATCCACGAACATCGATAAAGAAATGAAACCTACGGGGTTTCTGTCATGTCACTTATATAGAGAATATCCCTGTCGACTGTTTAAAGTGATGATTGTCTGAATATAACGCTAAGAGTGTGAGATGATGGGTTTGTTAGTCACTCCGTCTCTGCCTGCCTCTAACATGATATCTTTCCTGCCCTGCATGATAGCTGAGAAACTAGCGGCAGCATTTATTGCTCGTGTGCGACATACACATGAATATGTGAAGAGGATGAAATTGTGAAATGGCTAAGATATTTATTCCAACTCTTGTCGTTTTAGTACAGCTGTATAATTACCAGTTAGCATAGTGCTGTAAGCTGCCATATCTAGACGTAGAAATGTGCTGCCCCGAAGAGACATGTTACATTTATAGCTTCACTTTTACTATGACTTCATGTAATTAAGTTATTATGTTGCCCATTACAACGGTTTTGGCGATATAAGCTGCTTGAATTGTGCCAACGTTACTTGGTGTCTTGTATTCTGGTTTTGCTTTTAAAACTAATGTCTTATGCAAACTCCTGTTTTTCAGAGATGGGCAAGTTTATGAAACCTGGAAAGGTGGTGATGGTCCTGGCTGGACGTTATGCCGGACGCAAGGCTGTGATTGTCAAGGTGCTTTGATCAATATCTCTCCATCTTCAGGGAAAGATGGCTTCTGCAGTTACGTTTTGTATAGAATCATAACATATTGGAGAGTATTTATATATTGACAGCCTTTTGCTCTTTTTTTTTTCTTCTTCCTTTCAGAACATTGATGATGGCACCGCAGACCGTCCTTACAGCCACGCTCTGGTCGCAGGCATCGACCGTTATCCTCGTAAAGTCACAGCAACCATGGGCAAGAAGAAGGTTGCCAAGAGGTCCAAGATCAAGGCTTTTGTCAAAGTGTTCAACTACAACCACCTCATGCCAACCAGGTATGTACAGACGGAGGGATGTCTGCAATAATTCACACAGGGTTAGAGCAAAGCTTGCTCTCATATATGAGTCTTTTATACACACCAAAGCTGTATTTATTTGATCAAACATACAATGAAAACAGCAATACTGTGAAATATTTATGGCTGCCCCTAATATTCGACTAATCGTTAGTCGACTAGAAGAGGCTTAGTCGACCAAAAATGTTATTAGTCTGTTAGTTGCAGAGAGAGAAAAATCTTGTGGCGAAGTCACGTAGTCCGTGAGACGGATCACTAAATTCCTTCGCTTATCCATCGACCTCAAATATAGCTTATCATTTGAAAGATGTAAGTAGTATCAACTTTACATAGCTGCTCGCTAGGCTTGCTGCGATAGTCGGTGTTAATAGCGTTACAGGTGTTCAGGCGCAACACCGGTTACATCACTTGCCCACCGCCCTCACCTTGCTCTTTTTTTTTTATAGTAATAACTATTTAGCTAAGTTAGAGAACATACACTAATATAAAAAACTGAACGCGCCTGCTCAATTCAGCGTGAGCCGAACAAGAGTCACAGCACAGATCCGCAGCAGGAGTCAGATTTCACCTCACTTAGCCAATTTTGTAATTTTCACACTCCTGGGGCCGCATTCACAAAACATTTTATCTTACCATTAAGAGTTCTCCTAAATAGCAGTAAAAGTTCTTAGCTAAGAGTTTTCTCTTAACCTATTCACAAAGCTGCTGAGACAAACTTTTACTAAGGAATAGACTGAAGTCTTAAGCTAAGAGTAATGGCAGGGTTGACCTCGTTGCTATGGAATAGACACACAGTGATTGGCTGATGGTGGAGGAGTCAGCGATTTAATCATAGAAATATTGTAGAATGAGGTGTTGTTTCCATATTCAAAAAAAGGTTTTAAAATACAAATGTTGCCCTATTCAAATAAATAATTAATAAAAATGTTGCCATATTCAAATAAAGGTTTTAAATTGTAGGCTGTCACTAATTAAACTAGAATATAGGCTACAGTTAATTGTGGACCACCTCTTGGATGTCTTCATCTCAAGAGAATGCAAAATGCAGGCGACAAATTGTTTTATAAACAAAGTTTGGGAGGAACACATTCAAACGGTCTGTCTAATCAGCTCGAGAGGAGGAATACATATGGGGATATGGGGAGAACTTTGGGTTTGGGCTAAATTCCAAGCTCTGAGCCCTCTATCCCCTAGGACAGCACACCAAATACGCTTTTTAATTTTAATTTTTTTTTTAATTTTCTTTACTCTCTTCAATCATTTGTAAATGTGAACTCATGAAAACCACTGCCACAGGTAATCAGACTATTTATTTGTGATTTGGTCTTAGTGATTTAGGAGTCCTCTTGACTCCTAATGTTTCACAGATTTAGGAGCTAGTTTTAGTGCTATAATGCTTTGTGAAATACTCTTAGAGCAAAAATTTAGGACTCTAAAATTAGGACTGACACGCCCATTATTTTTAAGAGTTTCTCCTAAATCGGCAATTTAGGAACTACTTTTAGCCTTAAGATGTTTTTGTTTACTGCTCACTCTAACTTTCTGCAAGACATGGAGGTGCCAGTGCAATCACTTGAATCACACCTTACATTTGTGTAAACTCACAATAACAAGAAATTATTGTCTTCGTAAAATAAAGAAAACAAACAGGATGCACTTTCTGCCTTGTCGGTCTCTGTGAACTTAAGTGTGACGAGTCGGCATCGTCGACTTGATTTCTGCAGCTGAAAACGTCAATAAATTATTAATGTTTTCATAGTCTCCTGGCTGTTTTTTCGTGATACATTCATAATTATTTTTGCCACTGTGTCAAGCTTTATGTGTGCGCTTGAACGCTGATTAGGCCATGCATTTTATATAGGCAATTAAAGGCTCATTATTTTGAATTTTACAGCATGTTAATAAATATATGTACACATTCGATTAGTCGACTAATCGCTTGAAAGACTACTAGTCTACTAGAAAAATCTTTAGTTGAGGGCAGCCCTTGAGATATTATTTTTAATGTTAATTTTCTGCTCAAACATTTATCAATGTTGAATATTTATTTTTGTGTAAATCGTGATACTTTTTTTTTTTTCCAGGATTATTTTGAGTGGGTAGTTGAGAAGAATAGCATTTATTTAGATATTAAATCTTTGTAATATTATAAATGTCTGTCACTTTTGATTGATTTAATGTCCTACTAACCACAAAGTTGAGCAGTAGTTTAAATAGAAGCAACTTTGTAATGACTGATTCAGGTTGAAGTATGGTTTGAGTTATAATTGTCTTGTTGGTGGACACTTTATGATCCCAGTGCACCTTACTAACCATCGCGTACAATTTTCGTGATTGAATGTGCTTCAACCAAATGCAGTTACAGTTACCACTAATATATACTTGGGGGATTTACCTATATGGTGAATTTTTAAAAACAAATTTAGGTTTCTTTGGCTCTACTTGCCCACTCCATTTCTTCTTGAAGCCAAAGTGTTAAAGCCAGAACAGATTTAAGGACTCAAAAGGATTGTTCACCCAAAAAATGAAAATTTTGTCATTACTTACCCTCAAGTTGTTCCAAACTAACCCTTTAATTTGCCTTTTAGTTGTGATTTAAAAAGTTGTGTGGCATCTCTGGTGTGCTCTGCTGTTCAGAGTTCATGTTTTGTCTCCGTCTCTTGAATGGCACATAGTCTACATTCATTCCACAGGGAAAAGAAACAATCACAAGGCATGTTTTAATTATGTACATTTGTTTGTCTAATCAATGCATAATTTTTCCTCAGATACTCTGTTGACATTCCTCTGGACAAAACTGTTGTCAACAAGGATGTTTTCAGGGATCCTGCTCTGAAGCGTAAAGCCAGGAGAGAGGCCAAGGTTAAGTTTGAGGAGAGGTATGTGTTTGTCACCAGATACATCTGAACTACTTTATTTTACAATCACATTTAAATTGGATGTTTAATCTTAAATGCTTAAATTTTACATAAAGGATTAGATATTTCTTATTCTGTTGTGTTGTGCACAAATATTATGTAATTGGCTTCCTACATTTGATCCAGAAAAACTGTGGTAGAATTTGACTCGTAGCATTGTGGTCACAAAATCCAAAGCCTGCTAACTTTAGCTTCTGTTCAAAAAGCTGAGTGTAGGAACAGTCTGATCTTGTTGTGCACTGGATGTAATATTCGGTTTGCTACTGTTAACATAAGCATGTATTGTCCAACATGTGGGTGAATCAGTGATGACAATGAATGTTTTCTTTTACAGGTACAAGACAGGCAAGAACAAATGGTTCTTCCAGAAGCTCCGATTCTAAGCTTTCATTGGTTTCGCAAATAAATCTGTAAAAAATCCCACAAAGTGGTCCTTGCCTTATTTTTGTTGACTTTGGTTACTTATCACCTTGTATTTTCTGATTCACGATAATCGCTTCCGGAAGAGATTGCATACATTGTCTGAAGTTTCTTATTTATCTCATTATGTCATAAGACAGAAAGCAGTATACTCAAGGTTGTTACTGCAGGGTTCTTATGCAGTTTGAAAAAGTATGGGATTTGAGTAATTTCCAAGTATGAAAAAAATATTAGTTTCCAGACTATTGCCCCTATTCTGTTTCCTTTAAAGTTAAGAATTTCTAAAAATGTATCATACACATAGATGCAAACTCCTCACCTTTCAGTGACAACTCACCTTTTTGAGATCAAAATAGGTCACCTATGGGATTTGCATAGATCCAATGTGAAAGTGTTTTATAGGGGGTTGGGTGGTCTTACAAGGGTAAATAAAGAACTGGTAGTTTCAGTAAGTACTGTACAGTGCTTACTTTGAAAACTGTCTATAAAGGGTAATATTTTATGTATTTGAGGTCTGAGATGTGGGAACGGTAAAGAGAGGGCAAACAGTTTGCAGTTTAGCGCAGAATTGCTGTCTAATCAGCCAATACCGTCTTAAATGGCATGCATAGCACTTCATCTTTCATAACATGACCCAAAGTTGATTTTGGTAAAATGTTGCAACAATGTTAATTTTGTTTTTTCGTGAAAAATTACCGTTTTGGACATAAGGTAAAATAACTACAAATGAGCATGTAAAGCAAATATCTTTGGAGCATGCCCCATGCAATGTCCTCACCTTTTTTCCCCCTTTTTGCATCCCTGCATACAAGCAGAGTGATTTTAGTGATTGTCGAACATTTAAGGTGAACATTTTCATTACACAAACCTGTTTGTCTTTATCACAAGTGAGTCTTTTGGACTTCACTAAAAGAATGTGGGTGTGCCACTCAAACCAGCAACAATTAAAGGATCAACAAACAACCATCTAAATCAGACTGTAATTTGCTTTTTGGTGGTCATGCCACATCAAGCCACATTTATAGTATCAAACCACATTTACGATATCAAACTGTATATGAAGATTATAAAGCCTTTTAGGGTTTCTTATGTGTGCATGTTACGTTAGAGAACTCATAATAAAATAGGTAAATTACAGATACCTGTACTGTGTACCAAATTTAATGCTGAAAATAGTTTTGGTTGAAGCATTTATGTTAAATATGGTCTGAAAAATCTGCAGAGTGGTTTGGAAATTTAAGTCTGGAAAAGTACGGAATTTTGAAATGGAAAATGTGTTGGAACCCTGTTACTGGTAATCCGTCTAATTGGATGTTACTGTTTGCATCGTAAGGATGAGTGCCATCATTCAGAGTATTACATCACCCAAGATATTAGTGAACAATATTAACAACTATAAACACTGGATAAATGGTCAAGTGGTAATGCAGACCTACATGGTTGGAATAGTTTCCATAACTTTTTAGTCTTCTGTCTAGTTAGGCAAAACACATCACACAATATCCACCCTGTGACATGGCCACATAAAAACAAGAAAGCTTATAGTTTTAATTACAGCCCATTGCATGCTAGTGTGAGGGAAGTGATCTCTAAGGACTTGGGAGGGAAAACCTCTTGCGGTTCTGAAGCTGAAAACAAGACTTTGTGTTTCTATTCTGCATATTTTGCCTATTTGTAACTTATTTCTGATGCATGTATATGATAGTGAACTTGATTACAGTTATGACTGATAATGGTAAAGCTTTATCATGTACACAAACCTACATGTAGCATTATAAAAATGAGAGCTAAAATATAATGAAACTATTAATTTTATATCAAAGCACATTTTTCCAAATCTAAAAACATTTCAAACTTGTTTTTGAATTGCCACTGTATAAAACTGTAATTTTAACGCTAGCTCTGAAGATTATTTTTCTGTTAAATGGGAGCTCTGGGGTTAAGTGTGTCAGGTGTTTTGGGGTGAGCTGTTATTGCTGACCTTGATATTCTTGAAAAACTTGAAATGGGCAGTCAAATTTCAAAAGAATCTGAGGGAGCATTGGCAGAGACAAACACAACCACAGCCTCTCAGTTTAGAAAATGTTCTCATGTTTGGGGAAACATTTCATATTTCCATGCAACCTTGATGATTGAAAACTATAATAAAAAAAGCATTTGTTTCTTCAGTCCAATATAAGATACAACTCATCTAGTTTTATTAAGCAACTGTTATGTAACTCCTTATGCAAATCCTTTTTTTAGAACTCATGTATCATGCCTCTGTGTTCTGCTGTTTTATAATTTCAGTTGATAGTGGACATAATGCAATATAATAAGGTGCATTACATGTATTTGTATCCCATTTCTCATTGCCTAGAAGACAACTTTAGGCAAAACGTGACACGACTTAGCTGGGCTGCATGACAAAAACAAGCCCAAACCTGTATTTGGCATCAGATCGGCTGGCAGGGGGCGCAATGTGTTTCTCAATAATATCACCCGCTGCGTGCTGTTGTGCGCATTGAGACGCTCCGAAAGCACGGCGGAGAGGCTCACTTCAGAATGTCACGAACCGAACAGATGCACGAAAACCCTCCGGTTTAGACAAAAGGTGAGTTATCTGCATAAGCCGTGCTATTAATCCTTAAATAACATACCCTTTCTGCTGCATTAGCTTCAAAAGGACTCAATTAATATCAGTGCTCTGTACACTGTGCCATGATCTTGCGCCATTGCGTTTAATGCGATCAGCGTACAGCTCATGAAACTGGACTGATGGGAGAGATCCGTTACCGCACAGGCAGTTGAAGGTCATGTAAGGATTTTGATGTTTGTTCCATAATGGTTTTGTTTCGTTTTGTTTTTAACCAATAGTAGGAACCAGAAAAAAAATACACATTGTGCTTTGTTCTGGACAGGCAATATTTGAGCTACCTAACCAAGACTTGATAATCAACTTCCTCGCTTACCAGTGTTTTGTTCTTTGTTTTTGAATTTGAATTATTACTGTTAATATGTAATATACATTAAATGTTATTTAGTAAAATATTCTGATGTTGTTGATTAGAAAATACGGCTATTAAGGGACTTTTACAACATTGACTGACTTCAGTGTAGATATGTTACTATTTGCAAAGCTATGCATGTTTTTTCACGTCTCAACAAACTTGTTTATACAGGGGTTGAACAATGAAACTGATACACCTGGTTTTAGACCATAATAATTTATTAGTGTGGTGTAGGGCCTCCTTTTGCGGCTGATACAGCATCAGTTAATCTTGGGAATGAGAGATTCACAGTGGTCAGATGGATTTTGGGCCCTTCCTCTTCCAGGACAGTGGTCAGGTCACTATGTGATGCTGGTGGAAGAAAACGTTTTCTGATTTGCTTCTCCAAAATACTCCAAAGTGCCTCAACAATATTTAGATCTAGTGACTGTGCAGGCCATGGGAGATGTTCAACTTCACTTTCATGTTCATCAAACCATTCTGTCACGAGTCTTGCTGTGTGTATTGGTGCATTATCATGCTGATACATGGCACCCCCTTCAGAGTACAATGTTTGAATATTAGGTGCACATGGTGCTCCAGAATTTTTCGGTAGTCTTTGACAAGCACAGTAGCGAATGCCATGATATTGCAGCCCAAACCATCACTAAACCTCCCCGTGCTTCAACAGTCCGGGTGTTGAGCCTCGTTGGGGCTTCTCCACACCATAACTCCCACGGATGTGGGAAAGACAGTGAAAACAGACTCGTCAGAGTACAATACATGTTTCACATTGTCCACAGCCCAAGATTGTTGGCAGCAATGAAACTGACATTTGGCACTGGCACGAGTGACCAAAGGTTTGGCTATAGCAGCCCGACCATGAATATTGACTCCCGACAAACAGTTTTGGTGGAAACAGGAGAGTCGAGGTGCACATTTGCTGCAGTGAGTTGGGGAGCTGTGGTTTTATGTTTTTTTGGATACAATCCGGGTAGTACCTGCACATCCCTTTCAGACAGCTTCCTCTTGCGTCGACAGTTACTCCTGTTGAATGTGGTTCATATTGTGTGGTGATATGCCGACATTAATCTGGACACTATAGCTCTCGATACACAGCAAAGACTTGATGTCCTGGTCACAGATGAGCCAGTGAGACACACACTAATAATTTGTCCTCTTTTGAACTCTGATATGTCTCCAATTATGTTGTGTGGATTGCAGTATTTATGTACAGCCGTGCTATTGCTCTGCTAATTCAACCTTCACATTCTGATCTTACTGATGGAATGTAAAATCAGTGAAGATTGGCCACCAGGCCACGCGTATATAGACGTGAAACCTCCAACACTATTTTGGCTAGTGTTTCGGTTTAATTGTCCAACTCCTGTATATGTGAAGGGATGCGAAGGAGTGAGATAAGAGCTGTTTGGGGTTTGTTTTGCTGCTCTAGAGATGATGGACTGAACTTCTTATAACACATGAGATAAAATAAGCATGTTTGCACTGATCAAAATGACTTAATTGCAGCAAAACCCCGTATTAGCATGGCGTATTAGCAGCAGCCTCCTGTACCTCATATATGTCAGGCCAACATGAAGATCGAATTTGTGCTCACAGCTTATTATCTGCTCTCTGTTGATCTTTTAGCATATGGATTTTCCTTTCTGTGTTACTAGCCTAAAGCTGTCATTTGTTTTAGCTTTTGTACTATTTGTCAATTTTGTAGGAGGTAATACCAGTTTAATGTAGTTAAAATTCTCCAATCCACAAGTGTTGTTGGTTTTTCCCTCTAGTATTTTCCTATGTTCAATCATACTCCTTAAGGAGTATGATTGAATCATACTCATTGTTGGATTGTGAAGTTGTATTCTCAATTTCTCTTTCATTTTAAAAGGATCGATTCTGCCATCATTTCATGTCATTCCAAACCCATATGATTTTGCTCTGTGGAACATAAAAATATATATTGAAGAATGTTGGTAATCTAACAGTTTTGGTTCCCATTGACTCCCATTGGGAGGAAAAGCAATGGTAGTCAAAGGGGACCAAAACTGTTTAGTTAGCAGTCTTCTTCAAAACATTCAGAATTTTCATTTTTGGGTTAACTATCCCTTTAACTCTAATAACTACCCCAGTCTTTGACACTGGACATGTTGCATGCTGAATGCATCCAGGCGGCACGCTTGGTGTCGGCCAAAGTCTCATGCTGAATTGTTTCTTATAAGGTAGTTTACTGACTTCCGCAGGAATAGTATAGGGTACGGGGAGGGTGACCCACCCTTGCTGTGTGCTCAATAGATAAGATATCAGTATGCTGTGCTGGGCCATTATAATCACCCCTGCCGCTAGGAGTTAATTTCTCTTAATATTCACTTTATTTTTGCATAATCGTCGTTATTTAAGAGCAGATGACATTACATGTCTTGCATAGGCCTGAGGAGGTCAGCAGGTCTCCCTGTTGACAGGACATGTAAAACAGGACCATAAAAATAAAAATAACCTAAACATCTTGGATGAATGTATTCTGATATATGCGGTAAGGGTAAACCCCTCTGCTCTGTCTTTCAGGTGGGCCAGCAGGATGGGGGAAGGGCCTGCAGTCAGGCCTTTGGCTGCTATTACGCCCGTGCAGCAGATGCTGGCGTCTGGCACTGGGGCTGTGCTAACATCTCTTTTTGGTGAGGAAAATAATTAGCATAATAATTTCTCTATTCCGAGGAGATTCTGTTTTCACTCCACATGTTTGTGATGTCTTTTCCTTCATTTGTCCAAATTTAGCTATGCTTGCTTTTTCTTTTTCTTTTTTTTCTTTTTTGAAAAAGAGTAAACATTTTATAAAATACACATTTTTTAGTATTAATAAATTGAGTTAGGCATTTAATGCATTAAATTCAAGAAATTAATACTTTTTTTTCCAGCAAGGAAACTTTATAAATGTCACTTTTTATCAATTTAATGTTACAAGATGTCTTTTGAAATTTCTATTCATCAAGGAATCCTGAAAAAATGTATCAGTTTCCACAAAAATATAAAGCAGAACAACTGTTTTTTAACATTGATGATAGTAAAAATGTTTCTTGAGCAGGAAATCAGCATATTAGAATGATTTGTGAAGGATCATGTGACACTGAAGGTGGAATAATGCTGAGAATTCAGCTTTTCCATCCAAGGAATAAATTACATTTTAAAATATTCAACAGGAAAACAGCAATTTAAAAATGTAATATCTCCCAACATTACTATTTCATTGTATTTTTGATCAAATAAATGCAGTCTTGGTGAGCATAAGCGACTTCTTCTCTCCAAACAAACAAAATCTTACTGACCCCAAACATTTTACTTGTAGTGTATGCTAGGATATAATTGTTTTCATATAGTAACTGGGTTGACAGTTTTAGTTTAATTTGAAATTTCCAGCTTTCTGCTTGTGCAAGTGTTGTGCTTTATACGTAGAATCAAAATGATAACTTTTATACAAGGCTAAATCTTAATTTTTCTCCCTCTTGCTCTGCAGTCACACCATTGGATGTAGTGAAGATCAGACTTCAAGCACAGCAAACTCCCCTCTATCAAGGTACAGATCCCAAGCATCTCTTCAATTCTTGATCAACAGAAAGAATGTCAGATGATTGAACGGTGAACTTCATGCATTTTCTCTAGACATTATACAAGTCACACCAGTTTAACATCAGTTCTGGTGCTTTAAATTTCCCTTCAAATGCTTCAAGTTCAATATATCATGGTCATACTGTAAAGCTGATCTCATCTGAGGCTTTATCTCTTGCTGTTGCACTCTGAAGGCCCCTCCAGAATATGTTTCTAAAAGCTAAAGTGAATATTTTCTGTACCACCAGCATTGCAAAAATGACTGATTCCAAACAGGTTTTTCAAATACGCCCTGTCTGCCATTGCTTGCTATTCTCAGTCCTGCCCCAAACTCACCATTGCTGTTGGGTTAGTCAGGGTACTAATTGAGCTTATGTTTTGAAATCAACAAATGGCTTTGATTGACCTACAAATGGCTAAGTCTTTGCATATTAAGCTGGAATAAAATAATTAGAACTACTTGAGCTTTATTAACAGTGAAAATGAAGCTACACTAACGTTCAAAAGTTTGGGGTCTTTAAAGGGGGAGTATCACACACAGTTTCTGCCAATCTCATGTTAATCTTGAGTACCTATAGAGTAGTAGTGCATCCTACATATCTCTGAAAAGTCTTTAGTTTTATCATATTTATAAAAGATACATACACTGTACCGAGTCTTTCTGAAAAAAGCAGAGCTCCTGGAGGCGCTCCTGCCGTGGGCAGAGCTAAAGAGTCACGAGTGCGCGCAGCTTTTACGTAGAGATCGTCAAACTTCATCCACTGTTCCCTTAACGCTGGGTTCTTTGGGAAGCTGAAAAAGGTCATCTTTCCCTCACAACCAAAAACACACTCCTTTGTTGACAGGAGCTGCGTCTCATTTCGAAGGCTGCGTCCTTCGGAGATCGCATTTGAAGGCTGCATACGTCATCAAGGATGTCTTATTTAAGAAAAGTAACCGTAATAAAATTGACTGATATTAATTGTGAGCTGTAAAATACTGTAATTTCTTTCTTACTTTGCAATCTAACGGTTAATTTTCTTAAATGAGACTGCCTCAATGATGTATGCAGCCTTCAAAGGGTGCAACCTCTGAATTGGTACACAGCCATTGTTGAAAAATCTCTCGGCTTCCGTAACCTAAACGAAGCGCGTTGATGGACGTGCTCTTGCTCTTGCTCTTGGGTGATGTGTGTGTGCACACTTATCAGGGAGAAGTGCCTATACAAGGAATTCCACCCTTAATTACGTGATACAGGCCATACTCGAAAAAAAATTCTGCGAAACATGTCCACAACCGGAAGTTGTATATTTGGAAACAGAAATACTCTGTCATACGTCCAACTCGTGTTTTGAAACTTTGGCCATGTTTAGCATGAGAATGCAACTCTTTAACAGTGTAAGTAAGTCAGAATGTATGAAATAGCATTAGACCCCCCTTTAAAATCTACATGAAGTGGAAGTTTCGATTAGTCTTTTCTTCCCTATTGTGATGTGTATCCGAGTGAAATAGCTTCTCGAGCTAGAAAAGTGTAGGGCGTGGACATTATTTTGTCCAACTCTATTTGATTGGGTTGTTGAGTTATTGTGGTTTGCTGTGATGTCATGTGAGTGACAGGGACCTGCCCTTGCGGCTCACGCCAATAAACACGTCATCAGAGAAGAGATGTTTTGAAGGAGGGGAAGTTATTTTGATGAAATACCAGGGCATAGGGATTGTAAAAAATAATGTGGGATAAATCATAATAAATACTGCAATATTCCATATGTTTTTGAAAGAAGTCTGCTTACCAATAGTAAGTATTACAATCTTAAACTTATTTGAAATGTAAATCTTTTGTAACATTATATATGTTTTAGCTGTCACTTTTGACAAATTTAATGCATCCTTGCTGAAGCTAAACTGACCCCAAACTTTTAAACTGTAGTGTATATCTAAAAACCTGCTGTAAGCACTTGATAACACAGACCTCATGCTGTTTTGCATTTGCTATATGCACTATGAGCTATCTTTCTCTCTTTCTCGTAGCACTAGCAGCAGATTCAAGGCCCTGGGCTAGGGTCATCCGCCCTTCAAAATGTGAGTATGTGAACCAGATGAACTGTCGTCTGTGCTCATGGCTCTCTCCCAAAGACCAGAAGCTCACTTCACTAACACTCACTAACTACCACTCAAAGAATTACAAGCATACATTCTGCAAAACAACTAAATCACAAAATGCAAACAACATTTTGGCTTATATAACACATCTCTAAAGGGGTAAATGCAAGGTCACATCGCAAACAGACTTGACACATGTGCACAAAACACCCCAACAAGTTGAAAAATGCATTCAGAAATTTTGTTTTCTTTTCTGCTTGTATGTAAATGTTTATTCAGCGTGTTTATAGCAGTGGACCATTTACAGAACTCATGTGGACAAACTAAAAGCCATGCCAGGTAGACCTACCTTGAACCTGTCTTGTGTAATATCTAAAAATAGTAGGAAGACTGCTTGTTTGTGCCAAGGCTGATATTGGCTAAACTGTCGAGGCATGGTCAATGCCATGGTGACTAATATTTATAGAGCCTCTTATCTTAGACCTCAGTCCTAATCTCCAAATCCTTTGAACTGAATACAGAAAATAATCAGAAAATTCTTTCTTGGGAAAACTCAATGTCAAAGTTGGATCACATGGTTGCTATATGTCTGCAAATACAACAATCATTTAGTTTGCACACTGCATAGACAATTAGTTTTTTGTCTCTGTTGTTATTAACGGTATTGTGGCAGTGTTCAAACAAAGTCATGATGAAACAGAAGTAGCAAGCATTTTTTTTTCCTTATTTGATGTACACCTAAGTGACTTACATTATCAGAAAAGTATGGTGGTGACTTGGTTCTATGCATCGGTTGTTGATTGGATGGAGACTGATGTTAATGCTAGCTTGCAGTCATGTGTAAGGGTTTAAGGCAAGCAGAAAAAATTATTGAAGAAGCCCTGTATACGTCACCAGAGAGAAGTCTGAGGTTTCACTGGAAGATTAAGTTATAGCATTTGGATCAAAAATGAAAAGCTCATTTAAAAAATAATGAGACGCATGCATGGATGAATCATTCACAATCAGATCAATAACATGCATTTATAAAATAGAGTGGGTGAAATTTAATTTAATGTCGACTTAAACTCATACATGTATTGTCAGTGTGCAGTTGCTGTCCCAACTTTAGACTGCAAGTTTTACTCAAAATGCTACAATAACTAATTGCAAGATTAAAAATTGCTAAAAGTGTTTTGTAGTTGAAAATTAAATTTTATTTAATTTATCTTTTTGTGATTGATTTCTATCAAAGTCCCATTCAAGGAAAGTCTATTCACTCTGCACCCATATTTGCAGCACTTCCGGCAGCTATTTCAGGCATCTAAAGGCAGGAACACACCAAGCCGACGCCGACGAACTAGTGGCGACGAAAGCAGACTGCGGGGTTGGCTCACATCGGCAGCGTCTGGGTCTAAAGTTGCCCTGACACACCAAACCGACGCTCGAGACCCGACCCCCAAGTAGCACGTTTTTTCTGTGCCTGCGTCAGAATGATAAGATGGCCCGACTGACCAGCGAGGTCCGACGCCGATTCAACATGTCGAATCGGCCGAAAAAAAGCAGACGAGGACCAACTTCAGCGACGGTGCGGAACACACTGAGAGAACTTAGTCGGCCGACGAACAAAAACTGCCCGACGGCCGACCGTCGGCTTGGTGTGTTCCTGCCTTATGACCAAGTCCTATCTACTTGAATGGGGGAATCCTGAAATCTCAAGAACTGCTTGCCGAACTCGCAATTAAATAACATATTTCAAAAATCTGACATGAACTGTCCCATAAATGTTGTTTCTCATGCCCAAATAGCATTAAAAAAAAACTTTTTCGGGCTAAATCCACCAGTGTGCATGTGCAGTCATAAGCGCATCTCAGAATAATAACTGTTTCTATAGCAATCTGAGCTTCTAACGGCAGCTGCAGTGACACGATGACTTCATCAATCAGAGATTGGGTCTTTTATTTTAGAAGGCGGGGCTCATTGCACTTTCTCCTATTCATAAGTAATATGAATGTGCCATCTTTGTATATCCAAAGTATTTGTCTCTATTCTGAGTACTTGGGTGCTTGTGGCCATTGGCAGTGTATTCACAAAGGTATTACACTTTACATTTACACTGCTATGTTTTCTCTGTCTTTTTTAGGGAAATGTTTCCTGTATTGTAACGGGTTGATGGACCACATCTATGTGTGTCAGAATATGTCAAGCTGCTCCAGCTGGTACAAAACCCCTACCCACTTCAGTGGGACCGTGGTAAGAATTAATTTGCACCTTTCCAAATTGTTATTTGGAATTTTTTTTGTAATGACACATTCATGATTAATTCACATTTTTCAGGATGCATTTGTTAAGATCACACGAAATGAGGGGCTCAGGTCTTTGTGGAGCGGACTTCCCCCCACACTGTAAGTCCAGCATCATGTCAGTGTACAGTTGCATATAAACTGCGTGACTTGCGTACTTTATTTGTACTACATCAGTTTTATAGGACAACTGTAATCGATGCTATCGGGTCTAGTCTAGTCCTGTGTTTAGTGTGCCTCTCTTTGTAAAGTGTGTGCTGTAACTGCAGCTCATATGAAAAACTTTGATTCAGCTCGAACAAGTGCAGTTGCTGAAAGTAATGACTTGTAGTTTAGTAATTAAGTCAGATTTTAATTCTGTAAATGCTTTGACAGATTCAAAGGTTGAGTGAAGGATTCTGTAGGATTCAGACAGATAACTCTCAAGTCATTAGTTGTGAATCCGACTACAGTAGTCATGCTGTTTACTGAATAACTGAAATGCTGTGTAAGCGTATGACCCTTTGACTTTGTAAATGTATAAATAACATGTTAATGATTGATCTTCTGAATCAAGTTGACTGTAAATAATCTATTTTGGGGTCAGTTGACTTGAGCGGACAAACCAGCAAATGAAAACAACCATGAATCCTTGAAAATGACACACATTTGTAATTAGTGCACAAGCTGTTTTCAATGAATGCTCATTGGTGTGTTTGTGTTTGAAGGGTGATGGCGGTTCCTGCCACAGTCATCTACTTCACCTGTTATGACCAGCTGCGAGACTTCCTGCATTACGGCATGGGCTATCAAGGGGACCATATTCCCCTTATAGCAGGAGGGTTAGCAAGATGTGAGTATTTACTCATCCTTCCTGTCTCATCCAAGCATCTTTTACAAGACTGCAGTATTGTAATGTGTATTATGAGGATCTCAAAATGATATAATGTGCATCCCTAAACAAAACTGTAAAAACCTGCATAATAAATCTGTGATTGGCATAATTAAATTCAATCTGTCACTATTGGATATTATGGATTCTCATTTCCCCTGTGTTTACATGTAGATTTGCTATATATAAACCATTCAAAGATTTGTGGTCGAAAGAGTTTCCTATGCTCATCAAGGCTGCATATATTTGATCAAAAATACAGTAAAACAGTCATATTATGAAATATTACATTTTAAAATCAATGTTTTCTATCTTAATATATTTTGAAATGTAATTTTTTCCTGAGATGGCAAAGCTGAATTTTCTGCATCATTAATCCAGTCTTTAGTGATTCTTTAGAAATCATTCTAATATGTTGATTTGCTGCTTAAGAAACATTTATTATTATTTTGTTAATGTTGAAAACAGTTGTGCTGCTTAATATTTTTGTGGAAACCAGTGATATTTTTTGATGATTAGAAAGTTCAAAAGAACAGCATTTATTTGAAATAGAATATTTTGAAACATTATAAATGTATTTACTGTCACTTTTGATCAATTTAATCCATTCTTGTTGAATAAACGTAATTTATTTTTTAAAGAAATCTTACTGATCCCGAACCTGAAAATAAATGTTTCATACTATATACTATATAAATTAAAATGCTGTAAATTCACTTGTAATATTTAAAATGATTGATTTAAATGTTGTATTTTAAAGGGTTAGTTCACCCAAAAATGAAAATTATTAATTAATGATTAATAAATGAAAGTCATTAATTACTCACGCTCATGTCATTCCACACCTGTAAGACCTTCGTTCATCTTCGGAACACAAATTAAGATATTTTTGATGAAATCCGATGGCTCAGTGAGGCATCAGATAATTGACAGCAAGATAATTAGCAAGATAATTAACACTTTCAGTGCCCAGAAAGGTATTAAAAACATATTTAAATGTGACTACAGTGGTTCAACCTTAATGTGTATCAAACTGCCAAACTCACGTGAACAATTGAAATTCCGAAACTCTTATAACGTAACGAAGCCTCGTTTACTGAAATCACATGACTTTGGTGCTCTGAAACACTGATTCGATTTGTAAAGCTTCATGAAGCAGTGTTTTGAAATCGGCATCACTAAATATTGTTGAAAAGACGTTACTTTACTTTTTGTGAGCCAAAAAAAAACCATTCTCGTCGCTTTATAATATTAAGGTTGAACCACTGTAGTCACATGAACCGTTTTAAATGCATCTTTAGTACCTTTCTGGACATCTGAAAGTGTAAATTATCTTGCTCTCAGTGGAGGCCTCACTGAGCCATCGGATTTCATCAGAAATATCTTAATTTGTGTTCCGAAGATGAATAAAGGTCTTACGGGTGTGGAACGACATGAGGGTGAGTAATTAATGACAGAATTTTCATTTTTGGGTGAACTAACTTTAAATTTTGACAAAAAACATTTTTAAAAAACCCCTCACAAAATGTTAATATTGGTGCATCCCCAGTTTTGTTGTACTTTTCCAAGTGTTCTGTTTGATCGTTACTGCTGTGGTGTGATCTCGGTTGTCATATTATTGACATCTCTCTCTGTGCTGCTCAGTGGGAGCCGTGTCTGTGATCAGTCCTCTGGAGTTGGTTCGGACTAAGATGCAGTCCCGCAGACTCCCATACAGCGAGCTGATGCTGTGTTTTCGCTCGGCTGTGGCTCAGGATGGCTGGTTATCTCTCTGGAGAGGCTGGGGACCCACTGTCCTACGGGACGTGCCCTTTTCAGGTCAGTGACCTGTACTTTCTCTGGCAATGTGATGGTGAGCGGGATGTTCCACAGATGCAATACTTGACTGTTTTTTTTTCTTCTCCCCTTAAGCCCTTTACTGGTTTAACTATGAGCTAGTGAAGGCACAGCTGTGTGAGCGGTACAGGGCACCACAGACCTCCTTCACCATCAGTTTTACAGCTGGGGCTGTCTCAGGAGCAGTGAGTATCCCAGTAAAGCCTGATATGATTGACTTTTACTTCATTTTAAATGACGCATTATAAGAAGGAGCTCAATGGCTATAAATTAATATGGATAAGTTTATGAATGATTGCATAAGGCTACAGTGAGAAAAAGATTAAACAATGTGAACAGAGCATGATATCTTATCTGGCCTGACTGATTAACAATAAAGGCGTTTTACATGAGAACAAATGCTAGGTCGACTTCTGTCCCCGATGAATGTAGGACATGTGTGAAACTAATCTTTTGCATTGAAATCTAAACTAATGGGCAAGTGATATTTTGTGTATTTTCTTACTACATACATACATACATACTACATGACTACATTGTTGAGCTTCTTTATAATGGAATTGGTTTTGCAGTGATAATAGAGTTGTATAATTGTGAATATAACCGAGTAATAATAAATTTTCTCTTCTGCTCACCAAGGCTGCATTTATGTAAAAATAATAATAATTTATTCCTGTAAATGGCAAATTTTCAGCATCAATATTTCAGTTTTCAGTGTCACATGATCCTTCAGAAATTATTCTAATATTCTTTTGCTGCTCAAGAAAAAATTCTTAATGTTGAAAACTGCTTTGAATATTTTTCTGAAAACCATGATGTGATTTTATCATGCAGTACTGGCCTTGCTGATCAGAATATCAATTTCCTTTCTGACACAGATCGCTGCAGTTCTGACCCTGCCGTTTGATGTGGTGAAAACGCGCAGGCAAATCCAGTTAGGAGAAATGGAGGCTCTCGGAGGTATAGCAGCTTCTGTAGTTTCACCTGTTAATACGTTAAGAGTGTTGTAATTCAACCTGAATGTTGAGAGACATGTGATCTCATTAGGTGACTAACTCTCTTGTTAAAACAATTCAGAGCTGATTACATAAGAAAGAATTAATTACATTTATCGGGCATCAAATTTCATGACATTCTGACCTTTCTCAGCAATCTCGATGAAGAAACCGGCCTCCACATGGAACATGATGAGGAATATCTGGATTGACATGGGATACAGGGGATTGTTTGCAGGTAAGCTCTAATTGCTACAGATATTGATGTCAAGAGTAGTTATATAACTTTACTAACCAAACTAGAGATTGACATCAGGCCTGTTTGGGACTGTCAAGATTAACTCAATAACTGCCTACAGTTTAAAAAGTACCTTTTATGCCCTTTTAGAAAGTCTTGATTTTGTTTTTGGGCTCTTCTAGAATAGGTTTTCATGCTTGAATGTTCAAGGGCTCTATTATACACCTGCCGCAATTTTCAAGTCCTGCGCCACGTTGTTTAAATGGCAAATGCATTTGTGCCCATTTGTGCGCCAATGGGCGTGCTGGTCTGAAAACGAGGTGTGTTCAGGCGCATTGTTGGCGTGTTGCTATTTTGAGGCAACAGAAATAAACTGCACCATTGACCAACAAAAACCTGGTCTAAAGTCAATGGTGCAGTATTTTTTTTGTTATTTAAAGAACGTGTTAGTAATATGCGCCTCTAGGTGCGGGTACACTCTGCTTGTTACACACAGGGATGCGCAGCAGGAAACCCAAATATTGCCAAATATTTAAAAAAAAAGGATTACTATGTTAAAGATTATTATTGTGTGCATAAAGGTAAAAATGTTTTGGTGGAATCCAGCTTGTCCCATAGATGGTCTGCTCACACACGAGCAGATCCGTTTCCTCGCTAGAGAAGTCTTCAGTTTTTCTGCTTGCAAATTCCGCCATCTAACTAGTGAATCCACCATGGCGCAAGCGCAACTGGCTTTTAAAAGGAATGGGAGATGAGACTCTGATTGGTTTATTTCACGTTATGCCCAAAACACCCATTACTCATTAAGAGAGTAGGTACAACCCTTTTAGACCATGCACTACGCACACGCCGACCATTTTTCCTGTTGTTAAAGTAGCAAAAGTGGATTCGGACACGCCCTAAGCGCACTTGTGCCATGCGCTTTAGACCATTCGCTTAAAGAAAAATAGGGCCCCAAATGTGCTCTGATTGGTTGGACCAGTGTGCTGTGATTGGTCATCCGCTTCAAGTGTGCTAGGGAAATGTCACAATCCTTACCATAATGGCGAATTTCAACACACTACTAACGCAACTCAACCAGCACTCACCCCCCTTTTTTTTCCCATATACCTTGGGTGGGAATTATTTAAATGAGGAATATTGTGACATGTTCATTTCCAGAAGAAAACCCAAGACTTCAATGGAGGCGTTTCAGGCAGTTTAGAAACAGAGCTTACTGCCTTTGGAGTCACTTTGTGCTTTGTAACTTTGCAGACCTTTTTCATTCTCAAACAGTAACATTAAAGGTGGTACAGAGGATCTTTTCGTCGACTAAGTTTTTAAAATGAGCGCATGCATAAGAACAACCCCCCTCCTTCACAGCTCTTTTCAAGGGAACGCCTCCCAAAACTCGTGCACGAGTATTGGAACACGAGTGTTTACCACCGGCATTCGCTGTGTTATTAAGCCGGGCACACATTTAACGACTAGCTAAAACATTCTGACTGTGCTCAACATACAGCGATTGTTTCCTGCGACTGAAGCAGATTTATATACTTTCACATGGAATTTGAACACCGACTGTAATCGCAGACTGAACGCAGCTGGCTCTGACTGGACGCGTTTGAGCGCGATCAGTCATAAGTATCCATTTACATTCATAATCGGGCTTACAATCGTTAATTGATTCATTATGTCGGATTCACCGCAGGTAACTCATAATCTGCAGTTGTTACTCCTGTCTCCTGACAAAAACATTGCATGCGGCGCCTGTGGAGTGTGGAAAGTTACTGGAGCGAGCAGCCGCACGTATCTCACAAGGAACGTCATGGCAGTGATTGACAAGCCAGAGGGCCAATCGTTTACGCGATGATCGCGTAAACGATTGGCTGATGTTTTTAAGGCCCTACCTCGTGCACAGATGATGTATATTAATAATATTCCTTTCAGTGCACCTAATAAATAGTCTTTTATCAGTTAATAAAGACAGTTTCAAGTAATATTGCAAAAATGTATAAAACAAAACATCCTCTTTAGTACCTTTAAGGAAAGTTGAAAATATGACAAAGCATAATAGATGAGTACATTTTATTTATTTATTTTTTACACTTTTTTACACAATGTATTGGTGCGGAACCGAACTGGATTAGAAATTACACACCATGGCTATAACTTTTTATTACTGAAACAGTGATACTGTTACATTAAATAAACAGCTTTGCTTTTTTTTTCAGGTTTCCTTCCAAGAGTGATCAAAGTTGCTCCCGCCTGTGCAGTCATGATCAGCACTTATGAGTTTGGGAAGACTTTCTTTCAGAAGCGTAATCTGGATCAGGCGAGATGTGGTCTTTGAGATGGGCGAGAGGACCTGTGGTTTGTCCAGGATCAAGCCCTTAGGAAGCTGAGAGGAACTCCTTGTCAGCTACTGCAAACACTGACAACTTAAACTCTGCATTGTGATGAGTTTTTTTTTATTTTGTTTTTTTATATACAGTTTTCTGAAAGAAACTAATTGTTGGGGGATGTGCCTGCTGACTGGCACAAGGAATCAATCAAAAGCTGTGAGACTGTAACTAATACTTCTTGTCTGAGATGTAGGACTTCAGATATGATGCATCAATAAATGCACAATCCCCCCAAACCCTGTGATGCCTTAGGGAACAATACCAAAGCATGCTGGCAGAAACACTACCTCCCCACTAATGCCCCACTTATTGAAATGGCTGCCTGTTGGGCGCGACATCCAGGTTGTTGTATCTGCAGTGCATGACTTGAGTCCCTTTTATTAAAGACAAAGTGCTGCCCTCTGCTGTTCATTTTGAAGAAACCTCAGAATGAATGGATAAACTACTCAGTACTGAGCTATACTCTTTTTCAGCAGGGAAAAGTTTTTTATTCAAAAACGTTTGTTTTATTTAATTTTTTTTTTCCTACAAATATTTCATTCTTCTAATTTACAATACTAGTCCTTTTTATAGGCACTGAACTTGGATTTTTTTTTCTTTTCAAGGGATGACCTAGTGTGTAGTGGATGGATCTCTGCTCTTGTCCTGTTAACTACACCTGCATTTAGCTCATATACGAACTGCTGTAAACATACTGCTGACTCGAAATGATTAGACAGTTCTCACATTTTATCTAATAAAAGACTGTTTAAAAACCTCTTCATCTTCAAAGTTTAATTTTAAGTCGACATAACTTGCATAATTTCTGCACATTTAATGAAGCACAAGGAAGCATACTACATGAATGAGTTATCGATTGCATTTCTGAGGGAATGTGAGAGAAAGTTACTTAAAAATAATTGAATATGTGGAATGTGAGCATTATTCTTAAAGGGTACTTTTCCTATCATCATTTCCTCACCCTCATGTTGTTCCATGCCGTGATATGACTTTCATTTTTCACATGATTGTGTGTAACGCATCAGGAGTTACCCTGCAGAATGTTTAAATGACTCTTTTCTATACAACGAGAGTGAATGGTGACCACAACTGTCACTGGTCCCCATCCACTTTCACTGTATGGCCAAAATAACAATAACATTTTTTGGACACTCTGCCGAACATCTTTGTTACACCCTAGACAGACATGCACTGGTGGACCAATGTGAGGCTAAATCAATTATCTAATTTTAATTTTGGTGGGAACAAAATTTGTAAACTTGTTAGGTTTTTTGTTTATATGATTACATTTTTGTGAGAACTTGTTTATAGTAGCACACTTGAAAATAAGGAAACATTGAAATAATATAAAATATTTGTGAATTATATTACCAGTTTAAACTTGTAAGGCTGGAAGCTTATGCTGCTACTTTGAACCAATAGTCGGAACAAAAAGCAGCTGAAGGATGATGTGCATAATTCACTTATTTATCTGACTCCATTAAAGATGTTGTTTTTCTGTAACCTCTTATTCTTTAAAGCTAAAATTAATTCTTAGAACTGATGGGAAAACACAAGATTTAACCTGAATGCTTAGATAACGAAAGTTACAATCACTTTAGCTTTCAGCATTATCAGTGCTAAAAGGAAAGATTCTCAAAGCCTTTAAAGCAGGCAAAGTTATTTATTAGGTTACATGTTTAAATATACAGACAGCAGAATGGATCAACACACTGTATAGAAAAAAATTAGCTGTAAGAAATAATGCACTGCAGTGAAGGAGAGGCCATAAAAGCCTTTCTTGTAGAGGTTACGCAGGAGTGGCAGGATTAAAGCCATTCTCCCAGATCAGTTACCTCTCCTCCTTATACCCGGAGCAAAGCATTGTTAAACATGAGTGGAATACCAACACCAAAACTGACCGACAGGAAACCAAAAGATAAGGCAAATGGGTGGTGATCGAGAGGGGGAAAATCATAGGCTATTATTATATTCTCCTCAATGCATGTTTAAGCAATAGTACCTAGATTGTACATACTTTAATATCTCTATTAAGTTTACCACATTTTAGATCAGTTTATAAGCTGTCAGAAGAGACCAAACAACATAGTTACTATATGGAATGCCAAATAAATAAATGTGGAAATAAATAAAAGAAGAAATAAAAATATACATAAGGAAATAAATGTACAGATCTTTTGCTTTTCTTTGTGCATTTATTTATGTATATATATTTTAGCTTTTTTTGTTGTTTTTTTTACATTTCTTTGTATATTTGTTTTTTTTTATTTATTCCTTTATTTAACATGGGGAAGTCATATTGAGACTATAGTCTCTTTTTCAAATGATCCCTGGCCAAGAAAGGCAGCACTTAAAAATGTATCAGCACCCCATAAGCCATACAACAACACCTAACAAGGACAAAAGTTAAATACAACAAACAAACAAAATATAACACAATATCATAACCAGGACAGGCAGAAAACAATACAGAACAGCAGCCTATACACAATCACACTTATAGCTGAAGGTTTCTGTGACATATCATTTAAAATCATTAAGAGATATAATAGTGCCTAGCTTCAACTGTTTTTGCAAAGGATTCAGGTTGAAGGGGCATTGTAACGGAAGGCAGTTTTACCAAATTCAGATTTTACAGCAGGTATAGTAAAAAGAATGCTATTACTTGATCTGAGATTGTATCTATTGTTTTCTACCAAAGAGAAAACTGATAAGAAGGCAACAGTCCTATCACTGCCTTATAAATAAAAATAAGCCAGTGATGCTGTCTACGAATTGAGAGTGGAGGCCAACCTGATAAACTGTACAAAGTACAATGATGTGTAGAATATTCTGCATTAGTAACAAAGCGTAAAGCAGAATGGTAAATAGAATCTAGTAAACATAAAACGGACTTTGCTGCATGCATGTACAGAATATCTCCATAGTCTATAACAGATAAAAATGTAGCAGCAACAAGTTCCTTTCTTACTTTTAAATTAAAACAAGCCTTATTTCTATAATAAAAACCCAGTTTAACTCTCAGCTTTTTTACCAGGTTGTCTACATGGGGTTTAAATGTGAGCTTTTCATCTAATAAAAAACCCAGATAATTATAACATGACACTCTTTCAATTTTCTGGTCATATAGAGTGATAATTTGAGGCAAATCCTGTAAATTGCTGGAGTGAGTAAATAACATAAATTTTGTCTTTTTAGAATTAATTCAATTTAAGTAAATTGTTTGGTAGAACTGTGAAAGCATCCTGTAATTTCTTTAATGCCTCATATGGAGATCTTGCAGAACTATATATAATGGTATCATCCGCATAGAGATGTGCAGCTGCATCTACGTTTGTACAAATATCATTTATGTAGCTTGTAAACAACAAAGGCCCTAATATGGAACCTTGAGGGACTCCAACTGTTAGTTCTGTCTCCCCTGACATAATGCCTTCACAAGTGACATGCTGATATCTACTAGGTAATTTGTAAACCATTCAATAACATTATCAGACATCCCAATTTTAGACAAACATTTTAACAATAAGGTGTGATCAACCGTATCAAAAGCTTTTGAGAGATCAATAAATAATGCTGCACAAGATTCTTTACTATCAATAGCACTAACAATATCATCAACTACCTTTGTGGCTGCTGTGATGGTGCTATACCCTTTCCTGAAACCTGATTGAGAAGGAGTAAGAATATTATTTACTGTTAAAAAGTCCTTCAACTGATCACTAACCAATGATTCAAAAATTTTGGCCAATACTGAAAGTTTTGAGATAGGATGATAATTGTCCATAATAGTTGGATCTCCATTTTTAAAAAGTGGTGTTACATGCGCTGTCTTCCAAGATCGAGGTATAATGTTTTGTTCTAAAGATAAATTAAAAATATAAGTTATTGGTTCAACAATAATATTAGCCACAAGTTACAGGAGGAAAGGGTCAAGCCCATCAGGACCAGCTGATTTTTTACAATTTATATTTCGTAACGCAAATAAAACCTTCTCCCTTGAAATTGGCTCAAAAGTAAAGAGGTTCGGGCCCCAGACATTGGGGTGAAAAAACCCTGGAGATAAAGGATGTTTCTGCTCTGACTTAAAAAGGAGTCCGGCGGAGGCAAAGTAATTATTAAAGAAATCAACTATCTTTTGTATCTGTAATTTGTACATTATTCACATTTACAATTTTAGGAAGTACAGAAAAAGAAGAGTTTTGTACTGTTTTCATAGAATTTATAGTTTTCCAAAATTTAGCTGGGTTTTTTACATTTCTTGTTGTCTCATCAAGATAGAATAGTGACTTAACTTTGCGTATTTGTGTAGTACATTTATTTCTTAAATATCTAAAATTAGCCCAATCGTTTTCTTGCCCAGATTTCCTTGCCTTTGCCCAGGCTAAAGTGTGGATAATACATCAGAGAACCAGGGATTATTCCTCCCCTTTACTTTGAACTTTCTCAAGGGTGCATGTTTATTTAAAATACCCATGAATGAATCTTTAAAATATGACCACGCCAATTCAACATCAGGAATTAAACAAACCTTTTTCCAATCAAAATGATTAAAATATCATGGATAAAAGCTTGCTGATCGAATAATTTAAAATACCTTTTCACCACAATTCGTGGTACTGCCTTTTTAAGTTTGCAATTTCTAATCGTACCAACAACACAATGGTCACTTATCATTTGGGAAAATACCTATGTGTGTGCATTTATCTGAGTTAGTTAAAATCAAATCTATTAAAGTTGTCTTTTTTGAGTCCTTTACGTTTGGACGGGTGGGAGCGTGTATTACTTGAGTTAAATTCACAGAATAATCTTTAAAATCCTTCGATACATCTGTCAACCAATTCCAGTTCAAATCACCAAGCAAGATAATTTCTTTCTGCTGTACAATATCTGCAAGCGCAGTTGAAAGTATGGATAAAGTTTCCTTATTAGCTGAAGGGGGTCTTTGTGTATTTATTTTTAATTTTGGCAGGTTTGGCATTTCATAAGTTACATGCTAGAACACACCAGTATATAAAGAGTATGTAGTGTAAAGCACATGTGTGCTGTGAAGCAAATGGTACAGGTTGTCATTGAGGTGTAAATGACTGTTTCTACCCAAACAGAGCCATCCTGTGCCTGAAGTGCGCAAATCAGCATATTGATGAATCCCTTGCACTAGATAGGCATTATCAGTCGTAACCCAAAGGTCATGGGTTCGAGTCTCAGGTCCGGCAGGGATTGTCGGTGAGGGGAGTGAATGTCCAGCGCTCTCCCCACCCTCAATACCACGACTGAGGTGAGACCCTTGAGCAAGGCACCGTACCCCCAACTGCTCCCCGGGCGCCGCAGCAATGGCTGCCCACTGCTCCGGGTGTGTGTTCACGGTGTGTGTTTTCACTGCTGTGTGTGTGCACTTGGATGGGTTAAATGCAGAGCTCAAATTCCGAGTATGGGTCACCATACTTGGCCACATGTCACTTCACTCACTCACTTTATCATACAGAGATGATGATGATGATGATGAAGAAGAAGACCATTTTGCTCGCATGAATACCTTTAAAGGGATTTCTTAAGTGTTAGGGCAGTAAAGAGTTCTACCCATATTCACTTAGCCCAACAGCCACCTATAGATTTTCCATCTAAAAGCGTTTAATATCAGCAACATTATAGTAGTAAGAAAAACGGACCCTTTTCACGGACTGTGATGACGCGTTTTAACGGTCATTAGTAAGTTTATTATTGTTTCATTTTTTTTTTTTTTAAATGTATGTACATTTATAACACAATGCTTATTATTGTATTACCTTTTCATCAAATTACAAAAAAACTAGCGTTAGCTGTGAGGGTGTTTCTAACATCCAAGAGTGACTTTCTCTCTTCTGACTGCCTTTATCAATCTCTCTCTATTTTTTTCATCTTTTTGAAAGTTGTGAAAACACCGTTGTTGAGTTTTTCTTTTGCTATTTGAGAACATGGGAGCACACAAAAAAAATATATATATTTAATGTATTCTCTCATTCACCGCCATAGTGGTGACAACTTCCGCTTTTGAGAAACCCCGGAAAATGTGAAAAGGGTGCAGAGAAAAGTAACATTAAGATCCGTTGCACATTAAAGACTTTCTTACATGTGTTTGTTTGACATTATTATTGAAACAGAATGAATAAATGTGAAAATGTCACATCTTCGTATGGACTCAACTGACGCGTACGCCGTGACGCACACGCGTCGAACGCCCATCTTGCTATATAAGGAAGCGCCGCCTCTCAGTCGCTCTCTTTCAATCGGACCGGGGACGAAATGGTGAGTGCTCGACACTTCTTCACAATCCACCCTAAATCAAAGCCATCCTTCTGATTTCAGACACAATCTACTCAATATATTGTACACAGACGGTAAACGAATGTGTTGTTTATAGATTTCAGCCTCTGCGCCTGAGTGTTTTGCACATGGTGTGTGTGATTGACTGAAGGGGAAAATGGCAGCGTTGAACACATAAACGATTTAAATACGTTTTATGAAGCTGCTAGTGAGCTGTTATAAGCCTTTCTGCTTGTCATATTGTCCTTTACGCTATTATCGTTATGTTTTGTATCGTTCTTCGATTCTTAGTAGGGCCTGCAACTTGAAGTGCCCGAGTCAATTTTACAGGGCCAGTCAGTAATTTCTTACGGTGTTTCCCATCGCATATGGCGACCCCCTCAGTTTAAAATCCGCCTTTATTACTAAAACGATTTCTTTCCTCCAAGGAAACATTTAACGAGTGCAGTTCAGGAGTTTTTCTTTTTTAATTTAATGTGAATATGTATATCAATTGGCACGCAAGATAGTCAGACACGTTTTGACTTGTTTTAATTTGAGCGCTGCATCATGCACAAGATGCTGCAAGAGAGGCGGTTGTCTAGCACGTGTTTGCATTGTAAAATGGAAAACTAGGGCAGTGCAATGGGGAAAAACGTTTTGTTTGAACTGCCCCTGAAGACGTCTGTACTATTATGAGTGTTTTAAAGAATTATTTATTAAAGCTGACATTAATCAGCATTAATGTAAATGTACCCAAATTAGCCAGAAGGCTGGTTTTCATTGGTAATTAAGTTTGTATCCAGCATAAACAAGTTGTAAAGTTGAACTTTTTACAGTTTGAGCAGAGTTTTAACATTTTAGGATGCATATATGTTGAAAATAACCTCTTCTTTCTTTATATAGTCTCACCGTAAATTTTCGGCCCCACGCCACGGCTCTCTGGGCTTCCTGCCACGGAAGAGGTGCAAACGCCATCGTGGCAAGGTGAAGAGTTTCCCTAAAGATGATCCCAGCAAGCCTGTTCACTTCACCGCTTTCCTTGGCTACAAGGCTGGTATGACCCACATCGTCCGTGAGGTTGACAGACCTGGCTCAAGTGAGTTAGTTTGTGTTCAGAATTTGTTGCATGTAGAAAAGTAGCCTACTTTGCTTGTTTGCCTGCCAGTGATGAAATTCTCGACGGGCGGACATATTTGGGCCTTAAACCCCTGCTGAATGTCGAGTACTGAGAGCAGCAGCATAACTTTAAAAATCCAAGTTTTAAACCTGCATTCTGAGATAAAGTAGCTTGGTGTTTATAACCTGTCAAGTCTTATTGTTTGCTGTCAACTAACTAGCTTTTGTTTCTTGTGCTTAGAGGTCAACAAAAAGGAGGTGGTTGAGGCAGTGACCATTTTGGAGACTCCTCCCATGGTTATAGTGGGTGTTGTTGGATACGTCATGACCCCACGTGGCCTGCGCTCTTTCAAGACCATCTTTGCAGAGCACATCAGTGATGAGTGCAAGCGTCGTTTCTATAAGAACTGGTAAGGGTTGGTTTCAAAAATGTATGATTGCTTGCATGTTTAGTCTGGAGCTGATAGTAGTTGGCCAGATTAAACAGTCATGTTTTTCTGAGCCAATCTAATGTGTCGGTTTGGTGCAGCTCCGCTCAGGTGCCTGGTGCCCTGATGAGCTCCGGGCTCCTCTGGCCGGCGGAAAGGGCTCCTTAGAAACCGTGCCATGAGCCGAAATGACCTAGTGCTGTTGATGCCTCCCCTTTACCATGAGGATGGGCAAAGCAGCTACGCACAGTCTCCTTCCACTGGCCCGCTGGGCTATGAAGGGGCTGTGCCAACCTTTCTTTGTGCTTCTCCCCCACCCTTATCTACCACTTTCAGGTACAAGTCCAAGAAGAAGGCTTTTACCAAGTACTGCAAGAGGTGGCAAGATGAGGATGGCAAGAAACAGCTGGAGAAAGACTTTGCCTCCATGAAGAAGTACTGCCAGATCATTCGCATCATTGCCCACACACAGGTGAGTTTAAACCACTGGTCCCATGGTGACTGCTTCGTAATGTGTACAACTGGAAATCAATCCACATTCGGTATTGATATTAGATTTTTTTTTTTTTGTACTATTCACTGGGAATCAAACACTTTCCACATGTTTGTTAGACCTCAACAATGAATAACCCCCTGCCACCTTCCCTGCCAATTTGTTTGTCTGGATTTTGTTGTTCAATACAAATGACATTGAATAATTATATGAATTCATGTTTAATCGGCCTTATTAAATTTAGTAATTTAACTTGCAAGTAAATATTGCACTTTAAGCTGCTGCTTAAAACGACTATTAATGTAAAACATGGATGAGTTTTTTATTTTTATTTTTTATAATTGGATGTGCTTTGCAATGTTTTGTAGATGCGTCTGCTGCCCCTGAGACAGAAGAAGGCTCACTTGATGGAGATTCAACTAAATGGAGGCTCTGTTGCTGATAAAGTTGACTGGGCCAGAGAGAAGCTTGAGCAGTCAGTTCCCATCTCTAATGTCTTTGCTCAGGATGAGATGATTGACGTTATCGGCGTTACCAAGGGTCACGGAGTCAAGGGTAGGTTGGGTGGCTTTTTGTTCATCTGTCCATGACTTGATTGACTTGACGAGCATTGTGCACAATGATGAAAAACATGGATTAAACGCGTCAGGCATGGCGCCCGAAACGCATGAGGAAATTTCCCATGCTGCCTTCCTTCTGACAGCACACTAGCCATATTATAAGCAAATGCACTTCAAAGAGGCCTTTTCTAATCAAAGTGTTTCTGTAGGTGTGACAAGCCGTTGGCACACAAAGAAGCTCCCCCGCAAGACCCATCGTGGTCTGCGTAAGGTGGCCTGTATTGGAGCCTGGCATCCTGCCCGTGTGGCTTTCTCTGTGGCTCGTGCCGGTCAGAAGGGCTACCACCACCGCACTGAGATCAACAAGAAGGTGAGGCCTCAGAAATGGACCCAAGCGCTCCTGTGGGATCATTTAATTTTTAAATCTCAAGTCTTGTTTCTCATGACGTTTTGTTTTTCAGGTCTACAAGATTGGTGTGGGCTATCACACCAAGGATGGAAAAGTAGTTAAGAGCAATGCCTCTACTGATTATGATCTGTCTAACAAGAGCATCAACCCCCTGGTGAGTGTGCAGATGTCTGTCTTATGTAATTTTTGGTTACTTCAGACTATGTAGTCACTTTTTAAACTGACTCTTGTTTGTTTCCTCAGGGTGGCTTTGTGCATTATGGTGAGGTGACTAATGACTTCCTCATGGTGAAAGGCTGTGTGGTCGGAACCAAGAAGAGGGTTTTGACCCTGCGCAAATCTCTCCTGGTCCAGACCAGCCGCCGTGCTCAGGAGAAGATCGAGCTCAAATTCATCGACACCACCTCTAAGTTCGGTCATGGACGTTTCCAGACCATCGAGGAGAAGAAAAGCTTCATGGTGAGTGAATGATGACTTTAGGACTCAATGGTTTCTCTCAGCACCTTAACCCTGCTGTGACCTGAGCTCCCTCTCAGAGTTGGACTGTAGTCCAAAAAATGTCAGACAGAATTAGGCCAGGCCAAGTCTACAGGATGTCCGTGCATGTTAAGACAGGCCAAGGCGTTGACAGCCATCGCTGGTTGATGCGCACCATGCCGGACTGTGTACTTTTAAAGAAGCTTTAATTGGTAGTGTTTAGACCGACGACATAGAGGTAATGGGCCTCTTGAATGAGGTTGCGCATACTTTGTTGCCTACAACTGACCTGAAGTAACAACCTTAGCTGAAAATTCACAACAAATCTGCTCTGACTCAGTGGCCTCACTTTTCACTCTACATATCTAGCATGTTGAAAGTTTAATATGGAGTTGTGGGAAAATGCAGTTCCCATGATCTTCTGCACATCAGTGCACTGTTCGTAACCTGTTTCAGCCCATCAGTCTGAGATTTGGGTTCCATTCCAGTGCAAAATTAACACTCGGTGAGGCAGGGGAGTGGTGCCTCATTTGTGCCTTCTCCCTGTTCACTCTCTGATGACATGACTCCTGCTATACTTAAAACATGCAGTAATTTCTCAAATTTGATTTGGCTGGTATCTAATCTTTTTTTTTCTTTGTACCCCTTGTCAACAGGGACCCCTCAAGAAAGACCGTCTTGCCAAGGAGGAGGTGGCATAAATGTGCTCTGCCCCTGCTCTGTCTGTTGTCATGCAGTACTGCAGAGTTGTTTAATAAAAATCAACAAAACAATGTCTGACTTAATTTCTAGTTTCTTAACATTTCAGAAGAGGTTAATTGCATTCTCAATTGTTCACTGTTTATTGCAGTGGTTCTAAAATATATATTTTTTTTTGGACTCCAAGGCCCCTCTGTCCACCACAGTATTCAGTGGGTCCGTTAGATCTATAGGCACTTTAATATAAAGTTAACATCTAATTCAGGATTTTATACATTTTCAGCTGATTTTTCTAACTCATGAATTCCTTTTTAACATTTGAATTGTCTATATATATGAGAGATCACCGCAGTAGCAAACCATAATCGAATCAGTTTTCCAATTGACAATCAAGTCCCACCCAACATTTTTCTAGTTTGATAAGCTGTTTGACTGTCACAATAGGGAAGGAAAGACCAGCGCAAGTTCTGTTTCATGCCAGCTTCGAGTTCAAGTCGTCACAGAATTGAAATGCTATGTCTCCATTAAAACTGAAACCAAATCATAAAATGTGAAGTTGCATTTTTAGATCTATGGACTCAACCCAAATGGCTTTCACCATGAAATGTGGTTTAACTTTGTTCTGTGAATGACCTTTGTAAAAGGTTGCTCCAGGAAAGCAATGCTGCAGAGCAGGAAGTGGATCAATGGTAGCCTTGTGGATGTCCCTGACTCAGCAAAAATCCTGGCCTTCAGGTGCTAGGTCGATAACGAATGCTGTATATACCTTAATTAGTATTGTACGTTCACAAGGCTCCTGGAGGACAAAAGATGATTCAGAACGAGGCTGGAAGAGTCCACACTAAATCTCAGCTTGTACCTTTTATCAAAACACTTGTTCAATGTGCTACTTTTTGTTCCATATTTGACAAGCATGTGTCTCAAAGCAGGTGGATAATCTGCAAAATCACTTTAACAAAACTAATTAGCTCTCGGACTGACAGCAGCTTCATTGTAATAAGAGATTATGGTACTGATGAGGCAGTGTTAGGAATTCTACCTTTGTCACATTCATCTGTCTAACCGCAACACCCCACAGCACTCATGCCCAGATGCCCACACCAAAGAAACAGCTGGCTCTCTCCACTCCCTCTGGCCTCCCACCCAATCCCACCATTACATCACAGTTAGACAAGGACTTTCATTGCACCCCTGTCTGTTTTCCATGTGTGTAAATTTTGCAATAGCAATCTCAAGCAACAATAGTTTCGCAAGGCCTGTAGTTTTTGTCCTTGAGAACCGAGCAAGCATCCCTCTCTGAGCATTGGTGGTGTCAAGTTTGGATTGAGGCTTTTGTTTACGACAGTCCAAAGGGAGCTCACCTAATTAACACTCTTTGTCCTCACTGACTCATTGAAAAACTGCTTCCCCCATGATTTCACAGCGTAATAAGAACCCTGGAAGCTCTTCACACACTATTTAGGCCTTTCTTCCTCCTCACATGGTAGATTTTCTGCACTGTTGGCAAGAATTGCTTCGCCCCTCACCCACAACGCTTCCAGCAATATTCATAAGGATTTATCAAGGATGGCTCCTTCATTTTATGATGAGCTTAGACCTTGGAGTGCTGTCATCATTTTTGTTTTTGTCACGGCTTGTCTTTTTTTTGTGCTTTTTCAAAGGGAAAGGCATACTAATACTTCAACAGGCCGTTTTAACCAAAGCATCAGAGAGAGAGAGATAGTGCCGAAAGATGGTTTTGAATATAAGAATCATGAACCCTTTTGAGGCTTCTAGGCTAGACACCTCCTCAGCAATGAACACTAGAATGAGATGGTCTAGTTAGTCTGCTGGCTACATCATTGAGGTTTCTGCCCATGCGGTCACATCATGAAAATACTGTTAAAGGGTTAGTTCACCCAAAAAATGAAAATAATCCCATGATTTACTTACCCTTAAGCCATCCTAGGTGTATATGACTATCTTCTTCCAGACAGACACAATCAGAGATATATTTAAAAATATCCTTGGCTCCTCCAAGCTTTGTGAAGGAGGACCACATTTTGAAGCCAGGAAAAAAAGAAAATTCAGGATGTGAAACAAAAGCTGCCTTCGCAGGAGCGTTCAAATTGAGATGGTGTCACAATAAATCAGATCCTCCCTCAAAATTGGGCTTTCATTAGAACCTCAAGCGATCCCACTGGCTTAAAGAACTTCTGGTGCCTGATTACAGTTCCTACAAAATCACATTACATTTGTAGTTTTATCTACTTTATAATGACGATTAATGTTTGTTGTAGTTAGCTTACACGAAAGATACACGATTTGTATCTTACTACATATGTACAACGATCTTAAATGCAATTACCCGCATTAAATGTCCAGATATTTAAGTTACTACAAGAATGATGTAATGATGTTCAATTATTTGATTATTGTTATTATTTATTAGCTGTCAATCAAGTGAATGTATTATTTCCAGTTTGTTTTATTGTAACTATATAGTATAGTATAGTTTTATTATAAATACATAGTAAGACATTTTATACTTATTTTAAATTAATGTTGTTACTTAGTATAACTATTAACTGATAACTGATACAGACCCTATTTTGAGGGAGGACCAGATGTCTCTGTTATTATATAGAACTCATTGGGAGGTCTAATAATGGAGTGTGCTGTAAAAGAGAGAAGTGCAGGGATGAAAGGGCCAGAGCGGTATGTCACTGTGGCCGAGGGGCGAGTCTGTGTTGGTCTCCTCTCTGCACTGTGCTCTTATGTAAGGAGCTCTGGCAGGGCAAACAGCTATTCCCCACAATGCCCTATCTTCTGCTCTCCACCCCTCCTCCTCTTCCCCTCTCATGTCATAACTACCCTTCGTTATTGTTTATGTTCTCTAACCATGCTGTTTAAAATACTCGATGATATCATTGTTTATATAGTGTATGATTCATGCAGAAAGATACGTTATATCTTGTTTGTTTTTTTTGTTAATAAATAATTGTCCTTGGTTATGTTGTCTTACATTTCAGGAGAATATAATGCCCAAATACACTTCTAACATAGGACCGTGTCACAAGTGTCACAAGGCCCACAGATCAGACAAGAGCATCTACGCAGTTTAAAGAAAACATGCTCTGGGTTTTATTGGAAACGTTTTTTATAGCTCCTTGGAATATAATAAAAGCATAGCTAGTTAAGGAGAGTCATATTCTATTTCTGTCTAAACATTGTTTTTGTTTTTTAGGTTATGGACTATTTGTTTATTATCTGGTTGTATTTAAAACTCCTATTTGCTGTTTACTATTTTTTGTCACAGTATGAGTGAGCATATCTTCAACCATTTATTTTTCTTTCTTTCTTTCTTTCTTTCTTTGTCATATGTTGCCATATTGATCGCCGAATATAATACCCATTTGTTTTATTTTCCGGAGAGATGGGGGTAAAGACAGTGGAAAGTCCTCGGCTAGAACCTGCCTAACTGCAGCCCTGATGCACAATTGCTGCACTGTGGAATCAGTATTCTGAGCTGGTTCCTATGGACACAGCATTCTTAAAGCAAGCAACAGCATCACCAGACTCTTGAGCAAAAAAGACGCGCTTTCTCACCTAACCGCTAGAGGGCGAGGGTCGCACCACTTGCACAACTGCAGTACATCCCACCGTGTACATGTGAAGAGAGACACAAGGAAAGGTTGATCATCGCGCTGAGCAATGGGTGATACAGCTACTAATTAGCTACGGGCTGTTCATCTGTTCCATCTATGTGAGTGAGAGAGCTGAATTTGTTGGCTTTTGTGTCATAATTTACATTCCTTACATTCTCAAAGTATCTTTTATTGTCCAAGAAGTTGCTAGATTTGTGCCTAAACTTTTGAAAAAGTCTCAAAAGGGGCGGGGAAGTCAACAAATTTAGTGAGAAAATCCCTAAATTGGCAACACTGGTTTTCATCTGAATGGTTTGCATCTCTTCCTGTGGGCGCATTAATGCTGCCTTCACGTGATTTCGGAATTACGATTTTCCTAGTTAAAAAGTGGACATGAACACCCTCTCAAGTCGTAATTACCACTGGGAAACTCGGGGATAATTTTGATACCCAAGTTCCCGAGTTGTAGCTGGCCAAAAACATGGCGGAGGGGTGAACAGTTGCTGCTGTGACTGGTATATTCTTAATTAGTTTTTTCCACATCAGCTACATCGCCTTTTCTTATGGTTAAAATAGTGCATATTTAGACTACATATATGAGTAATCTTTTGGAGCATATTGTACGTTTTATACAAAGCAAAAATAGCCTGAATTTGCCTGAAATTCCAGAATCGCAAGCAAGCTAACTATCTTGATTGCGAGGTGTCGGTGAATGTTTATATGGTTATCAATGAATGGGCGCTAAATATCATTTTGGCTTCAATAAGATTGCAAAGCAAAGCACTTCAAAGGAAAGTTCACACAATGTTGTAATTAGCCTACCATAATTACGAAATTTCACGCTGTAAAAAGCTTTCACATCCTTCATCAGCTTCATATTTTACAGCACCACTTCAAGTCGAACACACCTCAGAATAGAACGTCACGTGTTGTCATCTCGAAACCACTGTAATTATGACATGGTGTGAACCCAGCATTCAATGCAACGAGCTCGTAATCATGACTTAACACGTGAAGGCAGTATTATTCTAGCTATGAAATGCCAATTAAAAAAAACTCTCGATAAAACAAATCAGAAGAGGCCTTTGTTTTTATGAAAAAGGCGGAAAAACATACTATTTAAAACATCATTGCCTGTCATATTTTTTTCTTGTTGTTGTTATTGTATAATAGTTATATATTAATATAATATCACACACACACACACACACACATGCACATATATATATAAACACACACACTGAAGACTGGAGTAATGATGCTGAAAATTCAGCTTTTACATCACAGGAATAATTACATTTTAAAATATATTAAAATAGAAAACTGTTATTTTAAATTGTAATAATATTTCACAATATTGCTGTTTTTACTGTATACTGTAAAAACAGCAGATGCTCTGACCCAGTCGTCAAAAGATATATCTTTGAGCCAATAAATGCAGCCATGGTGAGAATAAGAGGCTTGTTTCAAAAACAAAAAATGTAATGGCCCCAAACTTTTGAATGGTTATATAAACACACCATATACACTGATCAGGCATAACATTATGACCACCTTCTTAATATTGTGTTGGTCCCCCTTTTGCTGCCAAAACAGCTCTGACCCATAGAGACATGGACTCCACTAGACCCCTGCTGGTGTGCTGTGGTATCTGTCACCAAGATGTTAGCAGCAGATCCTTTAAGTCCTGTAAATTGTGAGGTGGGGCCTCCATGGATCGGACTTGTTTGTTCAGCACATCCCACAGATGCTTGATTGGATTGAGATCTGGGGAATTTGGAGGCCAAGTCAACACCTCAAACTCCTTGTTGTGCTCTTCAAACCATTCCTGAACCATTTTTGCTTTGTGGCAGGGAGCATTATCCTGCTGGAAGAGGCTACCGGGGAATATCGTTTCCATGAAAGGGTGTCTGCAACAATGCTTAAGTAGGTGGTACATGTCAAAGTAACATCCACATGGATGGCACCACCCAAGGTTTCCCAGCAGAACATTGCCCAAAGCATCACACTGCCTCCACCGGCTTGCCTTCTTCCCATAGTGCATCCTGGTGCCATGTGTTCCCCAGGTAAGTGACGCACACGCACCCGGCCATCCACGTGATGTAAAATAAAACGTAATTCATCAGACCACCTTCTTCCATTGCTCCGCGGTCCAGTTCTGATGCTCACGTGCCCATTGGTGCTTTCGGAGGTGGACAGGGGTCAGCATGGGCACCCTGACTGGTCTGCGGCTATGCAGCCCCATACGCAACAAACTGCGATGCACTGTGTATTCTGACACCTTTCTATCAGAACCAGCATTAACTTCTTGAGCAATTTGAGCTACAGGAGCTCGTCTGTTGGATCGGACCACACTGCCAGCCTTCGGTCCCCACGTGCATCAATGTGCCGTCCATGACCCTGTCTCTGGTTCACCACTGTTCCTTCTTTGGACCACTTTTGATAGACACTGACCACTGCAGACCGGGAACACCCCACAAGAGCTGCAGTTTTGGAGATGCTCTGACCCAGTCGTCTAGCCATCACAATTTGGCCCTTGTCAAACTCGCTCAAATCCTTACGCTTGCCCATTTTCCCTGCTTCTAACACATCAACTTTGAGGACAAAATGTTCACTTGCTGCCTAATATATCCCACACACTAACAGGTGCCGTGAAGAAGAGATAATCAGTGTTATTCACTTCACCTGTCAGTGCTCATAATGTTATGCCTGATCGGTGTATACCACTCTTTTTTGTGCTTTTCCAAGATATCATTTCAATCTTCCAGTCTCCTAAACTCTGCTTGACCCGGGTGAACTCAGCTGAGCTCAGATCCCAGCTGCTTTATGAGCATCACTGGCTCGAGACACCCTCCAAAAACAGAAACAGCATAGCTCTGTGTTGCATCTCAATCCCGACTGTTTGAATGGATGATAGAGACATGCTGAATTTTAGGCTTGCTGGACAGTTGGCTTTGTGGTCTGGGCTTATATAAGTGTGGTCAGGGGCTGGAGAAACAAAGGCAGCAGCTGTGGGATTGTGCCTTTAGTATTCCCAGCCAGAAGGGGACAGCATGTTCCTCGGGTCTCGGAGAAACCAACCACACACAGTCTCTCTCTCTTCTGCTCACTCTCCACTCTGATCACACAGCACTGCAGAGAGACACACAAGGCACGTTTGATCACCACAACAGGAGAGAGAGAAAGAAGCAGAGGGAGGGAGAAAAACAGATATGCGTGGATAGACAGACATCGACGGGAATAAGAATAGAGAGAGCGAAAAGACAGAGAGAGGTGTCAAAAGGAGAGGTAGCAGGATAGAGAAGGCTGGAGATGGGCAGACAGACACTGACAGGTACACAGCAAGAGGCTAATACCTAACATCATGTTTCACAGCATGATGCAGATATTGACAATCCGGGTAAGAGAAAGAGAGAGACGGATCCAAAAGAAAGATCCCATGCAAAGAGAATAACGTGAAGATTTAAACCTCTTTTATACTGACAGTGATTTTGTTGCTGGAGGTCACCAGGCTGCTGGATTGTTGTTTCTTGCTGGAGGGGTGCATAACTGGCCATAGCTTTTGATGACCACAAATTAAATGTGTTGCAGGTGAAAATAAGATTTCTTGCTGCAAAATATTAACATTTTGCAAAGAAAATAAACATATATAAATTGCAGCAGTGGATAATGCATTGTATCTCAAACTAGTAGCACAATTATCACATACGATTTCACAATCTCTGACATGGTTTTGCATGCATCATTATTTTTCTACATGAGGACAGAGACAAACCAAACGATTACAGTATTTTTACATTTGGGTGAACTATACCTTATAAAGCCTTTTCTTTCCATTCAGTGGGCGGACCATACATATATTGAAAACAACCATTAAAAATGAATTACTTCCGGTCACTTTTTTTTTCGCTGCAAGTCACTGTTGTTAGTGCGAATAGAGCTTTTAGATGTGGAATATCTCTCCTTTCTTTTAATACTCTATTTCAGAGCTGACAGTTTTTGCCTTCCGGCCACAGAAGGGGATCATTGGAGAGGGAAATATAGGTCTCGCTGTATGCCTTCAGCCATGGCACCAATGT
>RJVU01053643.1:5612331-5623982 GCA_003731715.1 Anabarilius grahami | reverse complement strand
TCCCCCTACACTACCCCTATCCCTAAACCTAACCATCACAGGAAACATTCTGCATTTTTACATTTTCAAAAAAACATCATTTAGTATGTTTATTAATTTCCCTCGTGGGGACCGCTGGCTGGGCCCCACAATGTAGGTGATCTCAGGTTTTTATTACATCGTGGGGCCATTTGGTCCCCACGATGTAATATAAACAAGAACACACACACACACACACACACAGACACACACACAAACACTCACTTAAAACCATGCACACTCAAATCAGTGCCGACTGTGCATTGTTACTTAAATCAGAGTAGTCTCATTTTTTTAGCCATTTGTTTAGTATACATATTTGAATTACGTACGTAAAATCCCAAAGGGATTAAAAATCATAAAGAACATATATTTAAATTGTACTCACTAATTTTTACAAAAAAAGTTTTACACCTAAAGAAATGAATGGTATTTTTGTCAAGTGCAAACAAAAATTACAGAGTTCCCCTTTACTGTCAGAGATAAATGAATTCAAATGGAAGCCATATAGAGAATCTTTGCTTAAGTCTCAGATTTTTCTCTTGAGAAAATATTGTCATCTTACATGTATCTCCTCTATAGTTATATAGAGAAGACTTCTATAGAAATCTCAACATCACACGTCAGCAGAATACCCATGTCTGCATTCAAATGTCAGAGATTTCAATATGTGATTATTAGGGATGTAATGATACCCTCATGTCACGATTTGATACATATTACGATACTGAACTCACGATACGATACTAATTTCAAGACATATGGTAAAATGTTAACAAAAAATTAACTGTTGATTAAAATGTTAAATTTGGTATTAAATTGGGGGTGGAAATGAATAGGCTTGGACTTGGTGCTGGTAACCCAATGCACAGGACAATGGTGACACCAGAATAAAAATATTCATGATTCTGAAGCTGAAAATACATAAAAATACAAATATGCTTGCGCTCTGTCATTGACTAGATGTATTTAAAATAATGTAGGCCAATTTTTACTGGTAACACAAGACATTTGGCATTATCAGGACCCACAAATATCTCCCCATTGCATTATTTACATTATATTCAACATTATATACAGTAGTTTAATGTAGTAATGACACTAAAACTCTGTAAACTTGAATTTTTTCTCACACAGTAATTTACGTTTTGGGTGAACTATACACAATTGTCACTATCCACGATACATATTGTTGCATTATTTGTATTGCGATATATTGTGACACGATATATTGTTACAGCCCTAGTGATTATTTCTCATCATTATCTTCCAAGACTAAATAAAATGAGCTAATTTTTCTGCATTCATCATTACAATGAATGTGTCATTAGTTTCTATTTTTATTTGTATTAAGGAATATAAAGAGAAATATCAGACAAAATTGATACTTCAAAAGTTTACTTTGGGATTTACATGAACTTTGTTCTCTGGTTAGTGTAGTGTGACTAAAAATATAATTCGCCTGAACTATAATAGATATTAACAAAGTTGTTTTCAACCTTCAAGGTATGAAAGCTTGTGTCCACTACTAATTAAAAAATAAAAAAGATAATTACGACTTTTTCTCAGAATTGCAAGATACAATTGCGAGTTATAAAGTCAGAACAGTGAGATGTAAACTTTGAGCTGACTTGTTTTCTCAGAATTTGACTTTTTAACTCACAATTGCAAGAAAAAAGTCAGAATTGTGAGCTCTAAATTTGCAATTGCGAAAGAATTGTCAGAAATGTGATAAAAAGTCACAATTAGCTTTTGTATTTTTTTTTTTATTCTGTGGTGGAAACAAATTTCCATATCAAGGCCACAACAATAGCCTACTTGATGACCCTATGACTTTTTTATTTTTATTTACATGGCTTTTCCAGGTCTAGAATTCACCTGGGAACCACTTTGTTAACAGATAATTTTGCAAGATAAAACACAATTTGCAAAATAAACACAAATAAGTAAAGCACAGAAAAATCTAAGCAGAGGCAGCAAACATGCTGCTTCAGTATGTACTGCCATGCCACAGTCTTAGAGACAGCGGCTCATTTAGAGGAAAATAAAGAGTGAGCATATTCATTCATCAGCCGGTAATCTTGATCTTGCGAACAAAGAGGCTATTACCTGATGATTGATTTGTCTGTTCAAATCTGTTGATTTTTTCCCCTTTTTCCACAATATTGTAATGAGGAGAGAGGAGGGTGGGGGACAGAATTTGATTTGTAAGATGAGAAGAATGGGGAAAGTTGATGCGAGAGACGTCGGAATGTGATGAAGGAGAAAAAGGACAGAGCGAGTGATGAATGTGTAATGGAGAGGAGGATAGATGGAAAAGAGAGAGAGAAGAAAAGAAAGGAGTGAAAGCGATAGATGGGGGAGGGGGTGTAGTATGCAAGTAGATGATTCACAGAGAGAGGGAAAAATGAGGGATTGTGCAGGGGAGGCAAATTAAGGACAAGCATGTTGGCCCAACAAGATGGAGGGAGATGGATGAGGGAATACACGGAGTGGGAGAATGAGGGAAGCATTTTAATTCAGAGAACTGAAAAAAAGGGCATAAAACACTGCTTGTGTGTGGTTGTAATTTCGTACTCTCTCTGCCTCCTCGGTCGAGGGAAGACTCACAAAATGGCTGTCGCTTATAGACGGCGGGTTAGATTTCGGCATATATTAAGAAGGCATGAATCCAATATGTAGAGCAGCAAAAGTAAATTCATTTCTCCCAGGGAAGCTTGTTGTGTAGATTGACATATCCTCTTATTGTGCATGAATTCATGCTTATATGAACTAATTCTCAAAGTAAATCTCGAGCCCTTTGCTGCTCTCTGAAGCGATTCTGTCCTACGCATGAATCCAGACCTGTTACGCGCAGGTCTTCGGGAATGAAAGTGATGCTTTTAGCATGCTGGTTGTAGGAGAACGCTTCAGTAGGTCACGTTATATTACAAACCTGTGTTGTTTCTCGGGAACATGGCACATCTTCTCATCCGTGTTTTTTCGAGTTCGCTCCATCAGGTCAAAGCAAAACATACTGAATCATTCACACTCATTATTAGCGCAGCAGATACATTACATTCTTAAGAGACCGTTTCCCACTTATAGATGAGCCTGGAACAGATGAGTAATTACGTGGCCTGTTACTTCACTTCCCTACTGTTACTTACTCACGTCTGACTCATTTGGAAAGCCTCATGCTCGCTCACAACACGGTCTGCCTTCCCGCTGGTTTGAATGGTGCTCGAGACTTCGTCAGGTGCATGAGGGTTTGCAAACACAGAGAAAGAGTGAGTTTGTTCCCCCTTGGGTTTGTCTGTTTATTCATCAGGACTTGATGCATCCAAGTTTAGGATCATTCTGTTTTGGCACCTTTAGATTTCATTTCAAATAAAAACGACACGTTAATGAATCCAAATAAATGCGAAATGACTAAGGCGTGTGATTCTGAGAAAAAGAAACGAGAAAAAGAAATACATGTGGATACAAAGAAACAACTCAGAATTTAAAAAGCAGTTTTGTCGTAATTTGTTTGTTTGGTTTATCACCAAGGTATGTTATTATAATGATTAATTAATAATAATAAAAACCAAAACAGAAAGAGTACACAAAACATTAATATTTAACATTTTTAACATTGCTTTTCCCTTTATAATTATCATTATCCTTTAAAACTTAAGTTTCAAGAGCAGGTTTGCTGTAAATTTATAGCATGCATTTAATCTTTGTATTCGTGAGTCACTTAGCTTCGTTTCTCGCAATATTTCATACTTTATTTGTCGCTTGCGTTCTTGCAAGTATTTATTTAGAGTTCAGCATCCTCTTCTTTTCCTCCCCCCTCCTTCCTTTTTTTCATCTTGGCAGTCGTTTCTGGAGTCTTTCAGCGAACTCTGACCCTTTTTTGTCGCTCGTGTCAGCGAAGGGCTTTGCGTTTGGTTTTCTGTCGTTCGCTCCCATGACGACTGAATGCGAGAGTAGAGAAAAAAAAGGAAGCAAAAAGGGACTGAGAAAAAGATGAGAAGGTTCTTTTAAAAGAATAGAATTTTGTCTAAGGTTGAACGTCTTTGTCAGTCTCATGTTACAGCAGCTTTGCAGTGAAGATTCTCTGTGATTTTGTCCATCGTCCAGCCACAGTCGCAGCTCAGGGACACAGAATCTCTTTTCCAACAGATCATTACCCAGCAAACAGCGATTTGACTTTTTTGCCTCTGAAAAGTCTTGATTATTATGTTAATTTATTTATAAAATGAATACATGCATACATACATATATGTATGTATGTATGTATGTATGTATGTATATATATATATCTATATATATATATTGTGTACCTTTTGTAAGAGATTGCAGAAGACCGGCCTATTTCTTACTGAATACTGAAGTGATTGTTCACAGTTTTTTTATGCAAATAACAAATGAACAAATAAATAAATAAGATGAATATAGTGGAGAGGGAAAGAAGACTTACGAGGGAGCAGTAGCTTGCTGATCCATGTAGACCGACGGGTGGTGAAATGCTTTCTTAACAAAAACATGTCAAATCAACGCCACAAGCTACAGCTCCCGTGTCACAGGCCGAAAGAACCCTTCTGCATATCTCTTATCACCTCTCTCCATTTCAAACCAGCCTCATTTTGTCAATGGCAAATGGCAAAATCATGCATACATGTGTAATCTTTGATCGAAACGTAAAAATCCTCCCGGTTCCTCCGAATCGTGAAAACGCATGGTACATGAAGTTTGATCTGTAATATTCTGGGCCTCCGCCCCCCCTCTGCCCTGCTCCCGTCTCCCTCGCCCTGCTATCTGTACGGGGGTAGGTTGTGCCTCATACAGGGGTGGTGCGTCGGTTGGCTGTGTTAGTGTGGGATGAGTCTTTCAGGTCCTTCTGGATGCAGTTGTGGACCTGCAGGAAGTTGTGGTCCCTCTCCGAATTGTAGGTGGCAGTGGGGGTGCCGTGGCTGCCCTTTAGGGTGTCGCCCCCGCGGGTGAGTGTGTACATGGAGATCTCTGTGGAGGGCAAAGCCCCGAAACCCTTCAAGCCCACCGGCGAGGTGTCGCGGGAGTGCGAGGGGTCTGTGGAGCGGGACGAGGAGCGGGAGCGGCGCCGGTAGCGGTACCGGTAGCTGGGGATGCGCGTGATAGCCGAGCCCTGCAGGTAATCTGCGGCCCGCGCGCCTGCCCGCAGCTCCCGGTGCCGGTCGATGAACATGTGCACGGCCAGCACGCCCACCATTTCAGCCATGATAAAGGACAAAGCACCAAAGTAGAAACTCCAGCCGTATGAGTAGCTGTTCTTCTTGGAGTCGCTCTTTGAGGGATCCCCCGCATTGGCTGATATGTACACGATCATGCCAATGATGTTACTGAGGCCTGTGGGGAAGAGAGCAGAGATTTTAATCAACTAGCCATGGCTTATTCACAATCTAGCACGTCTTCAAGTGCCTTTTATAAAATAAAAAAGTGCCATCCCTGCCACAGAATATAAAGTCGCTGACATGTAAACTAAGGTTAATAGGCCTCTAAGGGTGCTGTGTTCAATGATATACAGGTCAATGACAAGTAAGGGTGAGAGATATGATGAAAAGAAGAATCATTCCACGAAATGAGAGCTATTTGTGTTCACACCCACTGCGCAATGTGACGTCGGAGTGACGTCTTTTTCATATCATTTTTGGATGTCCAAATTCGGTCCATTGAAGGGGTTGTTTTGTAACGCCAGGCGACGTCTTTTTTCGAAGTCTTCTGCACGTCTAATGTTGACGTCCGTGGGACCTCCATGTAAGGGCTATTTATAGTCCAAATGTGGTCATTTGTGGACGTCTTTTCAACATCAAATTTAGATTTATTTTGGACGTCATATTTATAACTTCTATAACTGTGGTCCCATGTTTCCAGAGGGTGGAGGACATGTTTTCTGTGCCAAGCTGTTGAGCCAAACAAAGCTACAGGACAATTAACTGGCACAGAAAACATGTCCTCCACCCTGTGGAAACATGGGACTACATACAACACTACAGTTATACAAATACAAATAAAATACAAATCAATATCACCATTTTCATCTTTATTCAAAAATAAATGCAGCGATGCCAGCGATGCAGGCTGAAAAGCTGTGCCATCATTTTGCAATGGTTGAACACTCGCGCGAAATGCCTGTTGTGCTGCCTCGACCAATCAGAGTGATGTTAACTGGTTTTTGTCTCTTTGGTTGAAATCCAAAGCCCTTGATAGAGAGTTGTCCTCGCCTGTCCTTTAGCTGCTGTTGGTTCTTTTTAAATTAGAAATAAGGAGGATAGGCCTAATATATGCTACCATGAAATTATTTTCTGAACTATAATTTCCCACAAATTGCATTTCCAAATAAATAAACAGATACATGGAAAAATACATGTATGCATAAAGAAATAACTTGATTAAGCTACTTTAAATAAACCAGTTTAAAAAAAAAACATGGCCTGAATAAATAAATAGGCATTCGCATAATAAATCGTGTTTGTTTATAAATAATCTGTATGTGAAGAGTTCAGATGCAGAAGCCTCTAAGTGCCATCTGAAATTCTTCTAGAATGATCATTTTCATAAAGACTGTGTAGTTAAGTACTTTCACTTAAATGACAATTAATAGGTAATTTGCATTGCCATTTAAGTGAAATTATTGAACTTAAATATACAAGCTTGATAAAAATGATCATTCTAGAAGAAAATTTCAGATGGCACTTAGAGGATTTTGCATCTGAACTCTTTATGTATTAATCATGTTGATAGACCCTATAAAACAAATATTACATATTAGTAAATTTCCTGCACCTGTTTTAAGTGTCCAAATTACGTCCCAAAAAATTACCCAGTTCAAGGTCAAATGTTGAACGTCAAGATGACGTCCAAGTTGGGTCATGGTTGGACGTCCAAATAGTGGACCTAATTTGGACGTCGAATAGATGTTCAGAAATAGTCATGGACCGACGGACCTAATATAGACATGATCTGCACGTCTATCCGACGTCCAATGTTTAGTGGGCAACATTTGAAGACGTGTACTAAACACAAACATTTGCTATTAAGTGAAAACTAGTAATATTCAGAGTCTAATAAAAACGCATCATATAAAATATTATATTCATGTTTTATTAGTGTTTATAAATATTTTAAAAAAGAAGCCATAGTACAATTATTCCTAAATAAAAATGTATTACCTGTAAAACTTTATAATTAAATGTATATTAGTTCCCCATTTAAAGTAGATCAATCATATTAAAAAAATATTTTTAATTAAAACAGGATCATTCATTTGTCCGTGTCTGTGAGTTTTAATGCCGCACCACTTATTTACCTCAAAAAACAGTGACTTGTCCCTTTAAATGATCTGAGCATGAGGAAGTGACATCAGTCTTCAGAGGAGCCATGTTTAAAAGCTGGTAAGTTTGACTTTCATTCAACAGTTATAATTAGCTGGGGCTTATGTTTGACAAGTTTTGTCCAGCTCAGCATGCCAACATAGAAATAAACTGTGTTGAAAAAAGCTGTTTATTAATGCTAATGCTAGGAGCAGGAGGCTGTATCCTTAATTACATGGAGAACAGCAGTCATTTTGATTTCAAAGTGTTAATTCCCATAATTTTCCATCCTGGCACGAATTGAGTTACAACACCTAAACACTTCAGACTTTAATGCCTACAAAAAGTGAACATATGAATTTTAAATCAGAAATTGAAAAGACAAGGGGTTTATTCAAGTTATTATCTGTATGAATGTTTGTGGTTTTGAATAGATCTGAAATATAAGAATTGCAATATTATAAGTAATACAAAGACATACACACATACATACTTCATTTAACTTATACCTCAGTGGGACAGTTATCATCAGAAGCTGATCTTTGATCATTTCTATGACCTGCACTTTTTTTGTGTTCCACAAAAAAAAAAAAAAAAATGTAGACCTTAGATGTGGCTGAGGATGACAGAACCTTGCTGTCATTTCTATGCCTCACAAAATAAACTGTGAATGCCCTCTAAATGGTAAGGTTAACACAGCCTGTTTCACAATATCCTCAACCCCTTAGCCATAAACTAAATGCTGAGTGCCTTAATTTGTCAGAGTTAGCAAGTAAATGAGGAGATCAGAGTGAAGAAGTGAGCTTATAACAGAGACTAGAGTGGGTGACCTCACAGGAACATGATCTGTGGCTCACTGCTGACTTCAGTCACACTCTGGTGGAGTTGTCTGTGACAGAGTGAAACCACCATGATGGATCACTGGGAAAGTGTGTCAGGGACACCATATTTTTAGAGTTTAATCCCAAATGGCCTCTCTAAGCCTAGCAACAGAATCAGGACCAAAGTGAGACAGAGAAAAAGAAATCGACTTGCTAACTGGCTACTGTATATCACTGAGGCAGCTTGTGCGAAAAAAGTCCAGTGCAAGACTTTGTTTCTAAGTGATACTGTGCTGATCTGGACATTAAGGTCAGGAGTTTGGTTTCAGAAAATCTTTGTTTTACTGAATTGCACTGCTAGACAGTATCGGGGGTCAGCGTGAGAGAGTTTGGGGCCAGCTGACTGAACTGTCAGCCTGTTGGGTCAGCGGTATACACGGTTTGATCATGTACACGCATGATATCTTTTTACTTTTATATCGTTTTACATTTAGTTGCAAATTCTGCTTGTCAACTTGTCAGCTTGGTAAAATTAACTGCCTAGGATGAGGCTGAAAGTGATTTGTGGTAGCATGTGTAAGAAGGGGTTGAAAATGACAAACTAATTAGTAATGTTTAATCATGTATGCCATTATTTTCTGAAAAAACGTGTTTATGAACTTATCTTGGTGTTTCTTTGCAACTGTATAATTTCCAGCTGCTAATGCAAACTTCATTTGTAAAGAAAAAAACTACACATTTGATGAAAAGAAATGTGTGAAAAATCTATAATAATTCATTTAAAAAAATAATTTCATAATATAATATAAACTATTGTTAAAATGTTTGTTTTAAAGAAATGAATACTTTTATTCAACAAGGATGCATTAAATTGATCAAAAGTGACAGTAAAAACATTTATAATGTTACAAAATATTTCTACTAAAATTTTCAAATATTTTATAGGAAAATTATTTTAAATTGTAATAATATTTCACAATATTACTGTTTTTGCTGTATTTTTGATCAAATAAATGCAGACTCATTAAAAAAAACTACTGAAACACTTACTGAAACGGTAATATACCGTAAAAAAATTCATTCTGGGTAATATTATTTGTCGTTTTCAAAAAAAGGAACTTACTTTCTTTTCTTAAAATGTCAAATATTACCCAAAATGCATTGTTTTTATGATATATTAATGTTTTAATGGAAAATGGTAATGTATTATGTTTTATTTTTTAGTGTATATATNNNTATATATATATATATAAGATACATAAATAATAAATGTCAAATTGATTATTAAATGGTGGCTAAGTAGAAATTTGCTGGCATGAGTGGGCAAGCAGAAAAAAATCCTTACTGTTGAGCCCTGATTGGTGGTAATGCATTACACATACAACTGAAAACGTGTGTTGTGAGAAATAAGGGTATATTTGAGGTGTGAAGGCATTGTAGGAGTCGAAGTATGTGTGAGTATGATGGGTAATATCTTTCTAGAGAGTGTGTGTGATAATAAGTGACGTACAGGCTTAGCAAATGTCAAATACTGCTCGAAAATTTTAATAAATCTGAATGCTTTATAGTAGAATCCAGTTGTTCTGGTTATTTGTAGCAGAAAAAAGGGGTCTTATTTGTGTTCTGTATGTTTACATAGACTTTTTTTTTTTATCTCTTCCTTCATTCATTCCATAGTCTCACCTGCAGACACAAAGAGGATTCCTGCACTGAGGATGATATTGTGGCGGGACTTGTAGAACTCGCTGGCAGCTATACACAGGCCACCCATGAAGAGCAGGATGACGCTGAGGATGGGGAAGATACTAGACGCTCGCACGGCTCCTACAGATGGAGAGACAGAGAAGAAGGTGGGATGAGTATAAGATGTTCTGTTACTTGTTGAATGAATTCCTTGTAAGAGAGAGAATGAGACGAATGAAGAAAGCTGTCATTTCGGGTGATTTCAGCAGCTGTTCTCCTCTGAGCACATTGAACACAGCCAATCAACACTTTGCCAGTGGAGTAAACAGCTCCCACACCCTTTAAAATGCCTGTAAAAAAGAGCAATCAGAGGTCAAGAGCCTCACCAAACACTTGTGCCTAACACAAACGCTCATGTACTTGAAGGCTGAACGGGACCAGAGACACCAGACCATTTACAAATGCCTCTATTTGCACACTTTAACAAAGTATGTTCATAGTGAGACTTCAACAAGAGTTGGCTTCATTCAAGCCATGAAATGACAAGTGAATGTGTTAATGAATGTTTTTAGGACAGTCTGCCAAGCCTTCAACTCACCAATTAGTTTTTCAACTTGACATTTGTGCAGCTTAAAGGGATCGTTCACACAAAAATTACAACGTTGTCATCATTTTCTCTTCTTTGTGTCATTCTGGATCTGTTTGCCTTCTTCCGTGGAACACAAAAGGAGATACTTTGCAGAATGTTCATGCTGCTCTTTCCTATACAATGAAAGCTCACTTTTTTTTGCACTGGGCAGAGACTTTTATCCACAGTGAGTTACACTGCATTCAAGGCGTGTATTTTCATACTAGCCCTGGAAATCAAACCCATGAACCCATTGATAACACTATGTTCTAACGGAAAGCTATAGTGACCCACAAAAGGAAATCTTTATAAAAGTGCCATGTATGAACCAATCTGTCTGTTTTCCTCAGGTTTTTTATTTTATTTTATTTTTTTAATATATATTGCATGTTTCTGAAGCTATATGCAATTGCTGTTGTGCGATCAATAGTTTGAAATTATAGACATGTTTCACTTAAAGGGGTGATTGATTATGATTTCACTTTTTTAGTTAGTGTGTAATGTTGCTGTTTGAGCATAAACAGTATCTGCAAAGTTACGACGCTCAAAGTTCAATGCAAAGGGAGATATTTTCTTTTTAAGAATTCTCTGTTTAAGGACTACAACAAACGACTGGTAGGGACTACTCTTTTGGAAAGCGGCCAGGAGATGCAGCTCATTTGCATTTAAAGGGACACACACAAAAACAGCGTGTTTTTGCTCACACCCAAATAGAGGCAAATTTGACAAGCTATAATGATCTGTGGGGTATTTTAAGCTGAAACTTCACAGTCACAATCTTCTCACATCTTGTGAAAAGGGCATTATAGGTCCCCTTTAAAATCTTTGTTGCCATAACGCTGCATTCACAGGGGGCGTCGGCCTTAACGCTTCTCATTTACTTTGAATGGGTGACGTCATGTGTTGCTGAACTGAATTGTGGGTTCCGTCGCGTTGCTTCACTCGCGTTGCAAGCGGCAGAAGTTGAAGATTCCTCAACTTTTCAAGCGCCAACGCAGGCGACGCCCCCTGTGAATGCAGCGTAACAGTTCGGAATGACTTGGGTGAGAAAATTATATTAATGTTCTTTTTGAGTGAACAATCTCTTTTAAGATTGTCAACATCTTATGGCTCATACGCTTTACAGTTCTGTTAACTCATTCATGAGTTCATGTGAAGAATGATACCTATATTATGGGCTGTGAC
>RJVU01053643.1:5595663-5612153 GCA_003731715.1 Anabarilius grahami | reverse complement strand
TTCAGTGGTTGCTCAAACTTTGGACCTTAACCTCTAGTTCCAGAGCAGGGATGATTTTCTAACCCTCCACTTCAACCCAAAATATACTTCAGCTTTAACGAGTAAATGTGTACGTATAATGAATGTGACATAAATTTATCATTAGTATAGTATGTGCAGTATGCACGTATGTGCGCAGCCAGATTTTTCTAACCATGTCTGTGCACTCATCCCGCACATGCACCTTGAATTTTGCGCTAATTGGTCCACAAGGTGACAAAAATGGTTCGGCCTGTTGTCAAAAAAAAAAGAAGAAGAAAAAAAAAAGAGAAGGAACAACAACAAACTACTGGAGATGGCAAGTGTGTAAGGGGTTAAGAGATTCACGCAACTTAAGTTTAAACAAGTACAATTTTTATCAGTCGGACTTCTGAAAAGAAATAGCGCAGATACCGGACAAATCCTTCTGTTGCGAATGTCAAATGCCTGTGTTCACGGTAGCAAAGTATCAATGAAGTACCTTGAAAGGCTGTGCGTTTGGCTGTATGCAGAATAAGCCATTGCCTCAAAACTGAAGTATACTTTAATCTGCTTTCATCAAGCAGTAGTGTTGTCGTTCTCTCCTGTCCTTTTTACTTCACAGTCTTTCTCAATTCATATTGCTTACTCATCTCTTACCTCTTTTCCTTTATCTGTCTCTCTTTTTTAAAATACTTGATATGCAAAGTTATGCTTTCATCTGGCTAGTTAAATTTTCACCACTCCATCTAGTCTGCAAGCTCAGCAGGTTTTTCCCCCGTCTCTCTGTCCCTCCCTGCTGTGCTGTAAACCCTGATGTGTGGACAGCATGGCAGTACTGTGAACTCTTGCTGGCTAAAGTGGGGTCTGAAGGTCCCCCTGAGAGGGTCATCTGCTCTCCTGTCCTGCCCTCACCTTCACCCGAAAACCACTGCACTTGTGCCATCTGCTGCAGATCACACAAGAAGCCAAAGTCAGCTACCACAAATGTGCGTTAGTTTCGCATTTTTAGCAAAATGCCGCAAGATAGAAATACCTAAAGTTCCTAAACTGTTATGTTATGAATATTTTACTTGGTAAATGCATTGAATATGCGCTGTGCTAAATGCCGATATCTCATATGCCGCATGTGTTACATAAGATAAGATTTTTCTAGTGCACTTGCCGCAGTTCTTCTCTCCCTCTCTGAGAAAACTAAACGAGACTTCACTCGAAGTGATGAACGGCATTTTAATTTTCTTGCGCTTTGTCCCGTCCTCTCCTATCAGTCTCTTTCTCTCTGTTTTTCTCTCTATCCACTCAATCTTGAGTCCCTAATAATTCTCAGTGTCTTGTTCTCTCTTTTGCTACTGTGATGTTCCACTTGTAAAACCATATGAGGCCAGGAATTGCCATTTGTACATCTAAATTGGTGTATGATAACTTCCTTTGTAAACCGGGTCCAAGGGTCCATTCTGAAAATTATTTGTCTGTCACAACCAGTTGCGGCTCATCAGGGGAAGTAAAGGAGCCACAGCCTACCCAAAATTTGAGGTGGAAAATGGGAGAAGGATGATTTAATGTTCTCAGACAATTTAAAATTCTCAGTTATTCATTTAATGTCTCAGAATGTGAATTTCTTGTTTGTAATTTGACCATTGTAACATCATAAAATATTACTGACATCAGAACCACCACTGCCCTTCCCCCGTACATGTCGAATTTACCTTTCGGAAAACTGTGCTAAGGCGAGTCCGAGCGGATACAGAAGGGGAGGGGAGGCAAAATCCATAGCTGAGCTGTGTCTCATTTCAAAGTCTGCGTCCTCCGAAAGGCGCATTTGTCGGCTGCATACGTCATAAAGGATGTCTTTTTCCAGAAAAGTAACCATTATAAAATTGACCGTTATTACTAGTGAAGCATAAATTGTTGTAATTTCTTTATGACTTTGGAATGCAGTGGTCTGTTTACTTAAATAAAGCAGCCTCAATTATGTATACGGCCGACAAATGCGACCTCTGGAGGACGCAGCCTTTGAAATGAGACCGCTCTGGAGACTTTTGCCTCCTTTGGTAAAAAAAAAAAAAATTGTCAATCACCATCGAGCATTTCACTTTCAGCAGTTAAGAGTGTTGAGAAAAAATACATCACAGAGGCTAACGTCTCTTGGTATATCAACCAATCATCGCAGAGATGTAAATTAGTTTGAGAGACGTAGATATTATAGCATTTGAAGTGGATCAAAAAAGTTCATTTTAGGACAACTTTGATGAAAGGTTTTGCTCCACTTCAAATGTTGACTACTGTAGTTTGAACTGCTCCAGTGCTCCTGCTGTGCTGAAAATCTAGCAACTACCTTAAAGGATTAGTCCACTTTTAAATAAACTTTTCCTGATAATTTACTCACCTCCATGTCACCCAAGATGTTCATGTCTTTCTTTCTTCAGTCGAAAAGAAATTAAAGTTTTTGATGAAAACATTCCAGGATTATTCTCCTTATAGTAGACTTCAATGGGTACCAAACAGTTGAAGGTCATAATTAGTTTCACTGCAGCTTCAAATTGTTCAACACGATCCCAGACGAGAAATAAGGGTCTTATCTAGTGAAACCATTGCTCATTTTCTGAAAAAAATTGAAAATTATATAAGTTTTAACCTTAAATGCTCATCTTGAACTAGCTCTCTTCTTCTTCTCCTCTATTAGAATTCCAGCAGTGTAGACACTGGTAAGCGTAATACTACCCTCCACAGGTCAAAGTTTGAACTAATTGTTATATACTATTGAACTAGCATATTGCATAGAAAAATTAGTTCAAACTTTGACCTGTGGAGGGCAGTATTACGCTTAGCAGTGTCTACACTGCTGGAATTCTAATAGAGGAGAAGAAGAAGAGAGCTAGTTCAAGATGATCATTTAAGGTTAAAACTTATATAATTTTAATTTTTTTTCAGAAAATGAGTGATGGTTTCACTAGATAAGACCCTTATTTCTCATCTGGGATCGTGTTGAACAATTTGAAGCTGCAATGAAACTAATTTTGACCTTCAACTGTTTGGTGCCCATTCAAGTCTTACTATAAGGAGAATAATCCTGGAATGTTTTCATCAAAAACTTTAATTTCTTTTCGACTGAAGAAAGAAAGACATGAAAAACTTGGATGACATGGAAGTGAGTAAATTATCAGGAAAAGTTTATTTAAAAGTGGACTAATCCTTTAATCATGGAGAGTAGAGATATTGAATATATGATCGCCAACAAATTGATCAAAATGCCATTTGAGCAGCAGCTACAAATTAAAAATGAATGAAGATCCCGTGCCTAAGCTGGATATAGGCTAGCCCAGGAGTGGCAAACGTCAGTCCTGGAGAGCCACAGTCCTGCAGAGTTCAGCTCCAACCCTGATTAAAAACTCACCTGCATGTAGCTTTCTAGTAACCCTTCAGACCTTGATTAGCTTGTTCAGGTGTGTTTGATTAGGGTTGAAGCAAAACTCTCCAGGACTGTGGCTCTCCAGGACCGACGTTTGCCACCCCTGGCCTAGGGCAATCAGCTTCACTAAACGGCCAAACATGCTCTTTTAACACGGACATTTAAAAGGACAGAAGGATGGATTTTTCCCTCAAGTGATAGGCTAGGTGAGTGAAATTATATTTATATTTTAAGTATGTGTCAAAAAAGCCATTTTAAAACGGTTAATAATAATAGAAAAATCATTCAGAGAGGATCTTCAGACCGTTACAATTAATGTGCCTCCTTTATTTTAAAATTCACAAGCCGCCACTGGTCACAACTATACAAAGAATACTGAAAACAGACAGACTGACAAACTCACTAGCCAAATGAAGCCAGTGATAAACTTATGTTCAATAATAAAAAAAAAAAATAATATAATTTAATATAATAATATATACTTTTAATATATAAACTAAAATTAATAGGTAGTGACTGTACACAATATATTTTCATTATAAACGCCAAAATAATGCAATGCTTTTAAATTAGCTTTATTTGAATGGTTATGGCTATCAAATATTACTATATGCAGTTATTTGTGATTATTTGATATATTTCTCAGCATAATTTAGTTGTGTTGATTGCAGTTTTAATCAGTTGACAGCATTAGCATTTTTTCGTATAAAAAAGAAAAAGAAAAGTACAGTTCCATGGCCTGTAAATATTCTCTATTCTGACGGCATTGGCAGAAAAGTTTATTTTTGGACCTTGTTTGCAACTAAATAAAGGTGGATTTTTTTTTAGATGGATGCCCTTGTGTGTTCTCTATCCTGCCTCTTTTCCCTCATCCCTCTCTCTGTAGGGTGTAGAGTTGCCGGGAATGGTCTGATTAAATATTAAGGTGTGCTGGGTGCTGACCCCGGTCCTGTTGCCCTGTAACAACCTTCTCCCAAATCTCTTTCTCTCTTGAGCGCACACACACACCTCCCCCCTGGGGATATTGACATGGCCAGTCACAGCACAGAGAGGACATACCACTCCTTCTCATCCATCAGCCTCATTCACAAAGACACCACAAGGCACGAGGGAAGGGGGCAGGAAAGGATGTGAGGCAGGATGTGAAAGTGGGAAAGGAAAAGATAATAACCTAAATCTATTGATTGTTGACACAAGCGTTTAAAACGACAGGCTTGAAGGTGACAGAAGTGTCCTCAGAGACCAGGATGCCGTGTTGATTTTCAGCTGTTGTTAGTGGGAGTCCCAGCTAATGTTTTCAAGTTTTAAGGTAGCAGATATTTTTAATAGACAGGACATGCTTTACAAAAACCATTCCAGAATACCTAATAATACTCTGTTATACATTCTACATGTAAGGTCAGTGAGAAGCTGAGATGGAGAGGATGTACACATTCCTAGAAACAGTGTGAATCTCACACACAGACTTCATACATTCCTAATCATCCCTGTGGACACACTTGGGCTCATAGAGACAGGCTTTCACTCAAAAAAATCTCCAGCCGGCACTCGCAGCTCTGTGACCTTGGCTTTGACCTCTCGGATCAGTCAGCAGCGCTGTATCCATGGCTGCAGAGGCTCTGGAGGAGGAAGAGAGTGATGTGGATTCTCCCCAGGCTCCCTGCACTGATCACAGCCGGAGACTGACCAGCCTGAGGGCCTTTTCACACTGACAGCGAACATTTGTTTGAATTTTGAATAGAAACAATGGGTTTCTATTCTACCCCGTGCACAAACATTATTCTGTTGTCAGACCAATTTTTTTTTTCTTTACGAAGAGTGGTGCAATTTTCTTTGTTCATCCATTGAAGAAATTTGACTGACCAATGAGCTTTTGATCATGATTTTTAGAGCCGGTTCATTTCATTGAAATCTTTTGTATATTTTATATTGTAGTAAAATAATATATTACTGTTTTTACTGTTGAGCAAATAAATGCAGCCTAAAAACATTAAAAAAAAAAACACTTCAAACTTTTAAACGGTATAGTATGTATTTGTGTAAATGATAAATGTGCTTAAATTTAAAAATACCCGACAGAGGTGTTTCCTGCAAGTGCTCTTGTAGTCATCTTATGTGAAGAAAACCCCCCAGATGCTTTTCAATTAAATAAGACATATGATAATGATAATATGTATATATTTGCACTGCACATTTCCCACAAAGTATTGAAAATTGATAAAAAATAAAATGTTCACTTTGACAGCTAGCCTTAAACAGAAAGGTGCATGCACCATTTGTAGATCAGCACCACCTAGTGTACAGGAGTTAATTTTTTTAATTTAGCCCTATGAATAATCATTTTGTCTTGATGTGAATATACTTTTTGTGTGATCCATTGCACTTTTATATTTCACATTTGTTATGACTTATGTTTCAGTCTGTAAAATGTCATCATTTACATTTACGCATTTGGCAGACGCTTTTATCCAAAGCGACTTACATTGCATTATACTATACATTTGTATCTGATGTGCAATCCCTGGGATCGAACCCATGACCTTGGCATTGCTAGTGCCACGCTCTAACCACTGAGCTACAGGAAAGCTGATATCATCAAACACATTTTTATGGCCTTCTCAATTTATGCATGAATATGTATATTTTCATTGTCTTCTGCTCTGTGTGTGAGTCTGTGAGGCTATTGTGGACCAAGACCGGGCTTAGGATGGAGGTTTCTTGGGGAGCTGGACTGATAATGATGCCCCAGGGTTAGCACGTCTCTTTCGGCAATCTGCCCAGACTCCCCAGGCACAACACTGGCACAAAGCACAGGGAAATTTTCACACAAGCCCTGTGTAGCGTTTGAGGGTCTGTCAGGGGCAGAAACACTGCCTGCGGGGTTGTTATTAACATGGTGGAATGGGCAAAGAGGAGAGAAGAGTCAGGGGCAAGTCAAGCCTGAAGCAAGGAAAAGAGAGGAACAAAGCAGCAGTGTTTTTTTTGTGTGTGTTATGCCGCCTTCTATTAGAATGCTCTGTACTTGTGATTTGGGGCTTTTATAAGGCCCCGTTTACACTAGTGCATTTTTATTTTAAAACAGTGTTTTAAAATGAAAATTATCCTCGTCTACAATGGCGTTTCCACAGCGTTTCAGAAACAATATCCTTAGAGGCTGTTCTCAGTCTCAAAGCAGCCGGGGCTATTGCTTTAGTTATATTACCAGTCCATTTCTTTCATTTATGCTTTTTCAAAGAGGTCACGGTAAAAAATAATTTTCCCCTTTAAAAAAAGTACCGGGTTGTGATGGGTTGTAAAGCTATCCGATGGTAATACCATGGTGTCTTAGTATACTGTATATACACCTCTGAATGATTATCTTATTTATGGGCCATGCTATTTATATGGTAATATCATAGATACGGAGTCCAAAATTATGCAATGCTCTACACTGTTTTCATAGTAGCTCTTTACCTATCTTTATTTATTTTCATAGTAGCCCTTTTGGTCCTTTGTTTGTCCGTCAGTCCAATAAACCTTCAAACCAGCTTATAGTTCAATCAGGGATAGTTCAACCAAAAATGAAAATAATCCCATGATTTACTCACCCTCAAGCCATCCTAGGTGTATATGACTTTCTTCTTTCAGATGAACACAATCAGAGATATATATAAAAATATCCTTCGTCCTCCAAGGTTTATAATGGTTGTGAATAGGGGGGCTGCGTTTTGAAGTAAAAAATAATGCATCCATAAAAAAAGTTATCCATACGACTCCATGGGGTTAATAAAGATCTTCTAAAGTGAAGCGGTGTGTTATTGTAAGAAAAATATCCATATTTAAAACTTTATAAATTCAAATAACTAGCTTCCGGCGGACGACCGTACGCAGAATGTGCAAGTCGATTTGGGTGGAAGAGTATCTTTGACCTGACGCACAACGTAATGACGAACGCAGAGGATAGAGCAAAACAAATTACCGTTCACGGATTCTAAGTCTAAAACGAGCATTCTTAAAGAGAAATTTCAGAGTACTTCGATATAAGAGAAGAGGAGCTTATATTTGTCGCATTGAACCTATTTGTTTGAACTGTAAGAGACATCTAAGCTTACAATACTCCAGAAGGCCTTTATTAACCTACTGGAGTCTTATGGATTACTTTTTTTTATTTTTATGGATGGATGCATTATTTTTGACTTCAAAACGCGGCCCCCCATTCACAACCATTATAAACCTTGGAGGACTAAGGATATTTTTTAAATATATCTCTGATTGTGTTCGTCTGAAAGAAGATAGTCATATACACCTAGGATGGCTTGAGGGTGAGTAAATCATGGGAAAATTTGTATTTTTGGGTAAACTATCCCTTTAAGCATTTTTCAAAACTTTCAAACAAGTAATTCAAAGTGAATTAGGCACACAACCCTGGTAACAGTTTAATAAAAGTTTCTTTGTAAAACAGCCCTTTTCAAAAAGACAACCCTCATATTTCCAGCAGTCACACAGTAGTGCAGAGTATGAGAAGAATATCCCGTCGCTCCCAGACTCTCTGCCACAGCTAACAATGACCCGGGCCAAATTAGCACTTTCACCTCTCGCCCTGCTAATGGCTGGTGAGGATGGGAGGGCGTGAACTGAGGTTCTTGTCCCATAGCAGATAAGAGAGGGAGATCTGATCAGAGAGGCGGTTAGAAGATGTGATTATCTGGAAGGTCACGGTTTTGATTTAAGTGGAGGTCAAAGATGCTGGTGGCTCGAGCAGACCCTTCAGGGTGATGCTGCTCATGATGACAAGCAGCTTGCAAAGCATAGGAGTTTAGGTATCTGTTCAGAAAGCTGTTAGCATCCCTATTCACCTCAAGTTATGGTAGTTAGTAGTAACCTTGACCCTTTAAGTGCACCACACCAACCAACCTATAGATATGCCTTCAATGCTGCATGTTTGAAATAACTGCTTACGAACAACTGCTTGGAATTAGCAGGAGCTGCTACACATGGGGCATAAATAATGCTCTCTCACACTCACATGAATGCACACACTTTCTTTCTGAAAGTGGCTGTCTTTGAAATTTCATTCTATTCGTTGCTCTCCGTCTTTCCTTCACTCTCTCTCTCACACTCATTGACAGCATTGTGGAAGAAAATTAACATTCACACATAATCAGCCTCCCACAGGCTTGAATGTGCTGATGTGCAGGACAGGGTCATGCTAATCAGGTGCTTTGGCTTGCAGGCATATTGATTGAATACTACAAATGCTTATTAATCTAGCCCTGCCCCAGCACCTTGCCCTCTTACCACAAACACACCCACACCCACACACACACACACACACATACATGTATGAAATTACATATTTTCAAAAACAACTAGTCTGTGGGTTGTACCTACTAGTAGATGAAACCGTCTTAAGGAAGCACTGTATAGGCTGATTCAATTAGATTCATCTGACCCTAATTGAACCTGTTTCTCAAGCGGTGTTCACACAAAATGTGTTTTTGTGTTCTGTAAAACTAAAGACAAAACTTTAAAACTTGCGGCCTTATGTTTCACACGGGACAAAGAGGATTAAGTAAGTAAAACTAAAGATGGATGAGGAGAAGAGAATAGAAGGATTGGTGACTGGCTATTAAAAGTTGGACTATTTTTGACTTGAAATAGTCTGCGAAGTTCGAGGCACGACATAACCTGCCAGATTTGTTTGCAAGCACACTCAGAGGCTTGTGTAGTAGATAGGTCATGTTGGGTTTGTCTATTTATTGGCATTTTTATATTTTAGCGGTGCTGCTATTACAGTTTCAACTGCTTACACGCATTTTCAAAACTTTGCCTCTTTTTTTTTTTCAAAACTTTACTCACAAATCCAAGAATTGCAAACACAAAATGCAAAATGCCTCACTTCTCTTGAAAAATGAAGAACTGCATTCAAAATATCACAAACAGATTTCAAAAGCAAATATTTGTCTTATGATGTAAACACCTTTGCCATAATATTCTATTTCTGGCTCTTCTTTCATGAGCTCCTATATACATTTCTGTACAAGATGGAAAGTAAGCAGAGAGATGTTGAAAAATTCACAGTAAACATGAAAGCAAGATTGAAACCAAACTATTTATTTTTTTACTGTAAGCATTTGTGGTTGTGAATACAGTATTATACAGTACGAAAGAAAATAAATACATCAACCAAGTGTAGAAACAATGGATGTGTTTGAAAAAGGAAATCAAGATACTTCCTGTTAGATTTTTGTGTGTTACATAGAGAATTGTGTGTTGTGTTTTGCAAAAAGTGTTTTATGAAGTCGAAGGCCGAGGATTAGTGTATGGTTTTGCAGATTTGGTTTGTGGTTCTGGTGTTTAAGTGTCAGCTTTCAGAAATTGTATGACAAGTAAAGATTTTGTGTGTAAGCAGTTGAAAAAAACTGTAATTTGCATGTTGTGCTTTCACTTTTACACTCTTTACATTTTTTACCTTCTTTTGAAAAAGTCTTTAAATCTTTTAATAAACATGTGAAGTACAGTATATTCAACTGCACAAACCCAACATTTATTTGATAAAAAATATAAAAACAAAAGTGTATATATAATAGTGAAATATTACTACTATTGAAAATAACTTTTCTATTTTAATATATTTAAAAATATTACTTAATCCTGTGTTGTCAAAGCTGTTTTGGTGTTAAAAACATTTGTTCTGATTAATCTCTCATCCCCCCCCATGGCCTGCTTAGGTATGTGTGTGAGAGAGAGAAATGCTTTTCTTGTTTGCAAAAATATATATTATACTGTATTATCATCATCAGATATGTTATATCATTATAGATTTAAAAAAGTATTGTTAGTGAAATTTCTCAGAACACAGCTAAAGCTGTTCTTGTCAGTTATATCTGAGTAAGTACAAACAGCCACAAACACACTGACATTGAAGCAGTCAACACTTTAGTTCATTTTAAACACACGGCGAGTATTGTTCTCAAGATAACACAAATATAGTGAAAACACTTTAGGAGTAGAAAATACCTCGGCTGTCTTGTGTGCTTATAGCTAACTCCATAGAGCACAAGGGTAAAAGCTCTAGAAGCTGATGTGCATCTGTAAACCTTGCATTTACCATCATTTGTGTTACCCAGCCTTATATCATACACTCTGCTCCACAATCTACTAGTCCCTTCCAGTTTACCCCAAAAGCTTCAATAAATGCTACAAAAACTAATAACTAATCATTTACTGAATTGTCATGTTACTAGATTTTACTCTGTTTGGTAGCTGTAATGCTCTCAAACTAAATTATTAATAAATAAATTAATAAAATAATATAATGTTCAGACACAAATGGCTGAGAATGACATTTCATCACACTAAACTAATATGCTTTTATCATAGAATTAATAAGTCTAATAGGGATTGTGTGTGTCATATGTGTGATGTTTAGATCAGTGGTTTTGTTTCTGAACAGTAACATTGGACATTAAGTGGTGTAAGACTGAAAATATCTAAAAGATATTTTAAAATGAACAAAGACATTTGAAGACTTCAGATGCTAAAGCCTCTAAGTGCCGTCTGAAATTTTCTTCTAAAATGAGCATTTTTATCAAGCTCGTATGTTTATTGTCAGTTATCTCAGTCAGTTTTAATCTTCTGATTGGTCAGCTTGAATGTCTCACATTTGGGTTTCAGTCACATGGTCAAGGAAGGGATAAAAGAAGATTGTAACTGTTGCTCTGTCTTTTTGATTCTTGGCTTTTCTTGGGCACTCTCTGGCCCTCTCTCTCTTTCTCTTCCACTCTCTCTCTCTCTATCTCTCAGGTAACTTTTTATGCTGGGTACGATTAATGGTATATGATTTTATCATCTCATACATCTATTTTGTAATTATTTTAAGTGTAACCACAATCAGATATTGTCATTAAACCCTTTCAATTACAAATGATGTGCTAACTAGTTTTGATTTAGTATTAACATTAATGTGCTCCCTATTGCAATACAATATTGTCACACTATAGCAACGCTCTCCCACATATTTTGCTATTATAACTGCGCTTATTTCCGTTGTTGGTATAAGTTGCAGTGGGTGGTAATAGACAAGAAATGTACAGTTTCTTTTACCAAGTGAGAAGATGCAAAATCACAATGACAATTTGCAGCAAAATACCAGAGTTTGATTGCCATCAACATTGAGGTAAACAACAAAAGATAAGCAGTTTCTCCTTTTCAAAAAACGTATTTACAATATGTTGTTAAACGGTTTTAGCTAAAAAAACAAACAAACAAACAACAACAAAAAACATTAAGCATTAATATTTTTCCCCTGCTATCCTATAAATACAGACCTGTGACCCATTTTTGGGTCACAACCCACCAGTTGGGAACCACTGATGTGAGTGCTATTTCCTTTTTTATGCCCATTTCACACTAGATGCGCAAGCAGAGTGGAAGCAGTGCATGAGCTGCATGTATACAGAGCAGAAGCACCAAAGTGCTTTCACACATGCAACTGAACCGCTGCTGAATGTGTAGTCCTCGAATCACGCTCTTTTGTTTACGATCACTGGAATACTCAGCTATATAACATGTTAAACCATATAACATGCTGTGTAGTGTAGTTTCTATGAGAAAATGAACTTCATCTTCAGCTATACTTGTAGTTTAAATAATTTAAACACACTTTTGTGGGCTTTGCAACTCCTAGTACAATAGTCTCTGTTGTTGTTGTTTTGCTTTTTACACAGTGTTGAAAGTCATATGGTGACTGTAAAACACAGTAGACTTCACTTACATGCTTTTATGGTAAAACAGCTCCTTTTTCGTGTCAACCAATGTTTATTATGACCGTGAACAATGCACTGTCACTTTAATTCAGCATGAGCAGCACAGCATTAGAATTAACGTATGTAATGTAAAATGGGCCATTCAGCTCCTCACAACTACAATTTATAGCCTAGAAAGCATTAAAGTAATTGATAAACTTACTCCAATCCTGTATTTACCTCTTTCAGTTACAATAAAGTCTTTTATCTCTCCATTCAAGATAAACACTCGTATCATTAAACAAACCTGGTCAGATTCCTCACTATACCAACTTTTTAAAATTCTACTTTACAAAATGATTACAAAATCCTCCACCTATTTCCACTGAGCTCCACTGATCTCTATCACAATGTGCAAATTCATCCTACATTTCGTGCCTCTCGAGCTCAATGAGCGGTCCCGGAAATGCTGGGAATCCGGTACAGTACCCAGTGATGCAGTTCACATGACCTACAGGACAACTGTGTTCTAACTATATCAATAATGCAGAGCATGGCCTTTGCTATTATGATCATGGACCCGTCGGCTGGGCGTGTGGAATCTCTATAAGCTAAGCGATGTCATATCAGGTGACACAGGCAGTGGCCTGCACTCTCATGTGTGTGCGCATGTGTGTGTGCTCCATGCCCAGTGCCTGAGGCTTCAGTGGCATGTGCCCCATCCCCCCTGCCAGCCCTATGATGGATTGTCATGTTTGGAGTAAGAAAATGAGAGAGAGATAGTGACTGGAAGAAAGAAAGGTTAAAAAAAAAAGAGGTGGCAAGTGAATGAGGATTCATTGAATCCTCGCTTTCACTGGCGATCAGGCCATTCGCTGTGATGTTGGTTGGCGTCTTCCTCTTTTATTGCTGTCTACTATAGCACCAGTCCATCCTCTGCCTTGAGCTAACCTACTGCAGCCTCCGCACATGCAAACCCATTGCTGTTCGGCCAGCCTCATTGATTTTATCGGCCAGCATTTCGGTATGTGTGCGTCTGTGTGTGTGTGTGTCTGGGTCATCCAGTCACAGCCAGTTTTGGCCGCACCGCGTGCCCGTGAGGGGGAGAGCCATACAGACACTGATACTCCAGAGCACCTGCTGATAGTCGACATGATAGTCAGCAGTCCACACAATCATGACAACTAATGTACAAAACATTTTGTGTTTATGAAACTTATGTGTCCCTGTTGTGAAGTTCGGTACAGTCGTTGTTATACAATTTTATTTAGTGTAGTTTAATGCTGAAGTGCCATGCTTATTTAAAAATTAGGGGGAGATGTTTTAAGCGCAGCTTTTTTATTTATTTATTTTTTTTAAATTAATAAATACAATCTGTACTGGGTCAGGAAAAAAGTAAAGTAGCTTTTATTTGACCACAATATTATAGTAAAACAGTAATATTGTGAAATATTATTACAATTTAAAATAACGTTTTTCTGTTTTAATATATTTTAAAATGTAATTTATTCCTGTGAGGGCAAAGCTAAAGCCATTTTCAGTAACTCTAGTCTTCAGTGTCACATGATCCTTCAGAAATCATTGCTGATTTGGTGCTCAAGAAAGATTTCTTTTTATTATCAATGTTGAAAACAGTTGTTATGCATAATACTTTTGTGGAAACATGCTACTTTTTTTCAGGATTCTTTGATGAATAGAAAGTTCAAAAGAACAGCATTTATTTGAAATCTAACATTATGAATGTCTTTACTGTCACTTTTGATTTATTTAATCAAAATTGGGGAGTATTAATAAAAAAAAACAAAAAAACTTTTAAATGGTATAGTGAAAATAGTGAACACTAGTTGATAACACTGCCAATAAAATAAAATAATCACAGTTAATCTCATTATTTCCACCCAATCTTTTGAAAGCAAATTCAATGGTAATATTATAAAATTTGGTGAATTTGAATGTTAAAAAATGAAATTTCTGTCATTAATTACTCAACCTCATGTCGTTCCACACCCGTAAGACCTTCGTTCATCTTCGGAACACAAATTAAGATATTTTTGATGAAATCCGAGAGATATATGACTCGTCCATAGACAGCAATTTAACCGACACTTTCAAGGTCCATAAAGGTACTAAAAACATTGTTAAAACAGTCGACGTGACTGCAGTGGTTCAACCTTAATTTTATGATGCTACGAGAATAAATTTGTGCACAAAAACAAAACAAAAACAGCGACTTTATTCGACAATATCTTCTTTTCTATGGCATTCTCGTACGCTGATTACGTTCAGCGCTTCCAGGTTCTACGTCAGTATGCCGGCTCAATATTGGCAGAGGCTGTTCACGTGAGCAGCACGACGCATTCGTGTGATGTTGACGCAGGAGCCGGCCAATAATGAGTCGCCGTTCTGACGTAGAACCTGGAAGCGCTGAACGTAAACAGCGTACGAGAATGACAGGGAAGAGAAGAGATTGTTGAATAAAGTCGCTATTTTTGTTCATAAAATTAAGGTTGAACCACTGCAGTCACGTCGACTAACAATGTTTTTAGTACCTTTCTGGACCTTGAAAGTGTTGCTGTCTATGGACGAGTCATATACCTCTCGGATTTCATCAAAAATATCTTAATTTGTGAAGATGAACGAAGGTTTTACGGGTGTGGAACGACATGAAGGAAATTTCTTTTTTGGGTGAACTAACCCTTTAATTCTGACAGCCCTAAAATATATAGTACATAGTAAATAAATAAAATAATTAATTCTGCCATTCTACCGTTTTCACCCTTATTACTCCTCTCTGACTGTTCCTAACACTCTCTAGTCCCTTCTACCAACTGGCTCACTTTCTCAAAATTCACCTCTCGCTCTCTCACTCTCTCAGTCCCTCTTATTCCTTCTTTTATGTCCTCCCTTCCCCCTCTCAGCGCTGTTTGGTCCTGTGGAAGATTGCAGCTCTGACACGGCATGATCTAAAAACCCACTGGCGCTTCAGAATGCTTCAGCACTCTTATATAACAGTGTGTGGATGTGTGAAATGCCTGATTCCACTGCCTAGGCTGCATACCCGTGATCACTCCAGCAAAGAGAAGCCTGCCACTGATAGGGCCAGTGTGAAAGTGTGTGTGTGTGTTTGTGCTTGTGTGTTTGTGCATGCTGTAAATAGTATGCAGATGATGTGCTGTTACTACGTCGTAGATATTTCTTTCATCATGACCCTCAGCCCGTGGGTGCTTGAGAATCAGCGCACAATTCCCTCATAATAAAATGTGCATGAATTTATACAGTAATTTTGCATGTAAGTATGCAGATGTTGGGCTCTAAAAATACAGGCATGAATATACATGCGCTTTTATGTGCAGAGTTAGAACAGATGTGAACACTGACCTGTTTTTCATTTCCCCTGGTTTTCCCCTCATCTTCATTTGCGCTGTGTGTATTTTCAATAAACGTCAATTTTTTGGTGTATCACTGAACTCTATGACGCTTTCTATGACATCACTTATTTGTCACTAATGTGGCTCCTCGGTTGGAGCTCTGATTCCTTACATAACTGTTTCATGAGTGGTGGAGATGAGAGCATCCAATCCACATTGTCTACTAAAGCACAAGGCATGATACTAACAGAAATCTCACTTCTGAGAACCATCTAAAATGCATCAATTCTTCTATTCAGATTTAGTCCAAAAGCTACTCAAAATGCTTGTAAGAGAGTAATTTTAGTATAACATGCCACTGTCATGCAAGTACACTAATTTGCATACATTTCTAGAACAAAAATCTGAACATTGGATGAAGTCAGGTTCAGAATTCTTGTTTCATTTGTGTTTTGATATATTAGAGTCAAAGGTTTTTACAGAGGGGATTTTGAGTATCTCTTTTTATCACTCCATAATTCAGAAAATACTGTGAACAGTCAGAAAAAAATAAATTTTCACAATATTTCTTTGAAATAAAATATAATCTGGCAAATTATATATGAACAAATCCCTCTGTAAAAACCTTCAGAATATAGATAGGAATACAACTGTAAAGTTTGTTGTATTTAAGTGCTTCTGAAGTGGAGATATATGGCTCGCTGAGGAGAAAAAACTAATTTTGAGAAAATGCCCAAAATCTAAAAATCTAAAAAACAGTGTTTTAGCCTGTAGTGTCTTGCCTTAATTGTGATGTTCCTTATTTGTAGACTTTGGATAAAAGCTTCTGCTAAATGTAAGTGTAAATATTGTAGTAAGAGTAGAATGGTAGCATGCTATTCCAAATTTTTTTGGTCTTAATCATGAGAATATGGTTATTAATAAATTTTAAATTACATATCACATTATAATACTAAGGCTAAAATTGATCAAATTAAACATTTCCCATTG
>RJVU01053643.1:5572201-5595253 GCA_003731715.1 Anabarilius grahami | reverse complement strand
AGACTTGATCGCTTTTAATGATGAACAGATTTAATTTAGGCTTTTACTCGCATGTAAACATTGATCAGAGAACATAGAAGCTCAACCAAACATGAATAATGCACAAGAACAAACCTCTTCTGAAAGCTCAAACGTGCTGTGTAACACACGAGATTGAACCTCATTGGTTACGCAGCACGTTTGAGCTTCCAGAAGAGGTTTGTTCTTGTGCGTTATTCATGTTTTTTGAGCTTCTGCTTATGTTTGCTTTTATTATCTGATTGCATATATAGGATCTTGCATGACACTGTTAAATGAAACATTTAGCTACAGGGTTCCTGTAAGTGAAATCACAAGATGATATTGGACTAAATGTTTTCTCATTAAACTGCTGATAGTGGACAAGTGCAATGTTTCTAGCAAGGCAAGGCAATTTTTTTGTAAAGCACAATCAGTTAGCTGACCAATGTGCTGTACACTTTTTAAATATGTACAAAAAGCAAAAAACATACATTACACACCAATATTGTACAACACAGACATAACCGCACAACATTAAATGACAAAATATTAATAAGAACCTACAAAAAGCCATTCTAAAACCATAAAAATATGAATGAAATCAATAACTGTGTCAGTCCAATATCTGTATTGCATCACAGCATATAAATAAACTATTTGGACTGAATGTCACCATATACACTACTGTCTGTTCAAAAGTCTGGGGTCAGTACTTTTTTGTGAAAGAATCTAATGCTTTTATCTTTTATTTTTAAAGATCCATTAACTTGATCAAAATAATGACAATACAGACATTTATAATGTTTCTATTTCAAATAAACCTTTGCTTTTCTACTAAATGTATTAGGGTTTCCACAAAAATATTTAGCAACTGTTTTCAGCATTGATGATAAAAACAAATGTTTCTTGAGCAGCAATTCAGCTTTGCCGTCACAGGAATATCTATTAAAATATATTAAAATAGAAATAAGTTATTTTAAATTTTTTCTGTATGTTTGATCATAAGAGACTTCTTTCAAAAACAATAAACAAATTCTTACTGACCCCAAACTTCTGAACAGTAGTGTAGATAACCGCTTTACAGGACTATATTAACAAACACTCTATTACAACTTGATTTTCTACGAGCAAATATCATTGCTAAAAGTGCTTAAAGTGTTCAGCTAGTCAGTTCTAAATGGCAATGCATAGAGCGGATCCCTCAGTGACTGCACTGTTCTTGAAGAGAGAGGGGAAAAGAGCTTGGTAGAGAGGGGTTGAAGAACTTGGTAGTTAAGTTTAGCTAAACACCTATTTTATACCCACAATGTTTGCTACCTCGTATTGGTAAAAACAAAGAAAATGTTTATTCATTTATTTATTGACGTGTGACTTCCTATTGAAACATACACCGCTGTATCTGCTCACTCTGTAGATCTCCCATAACTCTACTTTAACCCAGGACACAGTTGGTGACCAAAGTTACTACAGAACAGATGTCAGAGAGGATAAGAGATAGACAGGCAAGGAGAAGAGAAGTAGGAAGAAGAGGAGAGAAAGTAAGAGAGACAGAAAACTGACCTATATAAGAAAGAGGCTGAAATATTTATGGAAGTAAGTGTCCTAATTCACAAGCCACTGGGAGCGTTGCGGCCTATGCGTCCAATTGCAGCTAAGGAAAAGGACAAACACACATGCGTTCATATACGTGCACACACACACACACACACACACTCAGAGCGCGTGAGGTCTGCGGTAGTTCTCTGTCCCGGCTGGCATGTCATCTTGACCACTCCTGGTCCACTAGTCCCCATATTCACCCCTTTCTCTGGGTGTCGTTCTTTAAATGGTTTGAACTTGTTATCTTAACTGTCTTTATTGCTACATATGGGAAGGCACAAGTGCTCAAAGCACCAAGACTCATTGGCAAGGCTTTATCTGTGGAGTTAGCATGCAATGTGACTGACTCCGCACCCACCTAGCAGCCCAAAGCACGAGACATGCTTGGACGGATCCGACTCAGATGTTCAGACTGAGATCCGGGCACTCAGAAAGCAAATGCATCATTATGACATTGACAATTAACGATCAACTGCAATGGGGTCAATGCTGTCGCATAACTGCGCAACCTGCGCTGTTTAACTGCGTGAACTATAATCACAGGCTTAGTGAAGAGTCAATTACAGCAGGTCAGCCTCCTGTTTGGGGTGATGCATGAAGCTTAGATACTGAAGAAGGCTTTGTACTGGGATAATTGTATGGTCTTTTATCTGATATCATCATCTAACCAATGGGTGTTCGGTTAAGTAGGTTAAACGGTTCTGACTGGATGGGCAAATGCTCTGAAGGATGAGCTGTGATTCCAAGGCTCTTGGCTGTATGTGACATTCTAACATATTATTATTGGTAAATGTAACAGTCTGAGCTGATTTAAACAAGTAACATAATGTTAATGTTATAAAATGTTGATTTGGATCAGTTAGTGGTCATTCAGCTAGCTCAAACTAACTCATAAGCCCTGCAGTTTTAAAGTGTCCTCCTGTCAGATGCTTGTGCTGTTTATTGCATTTGAGACCTTTTTTCCTCAGTGCAAAAATAATACATTTTATTGTTACATGTTAAAGGTCACGCAAGTATTTCCATTTTGCATATTGGCTCATTGTGGCAAGCAGGGCGGGGCCGAGAGCCGTGGGAACGGAGCAAGGCTGGATCCGCAAGTGTTAATGAGCGTTACCTACATGCCACACAGACTCCAGACCAGTGAGGAGCATAGTTGACAAGATCACGTGGCGATAATATCAAACAGGTTTGAAAATACAGCAGCGTTTGTGACTGCTCGAGACAGGCTCAGATCACGTCGATGACCTGCTAATACCTAACAAGCATCAGCGACTGCAACGAGTACCGATTTGGCCGTGACCTGGAGGTTTTGTCACAGACAAAATCCAGCCAAAAATCTCATAGCGTGAGTTTGCCTTAAGACTAGATGATGACGAGGTGACACCAACGTCATTAAACGATAACTGACTATATCAACATGCAGTATCGTTGACGAAAAAGATGAGACAAAAATGTTAAAAAATAAAATCACGCCTTGTTTTTGGTGAAAAAAAGAGAAGACAAAATCTTAGACTGTTCTTAACAAGCCGCTATGAGCTTGCGGTTGCCAGATGTCAAGAATTTAAATCCCCCAATCAAAGCTTTTCTCTTAAAAGGATATATTTTCTGCCCAATGTTTTACTTAATCTTTGCAATCTGGCACCCATGCGCACTTGCTCTCTCTACACTGCGGAAGTGCCACTGATGATCTGAAAACAAGTAAGCTGGAGTTTAGTTTGTACTTTCCTGTAGCTCAGTGGTTAGAGCATGGCACTAGCAATGCCAAGGTCATGGGTTTGATCCCAGGGATTGCACATACTCTGATACAAATGTATAGTATAACGCAATGTAAGTCGCTTTGGATAAAAGCGTCTGCCAAATGCATAAATGTAAATGTAAATGTAGCAATCTCCACTGAGATATTCTGCTCAAATGAAAGTGTAATAGATCCAGTCTGTGTTCCTTCACAAGCCACTGTTTGCTGTGACTAAATCTGCGATCAAACATTCTCAGTGATGAACTGTAATAAATCCAAACATGGATCTTGACTATATTGTTTTTTTTGTTAGTTTTTTTTGCTGTTGTTTTAATAGAAATACATTAATGTAATTTGGAATTATTGGAATTACTATTAGAATTTCACTGTTTTAATTTTCTTGTTTTCATAATGTAGAGAGTGAGTTAATTTATATGAAAAATAGCCTATAAATCAGTACTAGATAAAGTAAAATAAACCATGCTTGTGAGTTGACATTCTCTTGTGCTTATAGCTGAAAGTGCAATAATTCTGATGAAATGTAAAAATACATATCTCAAATGACAACAATCCTTGTGATTTATAATTTTGAGCAAAAATAATCATGATTATCCATTTTATCACTATGCAGAATGATGAAAATGTGTTAAACTTTTCAATTACTAAAATTAGATTAAAATGCTTATACATTAAGTCGACTAAAACTTGACTAAAAAACAGGACAAGGTTGACTGAATATAATATAACAGGACTAAGACTAAATAAAAAAATAGCTGACAAAATTAACATTAGAGCACAATAATGCTGACTAAAATATATTTCACTTCCAAAAGTGCACTTCTTCCCCCATTTAAAACAGCACCATAAACTTGGAGTCCCATCTAAATTTTTAGTCCCGTCCAAATGTTCCATCTCAGTAATCATTACAGACAATGTCAGTATATAATAATGATATCAAGGAGCAACGTAATACGTACATGACGACAGGGAGGGTGACGGCGCTTTGTAAATCGAGTTCTGGTAGTTTTACTGAGATTTCTTATCCCATGCAAATTGGCTATTAATATTACAGACGTCCTGTGGTAAAATTACAATACTCCATCTACCATTGTAAAACTAATCCCTTCCGAATAGGGCTTTAGACTAATTTCCCCTCTCTCTCAAGTAGTCTGCCATTGTCCTCTTCCACAACAGTTCCAGAATCTTTAATTACTCTTTGTTGTTACCTTGTTGTTTCTAGTCAATTCAGGCCCTTGTTTTGATGACAGTAACTGATAGCCCTGCTTGTGAGTTTAGGATTGATGCGTGTGGCTTGTTTGACACTCACTTCCCGGGTCTGCTTGCGCAGACGAAAAAAGAGTGGAAATCAATGCTCTGTGTTTACGAGGGAGCCAGTGTACTGTAATCAGGCCTAGTTGAGCTGCACTGTACGAGCTAGAGAGTCTGCCGCTGCTGAGAGTCTAAACAGAGTGAGGAAACATTCACACTCTCCCGCAGAGACCATCAGACCATCCTTACACAGCTGAACAGCATGAGAAAACCAAAGATAGGTGGAACAAAGTAAAAACTAGGACATTACTTGAAATACAGCTCTGCTGCATTCATTTAGTGTGAGAGAGGTTTCATTGCCAGCAACAGCTGGAAAGTAATAACCAGGCCCAGACAGAATCTCTTTTAATTAATTTATTAATTTGCATTTTTGCTGATTTTTATTTATTTATTTATTTATTTATTTATTAGGGGAAATCAGCTACATTTTGTGAAAAGAATCTACAGTAAACATGGTAAAATGTGTTAAATGACAGTTATATTACTACATTCTAATTGGTAGCTTAAATGATCCAAGTTATTTAATATTTTATTACAGTTTTAATATTTGATTACATTTTTAATAAAAAAAACTAAGAATAAGAAAACTATTTATTTAAACAGTGGTTAGAGTACTATACATTCCTATTTGTAGCTGAAAGCTAAAATAATCCACAATATTTAATATATTAATTATTTATAGAATTTTAATATTTGATTACATTTTTAATTAAAAAAGCACAGAATAACTATTTTTTTAAACAGCAGTTAGAGTACTCCATTCTTACTGGTTGCTGAAAGCTAAAATAATCCACAATATTTAATATTTTGCTAACACTTTTTTACAGTATCATTGTTACATTTGTTATATGTAGTTACTATTGTAATAAATATAAATTATTCATAATTACATGCAACTAACCCTAAACCTAACCCTAAACCTATAGTAAGTACATGTATTTACTTACACTGTAATTATACATTTAAGTACTAACAAAGACACCTTAAAATAAAGCGTAACCAATATTTTTAATTATTAATACAAATGTAATATTTGCCTCACAGTTTTATTTAAAAATAACAAAGAATAACTATTTTTAAACAGTGGTTAGAGTACTACATTCTTATTGGTGTCTGAAAGCTAAAATATCCAGCATATTTTATATTTTTATTTTTATTTTAATAACAGTGATATAATAATACAATTTCGATATTTTATTTAATTATTAGCAAAGAATATGTTTATGTCTGTAAATCATGGTTAACCTGCAGAGTTTTACGGGCCTGGAGATAACCTTCCCCAAACTTTTTGGACTCTTTTTTTTTTCTCAAAGATTGTACATGTAGGTTAAGTTTTTTTCCTCCGTTGTTTCAGCAGTAACAGCACTTGGGCAAAAATAGCATATCTGGTACTACTTGAAATGCCTCACAGATTGAACAAGGAAGAACAAGATGGTGAGAACATGAATACTGTCACAGAAACACTAAGGAGACACTCACGTAAGAAGTACTCTGAGGCATCTGCTTCATAATCTGTGTCTTCTGGAAAGTGATCTATCTGCTTACACAATCCTTTGAAGTTTCCTGTAACAGAGAAACATAGTTTCAGAGTTAGGTTTGTGAATTCAAACGCCACATTTCCACATTCTTCTCAACGGCATTTTGCTTATTCATAGGGCACAGAGGGACACGGATGAACGTTTAGACCCAGCGCACATGCGCTCAGGTTGGGCTCGGCTACTCGAGCGAGCCCGGGGATGCGGTTCGAAGCAGAGGCCTGTCGCGAGGCCACTCCAGCAGCAGGCGGCGGCTTGTAAACAAGGGCAGCACAGCTGGTGAAGACCTGGAGCAGCTCCAACCGCTGTGCTATGGGAAGCTCATCTGCTAATGTTCATTCATTAGGTGTGCTAGCAGAACCTGACATGCTAGTGCCCAGGTTCAGACACTTCTTGGCCTGCTCAGTGAGGCACCTGCTGCCCTCCGCCGCTGCTCTGGCCCGTAGCGTATAACAGTTCAGTCAAGGTGAACTGGAGATGTGGGCCTGCAAACAGCAGCGATTACCGTAGCCTTTGATGTGTGTGGACATAAACAACGGGCACGGCACCAGGAGCGCAGTGCCAAGCTTATGAAGTTGTTCATCCAACCTCCCCACCCCCCGTTACCTTCTTCATCTCCCACTCTCTCTTTTCCGTCCTCCCATGTGTTTCTCTAATGATTTAATCAGTTTTTTTCTTCTTCTTCATGGTGCCAGGTGTTGCTGGGGATATTTTGGCTGGGAGGCAGAACATTAGTGGCATGCTTGTGGAGATGAGATGAGAGTAGAGGCCTATCAAAGACACTTTCATGTAGGAGACAGATTTACATTAGTCTCTCTACTCCATACAGTCTGTTCTGCTAGGCTTTCAGGTCAAGAAGAAAGATAACAGGCGAGCAGTACCTTCTGCTTTCACAGGGTTAGTCTATTAGGGGTTTTTTCGTCGTAATTTTTTTTGGCTGTCATTATTGGTTTTCGTTTTGGTTTCAAGATGACAGCTTTTTGCTTTAAGAAAATAGAATAATGCATTTTATAAGAATACTTAGAGGTGAAGTGTGTAATTTCTGTCCCACTAGTGTCACCAAACGGAACTGCAATCATAATGACTGTTGTCAAATCAAGCAGGTCTGTAATACCTGGAGAAAGCTATCCGTTAGCATTCATATTTATCTCAGGCTGCTTGGCTGGAGCTGAAAATGCATGATTTAAAATCTGCAAAACAATTGTGTCCAGAAGCGAGTGGGCATAAACAATCACTTGAGTTGTAAAATGTCATGTGACTAATCACTCGAGAACTGAAAAATAAGTATTCTGATTGGCTGATGGCACAACAAGGTCTCAAACCTGAGCGACTATCCTGAGTTGACGTGAAAGGTAACAGAGAGCAAAATATATGATTTTTGTTTTTTTGTGGGTTTTTTTTAGAGTCCTTCAGAAAGAATTGTTTACTGATAAAACAACTATAATATAATAATGTGTTTTTTTTCACACACACACAAAAAACAACATTATTTTGTCAGAATACTTTTGAATAGCACTCAATTACAGAAAGCATTTAAGCCAGTGGTCCCACCATTTTGACTTAAAAGCCCCTTAATGTCCAAAACAATCTTTTAAGGCCATATACAGTAAGACATGTCCTCCAGTTTTTCTGCTATAATTATGAGAAAGAAACTTGGAAACAATCAGAAACCATAGTTATTATTTTTAATTAATTTATTTAATGTAATAATTTAGTTTTAAGTTAGGTTCTTTTAATGTATTAATACTATTCATATTAATTGTATTAATAATAATGTATTTATTTGAATAATTGGGGCCCTTGGAAGTTTGCTGAGGCCTCCCTGCATCCCAGCTTTTTTTTGAGGGATTAAGGCCCATTCCCTGATATGAAATATGTTATTTAATTGTGAGTTCGTCAAGCAGTCTGTGAGATTTCAGGATTCCCCCATTCAAATAGACTTGGTCTTGGATGCCCGAAATAGCTGCCTGGAGGCGTTGTAAATATGGCCGCCGAGTGAACAGACTTTACTGATGGATGATAAAAACAATGACAGCCAATCAGAATCTATCCTGCTTTAAAGAAGTCAAGCATTTAAAGCGGTAAACTACAAAACTCAGCGTGCACTTATAATAAACAGAACGTTATCGTCCGCTGGTGTGGACGCTAATATAGTTATCTTTATATTTACATGTATCGTTCTTGGTGTGAACGAGAATTTAGAATCAATTTCATTAGTAAAGGAATAGTTCGGCCAAAAAAGAAAATTCTTTCATTCTGTTACTCATCCTCAAGTCGGTCGAAGCCTAAATGATTTTCTATTTTTGTCAATATAGAGTGAAAGTCAGTGGGACTTTTTTGGACCCCACTTTCATTGCCAAAACAAAAAACAAACAAACATTTTTTTACATGACATGATGGTGAGTAAATGATGACAGAATTATCTTTTTTTTTTTTTTTTTCGATGATGATGAGCTATCCCTTTAAGTTTTGTCTCTGGGGTCTAAATGAAAAAGGCTGAAAAGGTTTGCTGATAGATTTTATAGCAGTAACTGCATCTTTTACATTGTTGGATATGTCAGTTATTGCATTTTATGCTGCTCAAAGCCATTTGAGGTTGACTTTAATGCAATAAATGAATAATAAGCAAGCTCAAATATAACTAATGGCATTATGGTCAGATTGATTCAGAGGTTTTGTCAGGGGTTCTGTGGGAAACCAGACAAATACACAATGTTTATATTCAACACCTCTTAATCATCCGAGGATCAGATATGCAATTGCTGAGTGTGTATGCTTGTGTATTTGTGATGTTCATTGCTCTGCTTCACCTTCCTGTGCTTTGGCTCACAATCAAACATTGCACATCGATTTCTATCAGTGAGCTCTGCGGCAATTAGCTGGAGCAGGGGTGGAAGAGAAGAGAGAGAGAGAGAGAGAGAGGTGAAGATGAAAGGGAAGAGCAGAACAGAGTAGAAGGAAGAACCGAACAAAGATTACAAACATAGAATCAAAAGGAAAAGGTGGTATCCTCGAGGTAAAACAGAGAATAAGATACAGTGCGTATTGATACTGTAAACAGTACAAATGTCCTCATGTCTGAAATCTTATGCACTTTAGGTTCTTTATGTGTCCAAATACATGTAATAATATTGTTCAGATATCTTCAAATTTCGTACCTTTAATATCAGGTGAGAAACATTAAATATTACCATTTTAATATATTTTCATCTTTTCTGCTTCAGCTTATAATATCTTTTACATAGACAAATGTATAATGACAAATGGGTAAATTCATAAAATAGGTTTGTCATTTTTGCATGTGTGATTTTATCTTAAAAAATGCTAAACACATGCCACGCAGAGTGCAATTGCTACATGCTCTGAAATTGTGTTTTATTTAAGTTATTGTGTTTAAATTAGGCTCATTAAAGACGCCGCCTTTACAAAAATAAATCAATAAATAAGTTTCCCTTTCAGACGTAAAATTTACGGGAGAAGAGTTTTAAAAAAAATAATGCAACATGATTTACTAAGGTTTGCGGTAGTCAATTTACTGGTATTTGAACTATTACTTAACACCCAAAAAAGCATGCATTAACCAATTTTGCTCTTGACATGACTGTGATAGTTGCTTTTTCAAAGTTAAGGGGCCTAATTTATAACCGTTGCATACGCACAAAACATGCCCTGAAATATGCGTACGCATCTTCCTATGCAAAAGATGGGATTTACAAAAACAAACTTGACTGGAAAATGTGCGCACCAGCACGCACACTCTGACCCATGTGTACAAACTCTTTTACTAGAGTGAAAAAAATAATGAAGTAAACAGAACGATTTTAAACTCTGTTTTCATTTTGATATACACATTTGCATTAATACTGCTGGATTCGGTGGTCGAACTGTTTGAATAGGTTCAATGATAAAAGCTTACTGTACAACCACAGCTGCAAGGAGGCGTTGATGTTGTGTGAAGGCATCTTCAAACAATTATGAAAAATACCTCTATATTTGAAGGATACGAGACAATTGTATTTACACTAGAATAAATAAGTAGGCCTATCTGTTTCCACTAAAAATATCCTATGAACATCCTAAAAGATATGTTCACCTTATCAGCAAAACTGCATACATTTGATTTGATTTTAATTGTTTAAAACAATTAAAATACTATTTAGCCGTGGAAATTAATGAATCAACTCTTTTCTAAAAACTTTTTTTGATATAATTATTCTAAAACATCCATCCATATTGGATGATTTTTAGCAAAGTAATGTGTATGGCACATATGGCAATTACAGTCCGTATCTAATATTTTGTCTTGTAGCCTACCTTTGACGGTGTTGTCACGTGGATGGGAATATGCATAGAAATGATATGCAGATGAGGTTATGCAGAGTAAAACTAGGTGTTGTAAGCTCCATATATGGTGATTTTAGGGAGGAGACAGGGTGGAGATGCACGCATGCACAATCTTCAGCTGACTGGGATTTATAAAGGGATTTTTGCCCAGGTTCTGGCGTATGCATGCTTTTATAAATCTGAAAACGTTTGTGCGTACGCAGAATCTAGCTTTTGTGCGTACGTACACTTTTAGGATGAAATCTACAGAAAGTTTTTTAAATGAGGCCACTGGAACTTTTGGGGGTGGGACTGAACATGCTGATTGGTTGAGTTCACACAGCATTTTGATTGGTTGACTGCAACATTTTATTTCAACCACCACAAAAAGTCTCTTGCGTTGCATGCAGTACAAGTTGTTTGCCATTTTTATTCAACAATGTAGTTTAAAAAATACGACCTATGGACCAATGACAAGGTTCAAGCTTTATTAAGCTTATATACGGAGGATGAAATCCAGTGGAAACTGGAAAGTCGCGTGCTGTCCTACGTCCTAATCTTTACGGCATATTAGACCACAATGGAAACGCAGACAGCTGTAGGAAAAAAGATTCCTAGGACAAATTTTGGTGGAAACGCATCTATTAGCATTGCTTGTTTGCGACCCTACTCTAAATTTGCGCAGCTCTTGTTAGATTGTGTTGGTCATAATGGAAATGAGCTGCTGGGTCTGTATTATTTAATTGGCACATTGTCAGTGGATCACTCACAGAACTTTCCACTCCCGTCTGCACTTTTATGAGACTGTAGTTTCACGCTAATTTGCCATTTAGTAAATATGGCTCTATATTTCCTATTTGGCTGGTGCAATTAATGTTGTATGTTGTATAATTGTTGTGAACATATTTTACTGATAGTTATTAATCAAATAATAATAATCAAAAAATGGAGATGAGTCCCCTAACTCTTAACTCCCCAACTCCTCTAGTGAGAAATGGATTAAACTCATTGTAAAATGACAGAACCTTACTTTTCTAGGCCTATAGTTTCCATACCAGCGCCCATCAAACAGAGAACAGCCATGCTTGTGTGTATCTCAAAGACTTCATGAAGACTTCATAAAATGATACTGACATTACAGTCATGAATTAAACGTCTATCATTAGCAAAGTTGAGTCTGGGGACCTACCAGTATCGAGGGCTAAAGTAACTCATGATCTGCATCGCCGATATAGGGACAGAGTCCGCCTTATTCAATCACTGTAATGGCGTAGAGGGGTCGTCGTACCCATCCCATCTCATGACGTGTAGATGAGCTATGCATTGCCCTCCTGCTTCAGTTCCTCATAAAGCATGCAATTATCATTATGCTTAAAGGAAGGGGGTCAGGAATGAAGGAGAGAAAGAGAGAGAGAAAGGGAGAGGGATTGGTAGGGAGGGGAAGACAGCAAATTTATGAGTGCTTGTGCGGCAGAAACCCCCGGTCAGCCCACGCACCAGGCTTTCCCAGTCGCCATCAGTCGATGAACCTCCATCTCTTGTGTTCTCCATTTCCTAGCCTTTTCTCTCTGTTCATGTCAGTGGATATTCGGTTTCCATAGACACTGCCTGAGAACTGAGGCTGCTTAGGTACAATCACATGTATGTGGGTGTTTTTTCAACTACATGCACTTCTGTGTCACAGAGGTGGGTTTTTATTAAAATAACAGGTTTCTTATGAAAGTAACATTAAACTTTAGCATGCATTTATTTTTGCTACTTGTCAACTAACTGTCTTATACTATTTCTTTTACTCGTCTCAGACCCACAGTTTCAGCCTTGCACTATTTTTTTATGGAAATTCATATTTTATCATTTAAATGAAATCTGTCTTGTTTGATACAAATTATTTTATCAATATACTGTATATTAGTCAATCTTTTCCACCACGACTGATAATTTTGACCCAGTAAAGTTTTTTTTTTCTTTCTACTGTACCAATTTTTGAGAGGAAATACTATGAGATTTGGTGAATGGGTGAATAAAAGAACAATAATATTTTTGAATCCAATATTTTCTATTGCGTAGGATTTCCAATCAAGCTGTAATTTTGCCAAACTGTCCAAAAAATTTGATGTTATTGATTGTTGATTTTATTTTTATGATACATGAAATTTTACCTGTGAAATTAGCCTTAGCTTGATAAAAGAGTCTGCCAGCTTAATCTAAGTTTTTTTGGAGAATGCTATAACAAAAGTTATTTTTTTAGAAAAATAAGGAAAATGGTAGTTGCTAGTGGACAAATTAAACTAAACAAATGAATGTTCACACACAGCACCAAAAGTGCCCATAGTTGATAACACACAGGCACACGCACACACACACAAATTAAATTAGCTCTGGATGTGGAAAAATATTAACCCTGTTTTTGAGAGATTAGGTATTTTATTAATGAATACAGTTGTTGTTGAGACGTGAAGTTAATTCCAGCACACTCTCCCTACAGCAATGTTTTCTTACTGTGCTCAAGCCACTGGGGCCTTTATGCAGCTTCCCCCTAGTCTTCTCTCATCCGTCTCTCTGAGTAAGTGCTGGATTGTAAAGCTGTGCTGCGTGGGATTTACTGCTGGTTAAAAGTGGGACAATTTCTCCCTGCTGAAACTCCTCACTATTCATCTCTTTACTTTTTCCTCCCCCCTTTCTCTCAGTTATGTTAACTTAATTCAGAACAAGCCCGAGTTCAATTTAGTTCAAAATGAAGGTCTATAGATTACTTAAAAATATATTAATTGCTAACATGAGCATTGTGTGTTTGTGTTTTTAGGTGTTAGTTAGGTCCACAATCTGTTATGCTTCCTAGCTATCGTAACTAAGCAAGACATTTTTATATATATATATGAGGGAGAGAGAGAGAAAGATAAATGTCTTGCTTATATATATATGATCAAAAATATATGAGCAAATAAAAGTAACAAAAATTATGAAATATATTTATATAAGTCTTATATTTAAAAATATATTAGCAATATGAATGTTTTGACCTTTTTATTTGTATATTTTCAAATATATTTAAAAATATATATATATATATGAAAATATGGCCATATGGAACTTGTTTAATATGGTCTAACTAGTCTCCCACCCAGGCCAAACTAATGTTAAACTGGTCCAACTGGTCTCCCAACCTTGCCAAATTACTATTTATTTAGCATGTTTAGCTGGCCCTTTACATGACCAGTTAAACTTTATTTCAATGGTCCACTTTAGACATTCTACTAACTTTAAGTAACTTTGCAACTACATGTCAACTAACTCTCATTAAAGTATTAGTTGACCATTAGTAGACTGTTAGGTTAGGGTTAGGTGTTAGGGTAGGGTTTGGGTTGGTAGAATAATTTGACATGCAGTTGCAAAGTCAGTAGAGTGTCTGTTGGGGGACAATCAAAATAAAGTGAAGTGACATGTGGCCAAGTATGGTGACCCATACTCGGAATTTGTGCTCTGCATTTAACCCATCCAAGTGCACAAACACAGCAGTGAGTGTTTGCAGATATTGAGCACATGGTCTACTAATACTCTAATGACTGGTCGTTGACATGTAGGTGTCTAAAGAATGTCTAAAGTGGACTATCGAAATAAAGTGTTACTGGTGTTGGTCCACAATCAGATCTGTTTCTCTACTAGCTTATCCAAGGAAGACATCTTTGGTCAACCTGCATCATCAGAAAGCCATGCTAACCTTCATTAACCAGCTAAGTTTTGCCACATGTCAGACCAGCTTTAACCAGGTTTAAGCTGGTCTTTTCAGCAGGATGTCTACTGAAAACATCAACTTAGTAACTATACGTATAACTCAGTATCTGTCCTCTCTCTTTTGTCCTCATTGTTTCATTCTCCCTTTTTAGTCCTTTCAGCTTCTTAGAGATGAATGACCATAGAAAAACCACAAAGCTCATTGCCCAACGATGGCAGATTACTGCATGGAAAAAATGTGATTTTTACTTTAATTGTAATCTTTATCTTCCCATGCTTTTCCCTTCCGCACAATTTCCATTCAGTGTGAAAGATTACAGAGGGATTATTAAAGATAATTGGGAGCATTCTCCTGCAATCCTCCTCCCTTCTCATCTCCACCCTTCATGCGGCTCATTAGATATCTGAAGTCGCCTTCCCTATTAAGACAGTGTCACTATGCAGCCCTTCTCACTCACGGTGTGTGTGCATGTATGCGTTAATGGTTGAAAAACAATAAGTGACCCCTTTCACAGTTCCTTTTCTCTCTTGCTGCTGCTATCATAGACCAAGGATATTGACATTTTCCCTCGCTTGTCACCGACCCCTCTGTGGCCATTGTCCTATCATCGTCTGCTCGACTAAAGACAGGCATGCAGAAGAGCCGCCCACATGCTGCTCCCCTCTAACAGTGATGTCATCCCTTCAGCTCAAGAGAAAATCAATGCCGATGCCCACACAGATAAAGACAGAGCTGAAGAGGGTTTGTGTGTGTATGTATTTGATGTATTTGTGTGTGTGAGTGTGTGTAGGGGGTGTCAATCAGCTCAGTTCAGCTCGGTGGAGGAGTAGGCCACATTTTTTGTTTTTTCTGTGAGAGGGAAAGCTTGACTTTTTCACCGGACTCCACCCCATTTCATCTTTTTTACTGGCCTGCTGCAGGTGGGTGTAATAGTTTCAAAAAGTTTACCAGCAGCCTCATGAGCTATGCATTATTAGTCTGAGTTTCCATGGTTACAGTTTAGGCCTATCAAATGGTTATATCAAGTAGCAATCTAAACCTATAGCTTAAGAAAAAACAGCTTACAACTTCCAAAAATGTCCAAGATGCAGTAGTTTACACCAGAAATGTATTTTTCAATTTGAAAATATATTTCATTTAAACCTTCAAGTGAAAAAGTATATTACAAAGTGTAATTAAAGCAGTGCAGTTTAGAAAATAAATTTTTGGGTAAATGCAAACTGTATTACAAGCAACAAGCTAATGAGCAGCATTATACAAGCTAATAAGCAGCTAGTTAATATTGATAATTGGACCCTAAACGACAGTGTTACCAAATATTTTCATGTAAATATATTAACATATATTAGCACTATAAATATTTAAAATAGCCATTTTTGTATATTGTGAAATATATGTTCAGAAGTATTTGTAAATATACTGTATATTGTCACGGGAGGTTGCAGGCAAACAGACGAAGACGATGATTAAAGTTTCAACAACGGGTTTTAATAATAATATTCCTTGAAAGACAAACAGGTAGGCACTACACACTAAACATAACAGTGATTGGACAGAGAATGAACGTGAGGGACCAACTTATATAGGAACTGCAAACGAGGATGATTAATGAAACACAAATGACTACAAATGACGAGCGGGAAAACTGAACAAAGGAACACATGATGAGAATAAAAACAAACTCAAAATCCATGATAATGAAACTAAACAAAACCTCACACCGTAGAGAGGAGAAGGAGGCGGCTTAGGAGGAGGGCAAGGAGAAAGTGAGAGGCTGAGGTGACGTGACGGTGGTGAATGGACGACGATCCCCTGGCGGTGACGGTGTATATAGTCCGCTGGCACAGACGCAGAACCTGACAGTGCTGACAGCCCATGGCGGAGACGAGGGAGGGAGCAGTCCAGGTGGTCAAGGCTGACGACGACTGGGGGACGACTGACGGAGGCGTGGCCGATGGATCCGCAGGCACAGACAGATTGCCGATGTCGAAGGAGGAGCCAGAGTACCAGAGGACTGAGGTGGAGCCAGTGTGACAGAGGACAGAGGCGACGCTAAGGGGAAGGAGGAATTTGCTGCAGCTGTAGGGGTGGAGGGACGGAGTGCAGCGGAAGGACCGCAAGTCCGTGGAGGAAGTGATGTGACGACTGATTAAGGGGGAGCCGGCAGGACAAGGGAACCTGGTGGAGCCGCAAGTCTGAGGGTCTCCGGAGGAGCCGAAAGTGGGAGAAGCCAAGACGGAGCTGACAGGTCGACAGGTCAAGACGGAGCGTAGAGATCTGTGGCTGGAGGCAGAGCCGCAGGATCCTCTCGGACTGACACTGCCAATAGTAACACGACCTGCGGCTCGACGTCAATGCAGGGCATCCATGGAGACGGCGCTGTTGACATCCGCCAGTGGGTAGGCTGGAGGACTGTTTGAGCTATCCAGTGATAGAGCTGGTGAGGATTTCAAGGGAATGACAGTGAGTATGACACAGTCCATACAGTCAATAGTACTGTTTAAAAACAGTGATGATGATGAAGGTACCAGGTGGGATGGGGTGAGAGTTGATAATTCCTCAATGAAGTTGATCAGCCAGTCCTCATTCTCCATCGTCATGACTGACATCGCGATGAAGCTCCACTTCCTGGGCGAGGGTCAGCCCTGTCCTCTTCTCCTTGGGCTCTGGCTGATGCGTCACGGTGGGTGGTAGCTCTCCGTCTGTGGGGTAACACACGAATACTCCGTGATCGAAGGTGTTGATACGGGCTCTGGGTCTGGCTGTGTTCCAGATTGGGTCGGGATGCGATGCTCTCCAGACACCAAATGACGGTCCAGTCCAGTGGTGTCTGGGAGGTCGATATGGTGGTGAAACATTGCCCCAATCCAGAACAGGGTCTTTAGGGTCTTGTCGTCGAGGGCAACAAAAGTCCTTCGTAAATGAAAAAAAGTTTTGGCTCCTCTGAGCCAGGGCGATAATTCTAGACCTATCGTCCATCTTGGGCGGTCCGATCATCTGTCATGGGAGGTTGCAGGCAAACAGACGAAGACGATGAGTAAAGTTCCAACAACAGGTTTTAATAATAATATTCCTTAATAGGCAAGTGCAACACACACTAAACATAACGGTGATCGGACAGGGAATGTACGTGAGGGACCAACTTATACAGCAAACCAGGATGATTAATGAAACACAACTGACACAAATGACTACAAATGAGGAGCATGAAAGAATGGGTCGCTCTCAGGAGCTCAGTGAGTTCAAGCATGGTACCGTGATAGGTTGCCACCTGTGCAATAAGTCCATTCGTCAAATTCCCTCACTACTAAATATTCCACAGTCAACTGTTAGTAGTATCATAACAAAGTGGAAGCAATTGGGGACAACAGCAACTCATCCACGAAGTGGTAGGCCACGTAAAATCACAGAGCGGGGTCAGCACATGCTGAGGCGCACAGTGCGCAGAAGTCGCCAACTTTCTGTAGAGTCATTAGCTACAGACCTCCATACTTCGTGTGGCCTTCAGATTAGCTCAAGAACAGTGTGTGGAGAGCTTCATAGAATGGGTTTCCATGGCTGAGCAGTTGCATCCAAGCCTTACATCACCAAGTGCAATGCAAAGCGTCGGATGCAGTGGTGTAAAACACGCCGCCACTGGACTCTAGAGCAATGGAGACGTGTTCTCTGGAGTGACGAATCACGTTTCTCTGTCTGGCAATCCGATGGACGAGTCTTGGTTTGGCAGTTGCCAGGAGAACGGCACTTGCCTGACTGCATTGTGTCAAGTGTAAAGTTTGGTGGATATATATATATATATGGAGCTTGTTTAAGATGGTCTTGCTTGTCAAGGCTAAGTTGGTGTTAATCTGTTCCAACTGGTCTCCCAACCTTTCCTAACTGGTATTTATCAGGTTTAGCAGGCCTTCATCCTATTTAAAGAGCCCTTAATGTTGGTACTGTATCTTAATAACCACAGACTTGATACCAAAACCACAGTGAGGTGTAGCAAGCACTCCATGGTTACCGTTGCCCTCGGTGATGTGGATGGATGGGTATGGGGTTAATATCTGCCGTTGGTGTGCTAACGATGTGGCCTTAATTAACGACAGTGGCAGCATAAGGCACAACAGACATAATCGGTGTATTCATCTTAATAATCACCAGTTATTAATCTCAATAATCCTGCTGGTGAGGTGTGCGCTGAAGTACATCGCCAGGAGAGCTCTACTCGCACCATTCCCAGCAGGTGCTCTGTCTGTGTGTGCATGTGCCTTGGCATAAATAATGATGCTGGATTGGTAAATGGGTGCTGTGTCTTTTGGATCGTACCAGGGTAGGTGTAACAGCTTCAAAAATTCGATGCTCAGCAAATGTTATGGCCATTTTCCTAGTATAAAAGCCAGCTTCCGATGAACTAGCTCATTAAAACTCATTTAGCTCATTTATTTGTTTGTTCAACTTGATTTAGCTTGCATGTAGTGTTTCATACAGTACGCAGATGTGAAACATTACTTTAGTGGTACACCTAGTTTAGGTCTTTATGAAAACCTGCTAATTTATATAATCCTTAGTGCTGTCACTCGATTAAATTCAGTCAAATTAATTATATACCAATCTTTGAAGCCCACAAATGAAGAAAATTCAAAATATATTACATTATTGTGGCAGATGAAAGCATTGAATAGACATCAAGTGTCTTTAGAAGTCAACATAGTATTTGTTTTATTTGCATATCACTGAACACTTCTCTCTTCGGCCTACAGTCCACAGCAATCAAATTTTCAAGCGAATTTGTCATTATTAGAGGCCATTTGCACAGGACAGGACATATTCTTGTACTGCTATGTTTTTATAAATTGTTAATCTATGTATACATGCAAATGGCCATCTTTGGCAATTGCTTTATGCCTCATGGTTTTTCAGTATCTTGTGCCTTGAAAGTGTTTTAAAAAGTGTAAACTGGCGTTCTGCTTCATTTTGTTTTGCACCATCCAGCTGTATTTGAATGCAAGATTATACAAACAAACATTTTAGTCATTTTCTGAATTTCTCAGATGGTAGGAAAATTGTATAGCAGTTTTGCATATGGGTCATGACCAGTGCTTGAAGTGGAAAAATAAAAGTGCTGGTACTCCCGATGATCGGTTCAAAGCGCTTGAAGAAGGGAGGGCGGGCTTCCGTACATGCAACATGTCGGAAGTGCCGGTACACAAGGAAAACTGGTGGTACGCTAATGGTAAATATAGAGAAGTGCCGGTGCGTACTGGCTCATTTCAAGCACGATCCCCCCTTTTTTTTTTTTAATTGTCCATTTTTTTTTAAATTGACCTTTTTTTTGTTCATTTAAATTGACAACTCCAAGATTCATGAATTAATTGTAGAAGCTGTATAGGTTTGTTTAGGCTTGTTTTCCTAAAAGGAGAAAACTGACCTCTAAATTCCTTCTTGGATTTAAAGTTCTCATGACATGAGAAATCAAATTTGCCTTGATCTTTTGACAAATAAGAGGTCTTTGTACCTTTACAACATCCTGCAAGTTTTGTAGCTTAAAACATCCTCCTCATTATAAACAAAGCATTTATTTAATCAAGCTCCAAAAATTACTACTTTTGATCGTGTGGGATCTGTGTCGTCACATATTTGCTGTGACGGCAAATATACATATGCATATGACTACCTCCAGAGAAAGACACTGACGAATCAGTGCAGCATCCTCGCACCATCGTTCCTGCCTACTGGCGTTCAGACGCTTAACTGCTGACATTTGCCTACGCTGGATATAAGCGTTGCGTCAAAAGCAAATAAGACCCATTATAATCAGTGACACTGTCTACACTGGATACAGTATACAGATGCTCGTTCATTTTCTGACATACTTCACGCACTTGAGTGTCGACAACAGGACAAATGGAATAGTGAAAGAATGTCCAGTTTAAACAGCTTGTTTGTGTCTCTGTATGTAGACTTCAGAAAGATTCCAGCATCAGAGACAAGTGGATGGTTTATGTGGAAGTAAAATAGTGCCATATGTTTTTGAAACAAAAAGGATACATTTTAATTTAATGCATTTTTATAGGTTGAAATTCAACATGGTTGAATATTTCAATTCAAAACATTTCACACACGTTTTCATTGTTAAAAATTAAATAATCCTTATTCACCTTTCAAATTTTACTTCCAAAATATTCATTTTGTTTAAAAATACAACCTCTAATATTCAGCAGGCAATTTTCGGGCCATTTTATTTCGCATCCACAAATTCAATGGTTCAAATTTCAACATTTCACATCCGGGAACTGCAGGAATAGCAGTAGAGTGCCGAGCATATCTATATGTTGACGAAGAGCAGAGCAACAGTTAGAGCAAGTCATTCATTTCATTCATTAAAATGGATTTACATTAATAGAGCAATTGGTAAGTGCATGTGTGATTTATTATCAGGGACAGTATATATGCAGAAAAGCTGATAAAGACACAAAAGTTGTTTACATTGAATTCAGTGTCTTTGCTGTTTCTTTCCCTGTGTAGCCTACATGTAAGCAGCTTTCTCTACAGTGAACAAGATTATAACGTTATTCTCTGTTGCTGATTTACAATTAAAACGTTAAATCTGAGGTAGACATATAACTTTCCTTAACTTTATATCGCGGCTGTGCTGCAGTACTGGGGTTTCCCTCAATACGTCATACTCCAGGATTCCCCTGCCGTCGGGATATATAGAATGCTTAACTTATCTTTATAGACTAAATACAGTGATATAAAACACCACCAAACTCGCACCTATACCATACTATATAAGCTACTACAGGCAAGCAGGTTGTCTCAGAATATGGACATAATGTGCAAAGTTTGACGCCAAGCATTTCCCAGTGAAATACTGGCATAAAGTTGGCTTGACATTGGACGGTCCATATTCGCAATTTTAGGGACCGTCTCTAAAGTTACATACGACATTGGTATACACATTTCTAACTTCAATATCATTTGAAGATAATGACTTAGTGATAAAATGTAATGTGCTCATGTAGGTGTCAGGCATGATGCACACCTTTTAGATATTTATATTTAATAAAATAAACAAAAAAAGTTGCTATTTTTTTGTTACTACCGCATAAGCTTATATTTATTTTAATATCAACAATCTAAAATTATGGTATATGGTTGATTTTTGAGTTCATATTTATTATCAACAGTCTAAAAGTTATACATCACACCTACATGAACACTTTACAGACTGTAATTCATTCTCTACAAATACTATAGAGCTTTAAATTATGGTATATTTTGTGTATGAGCATACAGTAGGCTAAATGAAATATATAACGATATTTACATATGACTTGACAGTTTATTTTATTCAATATCAAGAATCTAAAAGGTGTGCATCATACCTGAAACCTACATGAACACTTTACTGTTTGTTTTATGACTGTCAGTCATTCTCTTCAAATGCTATTGAAGTTAGAAATGTTGTGTGTAACTTTTTAGAGACGGTCCCTAAATTTGCGAATATCGACCTTCCAATGCCAAGCCAACTTTATGTCAGTATTTCAATGGGAAACGCTTAGCATCAAACTTTGCACATTACATTCATATTCTGAGTCAACCTGCTTGCCTGTAGCCTATAGCCTACATTATCAATAAGGTGTGAGTTTGGTGGTCTTATATATCACTGTATTTAGTCTATAAGTTAAGCGTTCTATATATCCCGACGGCAGGGGAATCCTGGAGTATGACGTATTGAGGGAAACCCCAGTACTGCAGCACAGGGCTGCGATATAAAGTTAAGGAAATGTATATGTCTACCTCAGATTTAACGTTTGAATTGTACATCAGCATCGTTATAATCTCGTTCACTGTAGAGAAAGCTGCTTACATGTAGGCTACACATGGAAAGTAACAGTGAAGACATTAAATTAAAAGTAAACACAACTTTTGTCTTTATCACTTTTTCTGCATATATACTGACCCTGATAATAATCACACATGCACTTACCGCTTGCTCCATTAATGTAAATCCGTTTTAATGAATGAAATGAATGACTTGCTCTAACTGTTGCTCTGCTCTCCGTCAACACGCCCTTGCATCACCTGCTGGTGAGGTCGACTAACAGAGATTATGCTCGGTACTCTACTGCTATTCCTGCAGTTCCCGGATGTGAAATGTTGAAATTTGAACCACTGAATTTGTGGATGCAAAATAAAATGGCCCAAAAATTGTCTGCTGAATATTAGGAGGTTGTATTTTCAAACAGAATGAATATTTTTGAAGTGAAATCTGAAAGGTGAATATGGATTATTGAAGTTTTAACATTTGAAAATGTGTGTTAAATGTTTTAAATTGAAATATTCACAGCTTAAATATACAACCATGTTGAATTTCAGACCATAAAAATGCAAGCCCTAAAAATACAATGAATTAAAATACAATGCTTTTTTTTTTTTTCAATTAGTGCAATTCAGCATGTTTTTTTGTTTCAAAAACATATGGCATTATTTTACTTCCATAGGTTTATTTTAATGTCATTCTGGATTGTGTCGGAGGATTATATGTTTGTTCAGAGCATTTTGTTTTGTAAATGAGATACAGTAGTAACTTTTGCTAAAAGATGAAGCAGCCAACTGCATGGGATCTGACAGCATCACAGACTGTACGTAACTGATTTCATAATGCTTTGTCTCTATATGACGGTTTTACACACACACACTCACACATACATACATACACACACACACACACACACACACACACACACACACACACACACACACACACACACACACACACACACACACACACACCCACACACACGAAC
>RJVU01053643.1:5557149-5572194 GCA_003731715.1 Anabarilius grahami | reverse complement strand
CTACCCCTATCCCTAAACCTAACCATCACAGGAAACATTCTGCATTTTTACATTTTCAAAAAAACATCATTTAGTATGTTTATTAATCCATTTCCCTCGTGGGGACCGCTGGCTGGTCCCCACAATGTAGGTGAACTCAGGTTTTTATTACATCGTGGGGCCATTTGGTCCCCACGATGTAATATAAACAAGAACACACACACACACACATCCTGTTAGTATTTGCGTTGACTTTTTGAGGATCAGAGATCCCTGGGCATTAGCTTTGATGCTCAGCTAAAAGGGGCCTGCACCCCACTGTCATTTTTCTATCACTCCATCACCATGGTGTTCTCTACACACACACACACACACACACACACACACACTTACACACATCACTTCTCTCTACAGTATGCTACCCATCCCCCCTTCCTCTGGCAGACCTCCTTTCCTTCCCTTTCTCAAATAACCTCTTCTATTTTTTATTTTCCTTTCTTTCCTTTTCAGTTTTGTCACTTATATCAGCTTTCTCTCTTCTACATTTCTAACCCCACCCTCCCCTCTCACGTCTCCACCTGCCCCTCATGTCGGTGACAGTGTGTGAAGTGTGTGAATTGCTGATGTTCTGTCTCAACCAAAGCTTATAAATTCCTAAAATGCTATGCCTTTGGTACCGCTGTGCAGCAAATACAAAACGGGCTACTCTGGGACTGCAGTCATGAGTATCTGACCCAGCTGAAATTCACATCAAAGCTATAGAGATGATCCTTCACTCTTTCTCTCCACTGGAGAGCTAATCTGAGACTCCAGACCAGTTACCAAGAACCAGGTCATCAGAACTGACAGGGTGCTCAAGTAAAGAAAGAGAGAAAGTGGAAAAGCAATGGAGGCAAGAAAAGGAGAGATAAAAATAATGTTTCGAAGAAGAGTATGTTAGACTTGGATGCCAGAGACAAAGTGAAAAAAGTAGAGATTGCATAGAAAGGTTAAAGCAAAAAAAGATCAAAGATGAGAATCACTGTCAAGAGAGTATTCAGCTGTAGTCATGCCTACCTAAACTGGTGGTATGTGCCAATACATATAATATTTTAATGAAAAATGTTATATTTATTAAATTACATCAACTTTATAGAACATAATCATTTCATTTTTTTATATAACATTATATATAAATAATATATTTTGAATACATTAATTATATTTATGTATTTTTTTTATTATCATAAATATATATTTTTATTGAAGTATAAGTAAAACAATTTTAACAAATATATAGTACTTAAACATTATCATTATCAATAATAAAATGGGTGCATTGTCACTGCCCTTCTGGTCAACGACTCAGGAATAAGCTAAACTTGCTTATTCCTTTTTGTTTCTCCCGAACATATAAACGAGGGAAGGGGGAATGGTGAAGAGCTTACACTTCAGATGTCACCCTGTCTATTTACCGCACATGGTGTCGCTAGTAGGACAACAGATGTTCTTATCCTAGTTTCCAGGCAAACTTTTTTGGGTCATCCTCAATTCATTTTTCACCTTCAAGAAAAGAGCAGAGAACAGAACAGAACTCTGAATGAATGATATAGACAGATTCATTAAACACAGGACCACAGGACCCACATGTGAATGTGAGCGAATAAAATGTCAAGATGCGCACAACTTTAGCAAAGAAGCAGCGCATGACTTGATGGCGCAGGGGAAGAGGGCAGTAAAGTGCGTGGTTCCTCACCAAACTATAGGAAGGACAATACACAGTAAAACAGAGTGAGTGGTGATGGGGGTAAAACAAGTGAATGAGCACATGGGGGGAGAGGAAAAGGAGGATAGAAAGGAAAGGAGAGGAGAGGAATGGGGCATACAGCCAATGGGGACTGGAGGGCATTCTAAAAACAGCTGGTCAAAGATCTGCATGTGCTGTTCTTTTCTCGCCTCTCTCTTCTCTTTCTCCTTCTCTCAGTATCTATATCAGGCTGAGGAACACTGTGTTCATGTCGCCTGAAAGGTGTTTAATCCTACATACACAATGAAAAAAATATTTTCTTAATCTGTTTTTTTGCCTTGTTTTATAGTAAAAACATCTAAACATCCTTAAAGGGGCCATGAATTGAGAAATGTTCCTTGATCTTTTGACATGTAAGAGGTCATTGTACTATAAAAATATCCTTTTTGGTTTCAGAATAATCTGTTATTTAACCTTTTGAGTGGTACGGTCCCACATATGGGATTTAGGACGTTCAGTGACGTCACATAACTGCCAGAGTAAAACTGTGCTTTCGCGCTTTGGCAGTGAGACGGACGTGCTCAGCGCTTGTCATATATCACAACTATGCAGTGTTTTTAACCACATGTTTATTTTAGGTTTCAGACATTTAAATATACATAAGTACTAGTAAAACAATACATTTAGAGTTTGTACAATACACACTGATGTCTATGGAAGTATAATTTGCCGATGTTTTATTCATATTAGACACACATAGTGTAAATAACTATAAAGTTTACTCTATTCTTCTCCCAGTTCACCGACAACTTACTTATGTGTATTTCGAGAGAAAGGGATGAATTCACATGCTCTAAATCCGACTGACAGGACTCTGAACTGCGGCGCAAAAAAACATGGCGGCGCACATCTTGCGTTATAAATCAAAATAAAGATCATTTATAAAGATTTTTAAAAGGCAAAACACACTCACTCACAAAAGGAGAAACTAAATAAAAGTGATACATCTGTCATACAGTGTTATTGTGGCTGCGGTGTGTGACGTGACATGCATGACGCATCCGCATGGAAACAATAAGGGCAAATGTTCTAAAATAACAGTCGCGTTAAAAAAACTTATTTTGGGGGGTCAGCTAGAATAATTTAAACTTACGTGTGAAAGGGTTAAATTGTGATTAAATTATATACAGAAAGCGATCAAAGAGCCCTCCCTTCATAATTGCTGAAGCTCTCAATCACACAGCGTGAGTTTCTCAGTGACTGAGTACTGGACTCTCAACAAAACTCCTGTTATAATCAATGACGCTGTGTGCACTGTACAATGAATCTCTTATTTACATCGCGTTTGCACTGTTAGTTATGATGAAAGCATTAGTGAGAGTGCAGAAATCAAGTTGCAATTACGTGATCACTGCATTCATGCGCTCAACAGACATGTCTGTCATCGGCTACAATGCTCATCGCTGTAACTTTTTCATGTGACGAGAGTAGATCTAAATAGAATGCTATAATCAACAATTTTCACGATTAGTTAATCTTGACAGCTGTAATAGTAAACTTAGTAAATGTTTTTGAGAGAGATCCACTAATAATACTTATTTCATATGCAAAGATGTTAGCCAGTCATAGCAGTGGGCTTTTACATTAAAGTCTCACCGCAGACACGCCTCTTCCAACGTTCAAATCAGTGGTTCACCCCCAGTGGTGAACCATTGAAATTTCAAAACGTTTCGAAACACTTATGAAGTAGCGAAGCCTCGTTTATTGAAATCACGTGACTTTGGAAGTTTCATACATGCTCCGAACCACTGATTCGAAACAAAAGATTTGTAAAGCTTGGAAGCTTCATGAAGCAGTGTTTTGAAATCGGCCATCACTAGATATTGTTGAATAAAGTCGTTATTTAGTTTTTTTGCTGCACAAAAAGTATCCTTGTCGCTTCATAACATTTAGGTTGAACCACTGTAGTCACATGAACTGGTTTAAATACGTCTTTAGTAGCTTTCTGGGCATCTGAAAGTGTTAATTATCTTGCTGTCAATGGAGGCCTCACTGAGCCATCGGATTTTATCAAAAATATCTTAATTTGTGTTCTGAAGATGAACACAAAATCTTACGGGTGTGGAACAACATGAGGGTGAGTAATTAAAACATGCAAACTCCACACAGAACGGCACAGTGGCTCAGCCGGGACTCAAACTTTTTTTGCTGTGAGGTGACACACACTGAGCTCGTTTTTAGATTAAACAATACTAATTTTGTTAGATTTATGTAAATGTATGCAAATATCTTATGCAGCGTTGCTTCTGATGCTGATTAAGAAAATTATTTTTTTGCAGCACACTACACAGGCCCTGATTTATCACATATCTGAATTTTGCCTGTGCTAAAGACTGATGTGACTAGTGCTGTAGGCCTTTATTGGCCAAACTTTAAATTTGCACTTAGAAATATTACCAAAGATCATTGAAAATCAGAAAGAATAAACTAATAAGAATAGTTTGATTTTGTTTGGTTCTGCATAACTCAAATGCTGGATAAACGCCTTTTCAGTTGACTGTGCACAAGAATAAACATTCACGCCATCTTTGCAGTATAATTGTGGCTATAAAATGATAATTATATGCAAAGAAGATACAACCAATCACAATTAAAGTGATAGATCACCCAAAAATTTGAATTCTGCCATCATTTACTCACCCTCATATCGTTCCAAGCTTACTTTATTTCTTCTGAGAAACACAAAAGAATGTTTTGCACAACACCCAACACCCAACACACCAAGACAATATTTTTTTTTTTTTTTTTTTTTTAGAATATCAGAATAAAGAAAGTCATGCAGGTTTGGAATGACATGAGGCTGAATAAAAGATAATTTTTTCATGAAATCTTCATTTTTGGGTGCCCTACAACTTTAAGCATGTAAATAGGTGTAAAAAAAGAAAACCAATTGGAATTCAGTTTGAAAAAATATTATGATGACATCATTTTGAATGTAATCAGATCTACTATAAATGTTCTGTCAATACATTTTCTTAAATGGTATAAATTTTAGGGGAAAAAAGGCTAAATCATCTACAAAACAAAGTTTGAATAGCCTCTCTAAGTGCTTTGGCCTGATTTAATTTAAGTTTTAATACTAATGATTACAAGATCAAATCCTGAACATCAATAAAGTGCTGTCTTGTACTCACTGTAATTAATATTTGCACAAAACACCATCATTTATTATTCTACTGAAACATGTAATATTACCTTTTCTGTCATGCAGATGTGAGGCGGTCGAAGAGAAAACACACACATGCTTAGCTCTGAAAATGCATGGTTCATAGGGGGTGTGTTCACACTTTTCTTTGCACCGCATGTGTTTGTGTGTGTGCAGGCTCACTGTAGTGCATTCTTTGTAAAACACACCGAGTGACTGAGGCTGGTCTGCTCTCATTAACACAGCCACTGGCCAGCCAAGAACCCTCACCGACCAGGTGCTAATTTGATTTAGCTCACAGCGGCCTTTCCCCTACCACTGAGACACAGCCCGTCAAACCTGCTCTCTGTATTCTAATATCACAAATACACATGCAATATAAGATATGCTTACAGACTTACAGACGTGCAGAAATAACACCTACTATTATGGCCTCCCCATTAAGCTTTTCTTAAGAAAATGCAGTCTTTTTTTAAGTAATACCATGGCAATACTATTTTTTTTTCTTCTTGTACAATGGTAATCCAATGTTTTTGGACAAGTTCCAAAGAAGTACAATGAATATGTTTTTTTTTTTTTTTTACAGTACCATCTCATATTTTTATCGGCAACTAATATAATAAGTAAGATTTAGCAAAAAACATACGAATTCGAGTGAGGTCGGGTTGGGTTGCCACTGTTAATACATCTGTATCATTTAAAAATGTTTACCGGTGTAAAATTTTATAATATACCATATATCAAAATAAATAAGTAAATACAATTAATGTGTAGCCATTTACATTTTATTTTATTTTAGTTCATTTTGAAGTTAACTACAGTTCAAAAGAGCTTTACATTCTTGCTGTTCTTTTGAACTTTCTATTCATCAAAGAATCCTGAAAAAAATTAATCACGATTTCCACAAGAATATTAAGCACACTCTAAAAAAAGATGGCTCTTTTGAAGGGTCTTTACATATAGTAAAAGTTCTATTTAGGACCACACCATCTTGAAGAACTCTTTATATGCTGAAATGGTTCTTTGTGTTAGAGTTTATAGGGTTCTTTTCCCACCTTTTTCTTTTTCAAATCTGTAACTGTCAAAGCCACCTCATTACTGATTTTCTGGAGCTCATCAGCCATCCAAATACACAGACTGTCAAAACACTCTCAACAGGTAAATTATTTCTTTCTTAATACGTCTATAAATTTAAACTTTCAAGTTGTTGCTGGTTTCCTAGCAGTCAATGCTTTTTCTCATTTTAGTTTAACAGAACATGAAAGTGTGAGCAGCTGTTTAGTTAAGTATACTTATCTACTCTTCTCCACTAATAACAGAGATATTGAATTTGTGATCCATAGATTTTTTAAATTATTACTTAATTCATAAACATACCCAGTCACACAAAAAATTAAAGCTATATAGTTTCTATACTTTGTTTGCAATTTCCGATATGTATAACCAGAAGTTATTTTTTTATGTTAAAAGAGAGTGTGTGTGTGTGTGTGTGTGCGTGCGTGCACGTTTTTGTGACATATCAGGACACAAATGTGTATAATGACATGGGTATGACATAGGTATTACAAACAGAGGTGACTTATGAGGACATTACCCCATGTCCCCACTTTTCAAAAGGCTTATAAATCATACAGAATGAGTTTTTGTGAGAAAGTAAAAGTGTGCACAGTTTCCTGTGATGGTAAGGTATAGGGGTAGTGTAGGGCGATAGAAAATACAGTTTGTAAAACCATTACCCCTATGGAATGTCCCCACAATTCACAAAAACGAACATGTGTGTGTTCTTGTATACATGGTTTATGAGGACACTTCCTGTGTCCTCATAAACCAGATGGCTTAAAAACATACTAAACAGTTTTCTGTGAAAATTACATTACATTAATGGGATGTCCCCATAAAACATGGAAACCCAACATGTGTGTGTGTGACAGAGAGCAATTTGTGAACACAGAGCAGGATAGAGTACAAGGGAATACAGGGAAACAGTCAATGACTGTAATCAGATTGATCAGAGATACATCAGAAGAAGAGAGACAGATGGCATCAAATACAGCATTTTACATTGCATTATGTATGCCATGCGATACTGTAAACAGATTACCATGGCAGAGACTGCCACATTACTGTAACTCACCCATATAAAGATCAACTACAGTAAAGATTCAGTCATATGGTACAGTGAGAACATTTACTGTATTATTTCAGCAAAAAGGGCGATTTAAAACATGTATCTTGCATTGTTTGCTATTGAATGAACTGATTGTTAAAAGTACTAAACTGAAAGAAGAACATACTATTGTGTTTCAGTGATTAAACCAAATGTTCTTATTACATATCACAATGATCTTGTGTTTTGAATGAAAATATGTACAACTAGAATGAAAGCATGAGATCAGGTTTTGAAACAATGACTAGCTGTGTTACAAGTGTGATCAGTTTGGAGTTTTGTACTAAGAGTTTTGAAAATGTTCACTTGTGAAAATAGTACTAATGCGAATAAAAAAACTGTAATAGCGCAGCACAACTGTTTTCAGCATTGATAATATTAGGAAATGTTTCTTGAGCAGCAAATCATCATATTAGGATTTATGAAGGATCATGTGACACTGAAGACTGGAGTAATGATGCTGAAAATTCAGCTTTGCCATCACAGGAATAAATTGCATTAAAATATATTCAAATAGAAAGGTATAGAATTTGAAAGCGAACAGAATATTAGTTATATTTCACAATGTTACGGTTTTGACTGTATTTTCCATCAAATAAATGCAACTTGAGTGAGCATAAGAGACTTTTTCAAAAATATAAAAAAAAATATTACCATTCCAAAAATTTTGATTGGTAGTAAACTAGCTACACTTTCAGCAACACAATTCGCTGAAACCGTTCCCATACAGCCCTGAAAGCAATGGGACCCTCTGTGGCCCTTACAAATATTGATAAACATCAGCTTGAGCTATCATCGTTAAAATGTGCACAGTTAGCGCAGGCACCTACTGATCCCCATAAATCAACATTTAAAACAGCCAGCCTTGGATCATGTAGAGGACTCTACTCGTATGTAAACGAGTTGGATCTCCACCCACCTTTAACAGCAGCATGTATGATTGAACATGGATCTGCTGGACTACTTTTATTAGTGACCATAAAAGATCACAAATCAAAGGCAAGTAGTGTTGCTGTGTCCCTAGATTATAAAGATTACTGTAAAAGCAGCCACTCAGAGAAAAAGAGGAGTAAAGGGACAGAGAGTGAAATGAGACATCATGTGAGTGTGAATGAGAGGGGAGGGAGGGTGAGAGATGAGTTTGGGGGAGTTAGGTGCTGCTTGAATGATATTGACACCATATCACTCTAGAAAGAGGGCTGTTTAGGGATGCACAATATTTCTGTATCATATTGGTTGTTGGGTAATGTTATACTCTAAATAATAATAATACTATGTTATTATTAATAATGTAATGTTAATAATTTAAGAACACTGTTAAATGTAGCAAATCTCAAGATGAATATCCATTTTTTTTATTATAATGTTGTGATGTCATTCAAAATGACTGAATATAGCTTTTAGTGTTTTATTTCTAATTTATTTAGACAAAATACACTACCGTTCAAATGGATCGGGTCAGTTAGAATTATGTGTTGAAAGAAATTTATACGCTTATTCAGCATGGATGAATATTTAAACTAATCAATAGTTACCGTAAAAAATGTATAATGTTACAAATAATTTCAAATAAATGTTTTTTGTCTTGAACTTTATATTCATCAAAGAATCCTGTATCCTGTATAAAATGTATCAGCAGTCTTAATATTTTAAATATTAAAATATTTTTTCATAAAAATATTAAGCTGTCTTTGACATTGATAATGATAAAAAATGTTTCTTGAGCACCAAATCATCATATTAGGATGATTTCTGAAGGATCATGTGACACTGAAGACTAGAGTAATGATGCTGAAAATTCAGCTTTGATCACAGGAATAAATTACATTTTCAAATATATAAATAAGAGAACTGCTCATTTAAATTGTAATAATATTTTACAATATTACTGTTTTTACTGTATGTTTGATCAAATAAATAAAGCCTTGGAGAGCATCAATACTTTCTTTCAAGACTTATTTCAAAAACATTAAAAAAAAAAATCTTACTGACCACAAACTTTTGTGTAGTATAGAATATTAATATCAACCATTATCGTAACTAACATATTTATTAATAATTATGCTAATAAATATTGGATGAATTTTTATGTCAGTGTATCCATATTTTGAAATCTTAATGGTCATGCAACATTGTAAATCTCACCAAGAAACACTCATCACCAAGACACAGTAGTGATAAGATAAACCAAAGAGGGAAAAAACACTATCTCCACATTATGAACCAGATTATCATTTTACTCTCTCAACAACCAAGGGCATTTTTTCCTCCTTCAGTCTATCAGAGCCATGTGATGTTACATGTGTGAGTGCATCGCTTCACCCCTTGTGTGTATGTGTGTATAAACATGCCGGATTCTGTGTGCTGCTTCAGGTTTTGCTTTCAATGCCCTAAGGTGCGTGTGGGCTGCGGGGCGGGTTCACTGCTAACCAGGTGCTGGTTTGAGTGGGTGGATCAATAACATCTGCTTTTATTCCTCCTGTGTAATTTTCTCTGTCTCTCAGGTAGAATAGCTCATTTGCAGCCTTTCACTTTTACACCACAGCACTTTAAAAGTGGAGTTTGTTTAACTTTGTGTCACACAGAATTGCTGAAACCTTTTGAATGGCATGGCTGTGTATGTCATTATAGTGCACGTTTGAGCCATAATCTGCCTCCTGTATAAGGTACGCATTAGTGTGAGCGTGTGTATTGATTATGTGTAAGTACATTCAGTTCAAATACACACATTTCACAAAAGTCTCTATAGTTTTTTTTTTTAAAAGCAATATATCCTTCACTAATATGGGCATGGAGTTCAGGCTGTTACTGATACAAATGTGCCAGTAAGATCCAATCAATTCAAAAGCTCAATTACATCATATCCTATAAATGAACCTGTGCAAGGACGAGGACCACTGCCAGTGAACAAAATAAAGAGTTTTCCCTTTTGAGTGTACGTTGATTGTGTACAATGAACTTTACACACACACAAACGCACACGTTGAGTTTTAATATTTTATGGGGACTTTCCATAGAAATAATGATTTTTATACTGTAGTGTAGGCTACTGAATATTCTATCCCCTACTCCTAAACTTACCCATCACAGAAACTTTCTGAATTTTTACATTTTCAAAAAACATAATTATGATTTATTATTATGTATATGTGAATGATTTATACACTGATTTCCTCATCGGGACCAAAAAATGTCCCGATTTTTCCCCATAATGTAGGGTTTACCAGGACACACACACACACTGGTTCACTATCCTAGTAGAGACTCTCCATAGACGTAATGGTTTTTATACTGTACAAACTGTATATATCCCCCTAACCCTACCCCTACCCATCATTTTTACATTTTCAAAAAAACATAATTTAGTATGCTTATTAATCCATTTCCCCCATGGGGACTGCTGGCTGGTCCCCACAATATGGCGCTTTTCCACTGCGTGAAACAACTCGGCTCGGTTCGGCACAGCTCGCTTACTTTCCGTTTGCTTTTCCACTGCAATTTAGCACCACTTCAAAGTGGGCAGGATTATAGACTGATCGTTATAGACCTCTTAATCGCCTACGTACCTGTGACGTCCCCGCTCTAGCTGGAGGCAAAACATAAGGAAGAACTCATAGCAGGCGAGCTAAAAGTTTGAGGTTTTGACTTTAAAATGTCGTCTTGTTGTGTTTTTGGCTGCCAGAATAGAAGGAACAGCACTTTTGGTTCAAAACTAAAGTTTTACCGGATCCCGGCAGACATTCCTTCACAGAAATCAAGAAGACAATTGTGGTTGAATGCAATATGGCATACAGACTGGACGGAGACGATCATAAATAATGCTCGTGTTTGCAGTGCACACTTCATATCAGGTAAATTAATCTATGCATATGTTCTGGTGTGTTGGTTTTATCTAGTACAAATCAGCAAGTTTCTGTTTTATAGGTGAAAAGTCGCCAACCTTCAGCGCACTAGCTAGCTTAAATGTTAAACAAACATACAGCGATAGATGTGTGTGCCATCCTTTGAATGGTCTCTTAAAATAATCCACATTGCTAATCATAGTAAGCCCAGCGATAGGTTACATTAGACAATAAGCCTTGACAAAATTCCCCAAACCACCCGAAAGTAATTCATATGTTGTCTAGGAAATATCCAAAACCTGGTTAAACTGTTTCTAATGAGAACAAGATACAGGAACTACACCAGGCTTAGCTAAAAAAAAAAAGTAGGCTACTGTAATGTTAACCACTCGTCATTATATTTTGGTCAGTTAACCAGTTTGGTCAGTGAACTGAGTGATCAACTGAATTAATTGATAAATGTATGCTAACTACCACTTCCCACAAAAATAGCTGTCACGGTCCCGCAGAGTCAGTGACTGTACATATTCGGACAGTTCCGAACCTTCTTCTGCATCCATGTTTAAGAAATCCCTCCTAAAACGTGCTAGCTTACACTTGTCAGCATTGCGTCCAGCGCCTCTTTTTGCCTCCAGCTAAGCTCCGCTCACCAGGAAACGTTGCAATGTTTACAAACTTTTAAGGGGTCTATAGTTGCGCCGCCTTTACTGCCGTGGATCCGCTCCTTGACTACCAACTAAGCGGCAACCTCCCCCAGTTTCTCTTGAGGCCAATACGGAAGTGACTTAAACTGCAACTCATCGACTGGCCGCTAGGGACAGGCTCCAAAAGAGAGCAGAATCTCATTGAGTCCCATGTTAAAATGGCCAATTTTACAGCAGAAAAAACATGTTTACAGGTTGGTACAAATTGTGGTTTTGGTCTATACTGCTAATGTTGCCCTTCATGACAACTCTGAAGGGGGTGAATTTTTTTATAAGCCTTAAAGTTCTGCATAATTAAGGGCGTGGTCACTTGAGTGACAAGTGGATCGCGCTGCTGTCTGTGAGCCGTCACTTTATTCCAGCCGCTGAATTTGGCATCTCTGCTGTGTTTGTGCTTTTTTCTGGATTATTTTATACAATTATAAAATAATATGGTTTGCTGCGTTAATGGTCGAGACAGATGTGCGTCTAGATGTGCACGCATGCGGAAGGACAGGATCGTCTTGGCATTGGCTAAAAGGTTTGTTCGTGAGATTTACTATGACTAAGGCTGGAGAATATCCCTCTCAAGACACCACAAACTCCGACAGCACTGCTTGGATATTATAACTAAAACTGCTGCATTTTGGACGCGGGCTCATTTTTTTGTGAGATATATGATCATATACAGTTTTTACAACATAAACACTGCCCAGGTTGCATAATTTCTTGAAGAACGATAATGGAGAGCAGATCATTCAGAATAAATGTGATGCAAACAATGGATAATATATTAATATTTCATGGATTTAACGCTTTTGTGGACAAAAAGTACTGTTTTTTTCATTTTTCAATGGACACTCATGGACATTTTACCCAAGTGCAACGGATTGGATTTATTTCGCGATCGCTATTTCATTATAAAGGTATGAAGTCCCGTTTGATTTTTCGTTTTTGTCATGTGCAAACCTGACACAAATTTCAATTACTGGTGCTGGAGCATATCGTAAAAAAGACGCCATAGATTGACAGTAAACCTTTAAAACTTTCTAATGATATCTTATCTTTATTAACTAATAAAGATAAGATATCATTAGAATATTAATATTTTAGATAGTATCTCTTTGCTTGCTAACATGGTCACGTCGAGCTAGGCGGGCGTGGTTTCAGTAACCATGGCACCTCAGTTCCAACTATGTCCCGCCTCTTTGCCCATTTTCAGTTATCCGGGAGTGACGTGCAGTGACGCGCAGCTAAGATGGCAGCGGCCTCATTTTCACCTCAAAACTGCTCTTCAGAAATCTACCGGTGACGTCACGGACACTACGTCCATATTTTTTTACAGTCTATGCTATCATCGAGTCACCTTGTGTACTAACCACGATTTCTTTTTTCAAGTTGCGCAAACAAAGGATACTGCGGTGGCTGTTACTGACTATTTCAATCTAGCACGTCAAATTTTGTTTCGGTTTGAGGTGGTACTATTTAAGCGAGCCGTACCATTCCATACCGAGCCTTCCCATGCAGTGGAAAAACGGCAAAATGTGAGCTGTACCGAACCGTACCATGCAGTGGAAAAGTGCCATAGGCAATCTCAGGTTTTACTACAAAACCAGACGAGGAATAAGGGTCTTATCTAGCGAAACGATCTGTCATGTTCGAAAAAAATTTAAATGTATATGCTTTATATTAACAAATGATCGCCTTTCAAGTGGTTCCGCCAAAACCGCGCTTTCCTATTTTTCAAAAAGCTTACGCTGTATGTCCGACTCCTTCCCAATTCTACTTAAGGAATGAACGCAGCACCAGTTCCGTTTTTTTCCGTACGTAGAATATGAGAAGGCGTAGGACATACAGCGTAAGCTTTTTGAAGAATACGAAAGTGCGCTTTTGGCGGAAGCACTTGCAAGGCAATCATTTGTGTTTATAAAGCATATACAGTTGTATTTTTTTCGAAAATGACCGATCGTTTCGCTAGATAAGACCCTTATTCCTCGTCTGGTATCGTTTAAAGCCCTTTGAAGCTGCACTGAAACTGCAATTTTGACCTTCAACCGTCTGGAGGCCATTGAAGTCCACTATAAGGAGAATAATCCTGGAATGTTTTCATCAAAAACCTTAATTTCTTTTCGACTGAAGAAAGAAAGACATGAACATCTTGGATGACATGGGGGTGAGTAAATTATCAGGAACATTTTATTTGAAAGTGAACTAATCCTTTAATAGAGCTACAACCCTAAGTAGTGTGTATAACTATTATTATGATGATGATTGGAATTAGACAAGTGAAAATAAAGTGAATCTGGGATGCTTTGTGTTCAAAAAGCATGTTATGAGTGAAGTGTACTACGTGGGCTGCGGACAGAAGTTAAAGAGTTCACATACACATACAAGCCAAAATTCTTGCAAATTGCACTGAAACTAATCAAGCGTCGCCCACAGGCTGACAGAAACTATAAGTGGGATATGACTTTTTACTCTGTTAATGACAGTGGAAGCATGATGAGTCTGACAGTAAAGGATGTTTCCGTTTCTCATCTCATTCTCTCCACTCACACACTCTCTCCATTGACAGACTTGCCAGAAACGCAAAGGCCACTGATGTTGCATGTCATACGATGAGTCATTTACTTTCGGTAAATATTGAGCCACCTCTTAGTCAGACTCTTTTCTGGATGACTAGTAAAAAACAATGATTAGTTGTGCAATCCTTACCTGCTATATGTATATAATACTCTTGCCCCCTGTATGACATCCGTGCTGAAAACAATTAGCCTAAAATGGTATGTTGGTCTTAGTTACTTTAAGATGATCTTAGGTTTCCCACCCTGCATTCTCAGAAAAAAAAGAGCAAATATTATACTGTTAGGGGTACAACAGCTACTGTTGGCAGTACCCTTAAATGGACATCTTTGTACCTTATTCCCTCTAAATCTTTCTACCTTATTCCCTCTAAATCTTTCATAGTAGTATCGTAAGGGAACATATCACTTTTCTAAGGTACTAATATACATCTATTAGGGGCAGATGAGGTACAACGTTGTTTTTAAGGGTATTTCCCCAGTGACAAGCTGTTTTTGCACATTTTTGGTGGTAAAACCCTCTAAAACTTACAGACCAGACCAAACTGGGACCCAGGCAAACCAGCTTAGGCTGGTTTAAGATGTTTTCTTTTCAGCTGGGATATGAAGGTGTACAGTTTCATGTCAAAATGCAAAAGTATCTTGATCTCCTTTCCTACAGGTTCCTGCCTTTGTAAATAACGCTGACTGACATGATCTGAACAGAACAAGAAAAACGAGCTCAATAACAAAACACCACAACAAGCAAAATAACTGTTAGGGTAACAGTCTCAGTTCCACCCCCAATATGAAATAATGTTGGTTTAGCCATAAGGAGAGCTTAAATCAAATGTCAGAACATGTACTACTGCCAATTCTTCC
>RJVU01053643.1:5527185-5554114 GCA_003731715.1 Anabarilius grahami | reverse complement strand
ATTCACTACTATACATGCATGTTTCTTCCTTCATTACGTTGTGTCTCAATCTCTCCCTCTCTTTCTTCGTGCCTGTCTGCTTTTCTGCAGCCTTAATAGGCTGCTGCCGTTAAAAGGTGTTAATTCATTCTCACACTATCTTCTTCACTCCCCCCTTCCTTCTCCTCCTGCTCCTCCTCTCTCTGTCCCTTTTCTTGCTGTTGCTATGAGCCCGTGACTCGTGACGCTGTCCTCTCATCTGATTACTTCCTGATAGTGACACACAGCAGCTTGACGTAGAGTGTCTGCCATTGGTCCCCTCCAAAGACAGACACAATGCCCAAGTCACGCAGAGACACACGCTCACACAAACTGAGTATTGAGATGGGAATGTGTTGTGCCAGCACTGCCGCTGTGACCCTCAGAGCATGTTGCGTGTCTACGCTTGTGTGTATGGCTGTGGGGCTGCGAGAGAATGAGCAAATATGAGAGCGGAATAGAGAAAGAAAGAAATCCAAGATGGCTGCCTATCACTCAAGCCTAAACGCTCTACATTTCACTACACAGCCTAGCATTTCTATGGACGTGTTTACATTTGATTTGTAAAAGTCGCTCAGTCAAAGGCACCTCAGTCATTACTTTTAACCCCAAAAATCCTGATGTCACTCAAGCAACAGGTCACTTAGCTTTAGCATCCACGTTAGCTCTGGTCACTCTTAGGGCCCTGAGGGAGCGGCTGGAGGAGCGGTGTGTGATCTCAGCGTAATTCAGCTGATTAATTGCTTTAATTAGGCTCATGCAGGGCTGAGCAGGGATGCATTGCATGTGCTGTCTCACCAGCTGAGAAGCACTGTGGACAGTCAGAGGTCAGTGTCACTAGACCCCTGTTACTCCTGCCTCTGACTTCCTATAAGAGTCCTGCACTGGGCGGGTAGCCTCACGGGTGACCTGCTAATATTTGATGTGACGGGTGGAATAATATTTACATGTCGGGTGCGGTGCAGTGCGGGTCGGACGCGCGGTAGGCATGGGAAGACTGCGAGTCCATTTCAACTCAATTTGGTGCATTTGACAGCTGTTTTTAAATGGTCCCGTGCTTATTTGTGTTCTCGCTCTGTATGAAGACCCTTAAAGGCTTCTAATTACAGCACGATTTGCATGCTGCTACAAAGAGGACCAGCGGCCAGGTAACCTCTGCTGAGTTTCAGAAGAGGCAACCGCGTTTAAATACAGAGTGCGCTTTACGTTTTTTTTAAATTTTCTTTAGTTCTTTGATTTTCACAAGTGTACATTTTCAAAACTCATAGTACAAAACTCCAAACTGATCACACTTGTAACACAGCTAGTCATTGTTTCAAAACCTGATCTCATGCTTTCATTCTAGTTGTACATATTTTCATTCTACATAATCACTATTTCAAAACACAAGATCATTGTGATATGTAATGAGAACATTTGGTTTAATCACTGAAACACAACAGTATGTTCTTCTTTGAGTTTAGTACTTTTAACAATCAGTTCATTCAATAGCAAACAATGCAAGATACATGTTTTAAATCGCCCTTGTTGCTGAAATAATTACAGTTACACAGGCTACAGATGCCACATTAGAAAATACACTTACATTACCTAAATTACATAACTGGCATACAATCCATAATGTTTGTAATGGTACCTATTCAGTGTGTTATCAAAAGGTGTGATGAAGTTATGAAATGGCCATGAGGCTTTGTGCGAGGAGAGAGTTTGCTGCAATACAGTAAATGTTCTCACTGAATGGCATATGTGGCATATGGCTGAATCTATACTGTAGTTCAAGGGTGAGTTACAGTAATGTGGCAGTCTCTGCCATGGTAATCTGTTTACAGTATCACATGGCATACATACTGTAGTGTAAAATGCTGCATTTGATGCCATCTGTCTCTCTTCTTCTGATGTACAGTATATCTGATCAATCTGATGTTATAAAGTCATTGACTGTTTCCCTGTTTTATGGGGACATTCCATAGACATAATGGTTTTTTTTTTTACTGTACAAACTGTATATTTTATGCCCTACCCCTAACCTATCCATCACAGAAAACTTTCTGATATTTTAGATTTTCAAAAAAGATCATTCTATATGATTTATATAGAAATTTTTCCTCATGGGCCCCCCAAAAAATGTCCCCACAAGGTCAGAATTTACTTGTACTACTATACTGGTGGGGACATTTGGTCCCCATAACGTAGGGAATACCATGAACACACACACACACACACGTTCGTTTTTGTGAATTGTGGGGACATTCCATAGGCGTAATGGTTTTTATACTGTACAAACTATATTTTCTATCCCCCTACACTACCCCTACCCCTAAACCTAACCATCACAGGAAACTGTGCACACTTTTACTTTCTCACAAAAACTCATTCTGTATGATTTATAAACCTTTTGAAAAGTGGGGACATGGGGTAATGTCCTCATAAGTCACCTCTTTTTGTAATACCTATATCATACCCATGTCATTATACACATTTGTGTCCTGATATGTCACAAAAACGCGCGCGCACACACACACACTTTGAACATAATGGTTAGACTCTAAGATAAATCACTGAAAATGTAAAATAAAAATTAAGTACTTATGATTATACGTATCAGCAATTGCAAACAAAGTAGAAACTATATCTATACATTCTGTATCTATAGAAATCACCAAATGATTAATTGATTAACCATTAAGATCATTTGGATTAAATAATAGACAAATGTATTAAACTGAACGAAAAGAGATGCAAATGAAAAGTTTGATAGTAACAGAATTATGAAAGGCAGTTACTATGAATGAAACATTTATATAGATGAAACACTTATTTTGCGTATAGTGAAAAGGATTTTGTGATTTTGTGTATTGTACTAACACAATTGAAAAGATGCTAAAATGTTTGAAAAAAGTGCACTTTTGATGATCTGTTTACCAATTGCTATTATTTTGTGTTGTTTAATGCAATTTTTAACTCAGAACGCCTAATGTTGGTTTTATTGCTTGTGTCAGGCTACATGAGAATTTTTTTTGTCTACCTGTAGGAGATTTAATGCAGATGCTGTTCAGGTTGCGGTTTTTATATCAAACGGGTCGGGTCGGGTTCGGACTAAAATGAGTTTCTGTCAGATCTCGGGTCGGGTGTTCTGTTAATTACTGCGGGTGCGGGGTGGGTTCGGGTTTATTAAACAGGACCTGTGCTTCCTATTCCTCTCCCAGCGCAGATTGACAAAAGCGTTTCAGATGGATTTAGAATCTGCGTCACTAGCAGCACCAAAAAAATTATTAAAAATAATGATTGTTTCCAAACAGGTTTTCTTGACATTGTTCTAATAAAACCGGTGTTTTCGAGCCAGACGTTAGTGAGGTTCTTTGTATTATTTACTCCATAAAGTTTTTTTTTTGCGATGAAGTATACATCTGCTATGAGCACCATGGCTAAGTGATAGTATGTACTCCTGTTGAAGCAACAAGTCAGTTTGAGGTTCATTTTTTAGAATTTCTATTTTCCTATTTTTAAGATTTGTATTTCAAATAAATACTTTTTTTAAGGTATTTTGAATTGTAAACATATTGTACATTACTGTTTTTTATCAAATAAATACAGCCCTGGTGAGCATCAGAGACTTCTTTCAAAAACATAAAAAGTCTTGCTGACCCCAAACTTTTGAACAGTAGTGTATATTTTAATCAATAATATAACTATATAAATATAATATAAATATATAGTATTACGTCATTTACATTGACCATGGTAGTCCTATGGAATTCACTATTGTGCTCTATACATCAGAGCCACGGTGTTTATACTCTACAGAAAATCAGCGCACAAATGGCTTGCTTATAGCTGACTCTGTGTATTGAAGTGGGATAGGAGAAAATATTTCAACTTGACACACTTCATATTTAAGCTCCACAGTCGTGTTTACTCCTGAGTGTGTGAATGCATTTACACTTGCATACACATACAAGCACTGTGAAGATTAGAGACTCTTTGTCCTGGAAAGCGATCAGAGAGTGTAAAGAGAACCCATGCTGCTCTTCATTAAAAATTTATATTGTTCCTTATTACTCTAAGAAATATGCACATGCACACACATACACACACACTTGCCTACTGCAAGCCCAGCAGAGATCCAAGACAGGTAGAGGAAAGTGGGAGTAGAGGGCACGAATGACACAGCTGACAGGAAGTTCATCATCATCATCTTCCATGACCCAAACTGCATACTTATCTATGGGCACATCTGCACAAAGAGATGATAGCAGCAGTCTCTTTTGACATCTTGTGCAACCTGTTCCTAAGGTTATCTTCAGAAGAGAAGCTTGTCGTCAGCTCTTTTGTGAAGTGGTAATGTTTGTGTCCTGACTCCTGGCACATACGGAACCCTGCACCATTTTTACACATTAATTATTTGATGTTTGCAGAAATTACAACACCAGGTGTACATCATTTCTTGCTATAAACCCAGAACAGCCTCTACTTTCAGAATGAATTCAAATATGTGTTCTTCAAACCAATGAGATCCTTATTTGTATATTTACATAAGAGCTTTGATTTAAATTATTATGGTTGACATGAAATCAAAATTAACCCTATTTATTTCCTTATGCATTCAATTGCATGTTGCTGGATTTATTGTCAAAGATTTATTCATATATATTGCAAAAGAGAGAGAGAAGTTATGATATGTCCATCATCTGAGAATAAATTGACCAGAAGCAACACTGTATAAGATATTACAACTTATTTTCAATGTATCTTTAATTCAAATGCATCTGGTCTTATTTAACATGTATCAACAATTTATAAATAAGTGAACAAATAAATTTCATCAATTTTAAGGATTTTTAAACATCTTTTTTAACACTTTTTAGCAGTGTGTCAGTTTATTGCTTAAAATGACAGCAAGCATCACTAGTAAGAACACCTCAGCAACTACATAGAAACATGCAAAAAAACATTCAGAACACCTTAGCAACCACATAGAAATACTGTAAAAACCACTCTTATAGCAACTGCATTGAAACACACTAAAAACACATTTGTAATGATATAGCAACCTGCTAAAGCTACTCTAACTACCCTAACAATCAAATAACAGCTTGCAATAAAACCCCACCCAGAACATATTAGCAACCACATAGACACATGTTAAAAAAACAAAACAAACAAACAGTCAGATCACATACCAACACGTAAAAAAACCTCAGTACACCTTAGTAACTGCATAGCAACACCCTGTCCTCCCTGGTGAGTTTCATATTGTCAAACTGCACTTGTATTTCTTCTGAAAATCTTCAGTCTAAAGATATTGCTTGATTTTTAGGCTGAACATTGAAATTTACACTGCCCTGCAAGAATCTGGCTTCCCTGAGATAGCCGGTCTTGTTGAATTCTCCCAGATGAAGTTGACAGTGGCAGTCTCCTGACAGCAGTATGTTTAGCCAACAGCACCATTTGCTGTGACTGGAGGCTTTGCCAGCACTGGTGCCTGATGTAAACACAGCCATCTGAGCAGCTCTGCTCAACCACAGCACTGCTTGGCCCTTTTAGACCCAGACCACCATACAAAGCGGCCCTCCAGAATTCACAATGGTTTCGAGAATTGCAACTAAAATTGGGTGCGAATTTTCAGCACTGACTTGAGTGTTATTACACCAGAGAAAAAGACAATGTTGGACACACACACACAAATGAGGAGGGAGGAGATACTCGTACCATCAGAATGAGACACAGGGCACCATTTACTTCCCATCAATAGTCTTCAAAGTCCCTAGCAGAGCTGAAATCAATACAGACACAATGTGGACCATTATACCTGATCTCCCACTTAGAGAAGGAGAGGAAAGAGGAGTAAGATGACTATATATTTGTATGAAACCTGATACTATATAGTGCACGTCTTTTAGTTTCGGTAATTCAGGCTAAACAAGTGCATAATTTAACCAACTCCAGTTTAACTGCAACTGCAGTCCACCCAAAAATGAAAATTCTATCATAATTTACTCACCCTCATGTCGTTTCAAACCTGTATGACTTGGTTAATCTTTGAAACACAAGTTAAGATATTTTTAATGAAATTTGAGAATTTCTGTCACTCCACTGAAAGTCCAGTTAACCAAAACTTTTTAAAAAAAAAAGAAAAAAAAAGTTGTAAAATGAATCGAGTGGCTTAATCCACGCCTTGTGAAGAGATATGCGATGAACAGATTTAATTTAAGATTAAATTCACATCTAAATAATGATCAACACATATGGTAGCAGAAGCTTGTGTGTGTGAGAGTGTTATGTGCAAGAACAAACCTCTTCACAAGATGTATTATTTCTTCTCAAGACTTGGATTAAACAATTAAACAGTTAAACATTTTACAGTGCCTTTAACCTTTTTGAATCTTTTAAGTTTTGGTTACCTGGGGCCAGTTGCATAAACTTAGCCATTATGTTTAGACTGTGTCTTAAGAACTAGTATGAACAGCTAGCAGTTAGTTAGTGATAATCAGTCTTACTTTTCATATCAAATTAGACCAATCTATGTTTTTATGTAACTGACTTAAAAAAGTTATGAAAAGACAAAAATTGGATGACAAACTTGTCTAACTTGAAAGACTAGCCGTGACATGTGCAGTCTTAAGCGCGAGTCTCCGGTTTCTATGGGAACCGTAGCTTCTAACGGCAGCTGCAGTGACGCAATGACTTTATCAATCAGTGATTGGCTCTTTTACTTAGAAGGCGGGACGTATTCCACCATATTGTGCGTTGCAGTTTCTCCCATTCATAACTAATAGGAGTAAACCATCTTTCTATATCTGTAGTCTTTGATGCAATTGGCTAGCGTCTGCGCTAGGGTATTTGCATGAGGCGATCTGATTGGCTGACGGCTGCGTTGGCACTTTAAAAGTTGAAAATATTTCAACTACGGCCGAAAGCAATACCAGTGACGCGATGCAATGGAAACCACTATTTAGTTGGGCAATGCATGATGTCACCCATTCAAAGTAACTGAGAAGCATTAACGCTGACGCCCCATGTGAATGCACCATAAATGATGACAGAATTTTGATTTTTGGGAGAACTATCCCTTTAACATGGTCATGTGGTATCAGATGCAGGAGGGACATGGAAATGCAGTGTGTAGCTCAATGCACATATTTTGAAAGCCAACTAATAAAATGTACTTAATGAGCCCTGCTGTTTTGTAACTAATAAACTAAAATACAAATTGAACTAATGTTTTCTTTTGGGATTTTTTATTTGTGTGTGGGAAGGAACTCAATTTGTCATCTCACTGAAGTTAAAGAACTTACTGTGCAACTTTGTGTGACTTTAGAACTCACTATCAGTATATTTCTCTTCTACAGTTCTCCCTGTGCATATGCCATCCTCCGTCTCCCTCCCCCAAGCACACAGCCGCAGAGGGGGGTGGATTTGGCCGTATGCTCCTGCCTGGACCGTGGAGCGTGACTGTCAGCACCTCGCCAGCTAGGTGTTAACCGCAGGTCTGCAGAGGTGGAAACATCTCAGTCCATCCTCCACATAACCAGAGCCTCACCAATGCTAACCAAGAAGATATATGCTCAATATGCGAGTACCCATGGCATGAAAATAGATCATGAATAAATGAAAATGACTTTACACACGGTAATGTTTAGGGACATCTTAATGGGCTGTCTGAGTGTTGTCCTATATGAAACATTACACCTGAGGCCTGTAATACATCAGGACTGAAGCAAACACTAAGCAGCATGTGCTAAGATATGATCTTCTCCAAGGTGAGACTCACCCATAGGATAGAAAAAAAGATATCATTAATTTCTCAAATGACAGCAATGAGATTAAACGGCAATAAGAGAAAATGGAGAGCAAATGGAGTCTCATGCTTCTTAAATTGCTCTCTTGAGTACAAGACTCCAGCAATCTCACATGTCTCCTCTAGAGTGTCAGATTCAATGTCACACTGTGCTGAGATTGCCACACACACACACACAAAAAAACAAAAACAAAACCTAAACCTCTATCTATCTATCTATCTATCTATCTATCTATCTATCTATCTATCTATCTATCTATCTATCTATCTATCTATCTATCTATCTATCTATCTATGTTTCTTGAATATCAAATCAGCATATTCGAATGATTTTCGAAGGTTCATGTGACACTGAAGACTGGAGTAATGATGTATATATTCGATATATACTCTCTCTTTCTGTACTATATTTTGTGTATACGTATTCTTATTGTATGTAAAAAATTTGCAATATTCATTTCCTAAGGGTTTTTTTTTTGCTTTGTCTGATACAAAGCTGATAGATGAAGAATAACTGAGGTCTCCAACATGTTTCCTGATCTATAAATGAGCAGCATCTGAGCACTACAGTTTTCTTCCAGTTTTTATCCTGAATATTTCACACTTCCTTTAAACAGTTCTGGCCTAATTTCAACACTTTATAAAACACAAATTAAAATTCAAACTGCTCTGCAAGTCAATGGTATGTGGGTGTAAGTTGGGGTATCTGATTGCATCCCCTCACTTTAGTGATGCATGGTGTTTGGGTTCCTTTCTGACACAAAGCTAATGCGCTGTAATGGATTGCAAATGAACTGTGCCAAGGACACCACCAATTCATCACACCTGAGAGGGCTGCAGATTCCACCGCTTATCAGGGGAAAAACAGCAAAACACTCTGACTTAAAATGAATGGAGCAGATATAGAGTTAATCAGCATTTATGGCGGGATTTGCTCTCTTTAAATCTGCAAAATGGCCGTCAGAGAAGGGGGTGAGGGGATAAATGAATGATCTCCTTTAAACGTTATCGCAAAATTGGCCTAATGTCAACTGCACAGTCTACAACAGTGGAAATGAGATTGATTCTATATAATTGGTCTTGCTCAGGATAATAGTATCAAAGAGATTTTGGCACTACAAAAGCACATAGAGCCAATTTACCAGACTTTTTTTTTTTTTTTTTTTGTCATGCAGAATGCCACATGTGCATGTTTCAATTGGAGCCATGAAATAAGCTGCACTATAGTCAAATCCCTTCTGCATGTTTTCCAAACATTTCAAACAAATCTAATCTTTCATTTTAAATGAACTATGTGCTGTAGACAGAATCTTTAAAAAAAGTCACTTCATAATGAAATTCTGTTATCATTTACTCATCCTCATGTCATTCCAAAAGACTCTCAAGCTTCAAAAACTACAAAAAAATATAACTGAAAAAAATCTATACAATCTACATTCCAGGTCTTCTTAAGTGATTAAATAGAAACAGAGACAGAGACAGTTAAAGAACAGACTAAATTCCTGATAACATGTCTTGATGCACCATATTTTAATATATTTAAATATATTTACAAACGAAGTGAATACATTACTGTTTGAAAGTTTGGGGTCAGTAGTTTTTTTTAAATTTTTTTAAAGAAATTAATAATTCTATCCAGCAATGATGCATTAAATTGGCCAATTGTGACAGTAAAGACTTTTACATTGAGGAAAAAAAAACAGAGAGACAAATTCTATTTCAAATAAATGCTGTTCTATTGAACTTTATATTCATCGAAGCATCCTGAAAAAAAGTGTGCATTGTTTTCATAAATTTATTGAGCAGCATAACGGTTTTTAACATTGATAATATGAAATGTTTCTCGAGTATTAAATCAGCATATTAGAATGATTTCTGAAGGATCATGTGACACTGAAGACTGAAGACACTGAAGAGTAATGATGCTTTGCAGTGACAGGAATAAATTACATTTTAAAATATATTAAAATAGAAATCGGTTATTTTTAATTGTAATCATATTCTACACTATTGTTTTACTATATTTTTGATCAAATAAATGCAGCCTTGATGAGCAAAATTAGACCCTAAACTTTCGGATTTTACACTGTAAAGGCTGCTCCCACACACAGATCCTGGGAGTGTCATCTATTGATCTGTTTCCTGGGTCAAAGTGCAAAGAAATCACACAATGCAACAGGTCCAAAAACAAAATTCGATCCCTCTCTTTCTCCTGATGAAGGCTGCAAGAGAGCACAGGAAAAGATGATTGGAGAAATTATGAATGTCACCACTCAGCTCCTTCTACCTGTGACAGGACTGTCAAACAGTTATGTTTATGACCCCTTCTAATTTCAACACACCATGTACAGTTTACTACAATGACACTCTGATCATTTAGCAGTCCCTTATTGTTTAATAATGCAGAAAAGCTCTTAAAAGGGATTTTATTATGCAGAAGTGCATCCCAGTAAAGGGTCAACTGAGTGGGGTGGGAGACAGAAGTTCCAGAATAGCATGAGTACTCCTACACATGCACCTACCATTCAGGTAGAAAGAAGCAAATGTGGAAAGAGAAATCAAGCGAAAAAGAAGAGAGAAAGCGAGAAATGAGATGTGGAACAGACTGTTCTGTTGCACTCTGATCACTGCCATCACATTCAACCTGCTTTCAGAGCTGAATCAGAATGAGGATGATTCAAGTAGTATTCCACCCGGGCCGTCTCCCAATCCAATATTAATAATGCCCCTGAGACCCTCATTATGTTCCCTCCTGTCTGAGAGGCAGAGGAGAATTTTGTCCTCTGATTCTGGCAGAGGTTGTCTAGATGTTGCAAAGAAAAAATCCACGGTTTCAACTACGTGTCCAGGATTTGCCAGTACATTAGCTCTAAATAAGATCATTATTCATCAAACAAATGGCTTCTGTCATTATTTAAACGGACAGTGAACCCAAAAAAAATTAAATTCTGTCATCATTTACTCATCCTCTTGTCTTTTGAAACCTATATGACTCACTTTCTTCTGTGGAACACAAAAGGAGATATTTATATCAGAATGTTCAAGCTGCACTTTTCTGTCTGCTAAATAAATGTAAATGTAAACATCTTGCTCAAAAAATATATCATATGACTTTAAAAGACTTGGAACATATGCTACGTTCACACTGTCAGTTTTTGGGGTTGACAACTACATTTTCTTACAAGTGTGAGTCTCGAAAGGTCCCGTTCAAACAGCAACAGTAGCGTCTTTAATACTGTCTGTATGAACACGCAACAGAAGTCTAGCCCGAATTCTCTTACCAGAAACTATAGCGAAAGTGACCAAAGTGGCATCAAAGATGGCAACGTCCATTTAACTGAAAAGTCTTATCACTTTTGATATGACGAGAGTCCAATTAAGCCGCAAGTTCATCCATCAAATCTTAATTAACTGACAGCAGCTTTTATATCTGGGTGAGTATCTGGCATTTGAGTCATACATAGAACACAAAACTGACAGGAGCAGCTCTGGTGGTGAACAGTGACTGGATCTAAACCTTTAGATGACACACAGCGCATATCTCCATTGTTGTAAGTTACTGAAAGCAAAACCACACATGAAAACCCATGTTTTCAAAACCCAAACATGGTAGACACATGTTTATGCAACGCAGAGCTGCTCTCTCGCACTGTATGATGTAACAGACAACTAGTCGTTGAGTTCCATTCACACAATGCAGGTTCCCTTTTCGAGGCTATGGGAACACCTCTACATGTTTGCGTCTAGAAGCATGTGCGAAACCAGTCCAATGATGTGGCGAGACGTCAGCCCGTAACGTGGGACGTCATGACCAGGAAGCTCTATAAATAGCACCTGGACCAAACTATGTCAGCTTCTGTGCCTTCAACAAGCGTTCTGTGTGAATTGCTCTGTCTTATTTGTTGTTCGTTTGTCCCGTATTATTCATATAAAGTACAAAAGCATTATAATGGCGATCAAACAACCATTCTTAAATTACAAACCATTTTTAAATTACAGGTTGGAATACGTTTGGGAGCAGAGAATGCATGGTCAGCTCTCAAGGGTGCTGACTTTGCTCATTGTGAGTTTTTACAGTTAAGAACGCTCTGCTTCCACCTGCCGCTCTTTGAGGAGGGCGCCCTTGCACGCGCTCCTTGTGGTTCAGGTCCCGCTTCTGCCTTGGCAGAGCAGTGGCTGAGATCATGGGGATCGCAAATTAATTTAATGGAGGAGTTGAAGACAGGCTGTGCCTTTTCTCTGCCCTCACCCGCTAGATCCAGCACCTTCTCTCTGGGATTGAAAGCATGTTCTACAGTTTCTTCCCCCCAGAGTGAGGGCCCAGTGCTGCAGCTATCCTGCTTATGAGGAGCTGGTGGAGGTTGTCACTCGAGCTGTGGTCAAATTAAGTATTGACTGGCTGGCCAAGAGACAGGACGCTCGTCCTAAAAGTCAACTCGATAAGTGTTTCTTACCTAGTAAAGAGCAACCTCCATGTTGGTGCCTGTCCTTTTTTCCCGATCTCCACACCGAGGTGTCGAGATTGTGGAGTAAACGGTTTTTGGCCCCCAAGTCATGAATTATTCAAACATCATGGAGTTGAAAGAACACGGGTATGGGGCGATCCCTCAGGTGAAGCGGATACTTGCAAGCTATCTCTCCTCTGACAAGGCCCTGACATTACCCACCAGGCCATGCAGAACAACTTCGGCTTTGGTAGGTGAAGCTTATACGGCAAAAAAAATAAAGCATTTCTGTTGGACACCGCGCTTTCCCCTCCTGGCCTCTTCGGCAACTTTGTCACCTTGGTCGTCGAGAGGTTTCAGAGGCAAAAAAGCAGGTGGCGGAGTTCCAACATTACCTCCCTCAGACCTCCCCAACAGAAGCAGAGTGATGCCCCACCCCCCAAACAAAAATAATGGGGGTCAGGGCGACTCTCTCAGCCAAGGTCTTCGAGGGGTAGGGTTGGATCTGAGGACCGTCTTTATTTCTAAGATGGCTTTGGCTAAGAGGTCCTGAAGCCAGTGATGTCAGGCCTCTAAGGGCAGCCCCCTCCCTCAAGAGACCATTCTGCCAACCCTGCCACTCTTGGTGATTCGGGGAACTGCAGTTTCCAGTAAGTTCAGTTCTCAGTGTCCGCCCGAAGATGTTGCGCCACTGAGAGACTTTTAGAGGATTCGGTTCAGTTGTTCCCTGCCAGTCATCCACTTCAGGGCACTGAGCTGACTACTCAAAAAACACCAGAGACAAGACTCTAGAGGCTGGTTCCCTTAGTAGACCACCTGGCAGCGTGGGAACTTTTGCCAAATGTGTCTCAATGGGGCCTGCAGACTATAAAAAGAGGCTACAGAATTCAGTTTGGTTCTCATCCACCTTGATTCAATGGGGTCCAGCCCACAGAGGTAGGCACCAAGAAGGCTCTGGTAATGAAGAAAGAAGTCAAAGCTCTATTGGGGAAAAAGGCCATAGATTGTGTTCCTCCACCGGAGAGAGGGTCTGGGTTCTACTCCCATTATATTATTGTTCCTATAAATGATGAGGGATTGTGTACGATTTTAGATCTGTGCCAGCTAAATCATACATTAAAAATTTACAAATTAAAAATGTTGATGTTGAAACTTATCGTGACTCAAATTAGATCTGAGGACTGGTTTGTCACGATAGATCTCAAGGAAGCATACTTCCATGTATCCATCCTTCCTCAACACAGGAAGTTCCTCAGGTTTGCTTTTGGGGATGAAGCGTACCAGTATTGGCGCCCTCCATGAGGAAACTATATGTCTTGAAGTGGAGAGTCTTCACTTCATTTTGCGGAAATCGCAAGTTGGACTCAATTAACTGTCCGGTTGGTTCAGTGCTAGAGTTCCTTCAGGATCAGTTTTCCACAGGGTTATCCCCCTCCACTCTGAAGGTGTATGTGGTGGCCTTAGCTGCTTACCACACACTTTTGGGTGGTGAGTCATTGGGGAGAAACTCATTGTTAACTCATTTCCTACGTGGTACCATGAGGCTGAGGCCTGCAAGTCATATAAGGGTTCAGGCTTGGGATTTGGCTGTGGTACTAGAGGTTCTGTCCATGGCACCCATTGAGACTATTGAGTCCTTAGAAGAGAAATTTCTGACTCTGAAAACTGTGTTCCTCCTAGATATTACATCTCTTATAAGAGTAGGAGATCTTTAGGCCCTCTCGGTATCCCCTTCATGTTTAGAGATTACTCCCAGCTTGGTTAAAGCATTTCTTCACCACCGGGTTACATGCCTAAGGTTCCTACCAAATTTGCACGATCAATAACCTTGCAAGCCTTTTGTCCTCCACCATTTCAGACGTCCGACCAGGAAAAGCTGAATTTCTTGTGCCCAGTGAGAGCACTAGATGCATATGTCCACAAAGCTGCCCTGTGGAGAAAATCTGATCAGTTGTTTGTGTGTTTTGGGTGGCCTAGGAAGGGTTCTCCAGCGACCAAACAAATTATGAGCAAATGGATAGCCGAAGCTATTTCTCTTGCTTATGAGGCATTTCAGAAGCTGACATTGTTTGGTTCAGGTTCTATTTATAGTGCTTCCTGGTTGTGACATCACACTCTATGGGCTGGTGTCCCGCTACATTGTTGTCTACATCATCTCAAACTTTGAGTCCTTAATTAGGTTATATTCACACTTAGTTTGGTTATTTATGGGACTGAACACTGCATTCTAACCGAGCTCACACCCAAATATTCAGAACTCACAAACGCATTCTCAGAAAATGCCTCAGGTTACGACTGTAGCCATAGTTCCCTGAGAAGGGAATGAAAACCTGCTTCTGTGTGAACGTGGCCAAGTCAAATGGACACTTTTATGTGCTTTTGTGCTGCTTTTTGAAGTTCTTACAGGTTTGAAATGACATGAGGGCAAAAAATTATGCCATAATTTGCAACACACCCTATGAAATGTAGAAAAGGATACACTACCGTTCACATTTACATTTACATTTAGTCATTTAGCAGACGCTTTTATCCAAAGCGACTTACAAATGAGAATAGTAGAATCAATCAAATCAACATGAGAACAACAGTATGTAAGTGCTGTGTGAAGTCACAGTTATGTCAGTAAAGTGCCCGTAGCAAGGAATTTTTATAATTTTTTTTAAATAAATAAATACACAAATAGATGGAAGAAGAATAGAAATCAAGGTAAGTGCTACTATTATTGGGTCAAGTGCTGACGAAAAAGATATGTCTTTAGCATTTTTTTGAAAATGGCTAGAGACTCAGCTGCTCGGATAGAACGTGGCAGGTCATTCCACCAGCCAGGAACAGACCCGGAGAAGGTCCGTGAGAGCGATTTTGTGCCCCTTTGTGATGGCACCACAAGGCGCCGTTCACTTGCACAACGCAAGTTTCTGGAGGGCGCGTAAGTCTGAAGTAGTGAGTTAAGGTATAGCGGTGCAGAGCCAGCGGTCGTTCTGTAGGCAAACATCAGAGCCTTGAATTGGATGCGAGCAGCTACTGGCAGCCAATGCAGACTGATGAAGAGAGGAGTGACGTGTGCTCTCTTCGGTTCGTTGAAGACCAGTCTTGCTGCAGCATTCTGGATCAGTTGTAGAGGCTTGACAGTGCATGCTGGAAGGCCAGCCAAGAGAGCATTACAGTAGTCCAGTCTGGATAGAACAAGAGCTTGGACAAGAATTTGTGTGGAATGCTATGATAGGAAGGGTCTAATATTCCTGATGTTGTACAAGGCAAGTTCAAAAGTTTGAGGTGGTACGATTTTTTTCATGTTTCATGTCTCTTATGCTTACCAGTAGCCTACTACATTTATTTGATCAAAACAAAAAAAACAGTGAAATAATATTGCAAAATATTATTATAATTTAAAATAACTGTTTTCTATTTTATTTTATTTTATTTTAAAATGTAATTTATTACAGCCATTACTCCAGTTTTCAGTGTCACATGATCCAAGAAAAAAAAAACTGTGTAAATATGTAAATGTCTTTATTGTCACTTTAATCAATTTAATGCATCCTTGCTGCAATAAAATGTAGCAAATTAGCTCAAAATAAATATGAATAATTAATCATAACTAGTTATAATTAATTATTAATATTTGGATCAGTTAATAAAATTAACTTAATGTAATAAAATTAATATTACAATCAATTAACCTGTTGTCCAAGGAACGCACAGTGTTAATTGTTTATTAATTCTAAGAAATGTTCATTTCCAGGTTATGGGAAATAACAATCTTATTGTAAAGTACTACTAAAAGCCTGTAGTCAGGACCGACATGAATAGGGACTCCAGTATATGAGAGCAAAACACGGACAACTTTACGTGTGACATGAACAAGACTTTATTAACTAGACTAAACACTTAAACTACTCTAACATTCACACACATACATGCATACAGTTTACCAAGAGAGAGAGAGCTAAAGCAGAGTACAGGAAAGCAAGAAGTTACAGCATTGTTGGACATTCAGCAGATCAACAGCCTTGAGCAAACCATCAGTTTAGTTTTAACAGGCCCTTCTTTAAAAGGGGGTAAGGATACTCAATGTATCCGATGATGAGACTAAGTTTGATACTTGCATGTCTCTCCAAGTTGAATTAAAACTGTCCTGATGCAATTTGTGGAGGCTTCCGTTGAATCTTTTCTGATATTGTCTTGATGAAAGAGAACCAGTTGGATTCAGAGGATCTTTGGTGAATGGAAGTTTCTAGGCCGAAGCCTGGCACAAGCTTTGGGTTTCCGTAGAAGCTTCTAGAGCATCATCTTAACATCCGCATTTGTCAGTAAAAGAGAAGAAAAAGAGCAGGAAGAGAAGAGCAAGAAGAAACGGTTTGATCTTGTGATCAGTGAATATAAGGGGTGAAGATTTCACACCCTCTTGAGGTGTCTGAGCCAATAAGGAGTTTCCCTTTCAGAGGGAAGTTTTACGAGTCTTTGTTCTGTAGCAAGATATTAGCATAAGACACGGGATTTGGACGAATGAGAGAATAACCTTCTAGATTCTTATAATACTAACATGTCACAGAGTTAGTAACATGTAACATGAATTACCAAATAGGAAATGAAAGTTGGAGTCCGTAGATACCAAACATGCTGCCAATGTGATCTCAGTTAACTATAAATTCCAGCTCTGGAATATATTAATACCCAAAATAGTTCAAAAGAGAAAATTAACAAATAGAATAAAGCCTATAAAAGGAAAGTCATGAGATGGGAAACTTGGATACATGTTTATACATTTCCTAAGTAGTTATATAGAGAATACATAGGATTAAGAGAGTTTATTTGTCCTTCTCAGGAAGAAGGAGTCACTAACATTCTTTCTGATCATATAAGTACCCTGTATCTGTAACAGGACACCTAGTTCTGTCAGTGTGTTAGCTACATTTGGGATGTTGGTTGCAGTTTTAGGGGGATGGGTTCACAGAACTTTGATAGTGGGAGTGAGTTTATGGGTAATTCATTAAATACAATGAATAATTGTGTGGCTGATTGATCCAGACGCTACAAAAAGTATACAGTTCTTTAAAATAAATTCTTACTGACTCCAAACTTTTGAACTGTAATGTCGAACTGTAGTTTTTTTCAGTTGCTTTGTGAACTTCCAGTGATTATAACTTTTAGAGGGATAGCTCACCCAAAAATGAAAATTCTGTTATCATTTACTTACCCTCATGTTGTTCCATACCTAATTTTTGGATGAATTATCCCTTTAATGTCATAACTACAGCTAAAAAATATGCCACCTTAAAACTGTAATGATCTTGTGACAAGACAATATGAAAAGACATTGAATGAAATCATTGTGAAATAGCTCTTCTCATATGTTAACCTGACATGATGTTTTGGCAGTGTATATGCTGGCTTCCACTGTTTTCCACACTGTTTATCACATCACTGGTGTTTATAGGATAAGTGGATCATGGTTTTAAAGCGTTACAGAGAGAGAGAGAAAAGCCATAGTGGGCATGTCAAAGAAAAAATGGTTTGTTTTTTTTCTTTGCAAGTGTAGAGCTGAAGTGCCCTGTGTGAGCAAACTGAAGCATGCAGTAGTGTTGTAATACTGTGTAATGGCACACTGGACCTGGGTCATTAGCTGGGCAGATACATGCCAGGCTGGTAATCCTTATCTGATCAGTTCATGAGACTAATCTGTCTCTACAGCAGCGTCAGGCACGGCTAAGTCCCATGGCCTGCCTGTCTATATCCTACATACATACAAATATGACATTTTTAAACAAAATGTGACCAAGCATTTTGACCAAGATGCAATTCACAAATAACAGCACCAAGTGACCACACTGATTCAGTCGACCTGGATGAACGCCGAGTATGAGACCTCACAAGCACTTGCTTACAAAGAGCAGATTTGTGAGCATGAACCAGTGAGAGGTGAGAAAAATGCAAGAGTATTTTTCACCCCCTCCCGCTGAGGTGGCGTGGGTTATCTCTTCAAACACACGCTTTGGCCGCCTGCGAATGGAAAGCGTGCGCAGGAAGTCCATTCATTAGCAGCAGCCCCCCGTGGCCCGGGAAATATTCACGGCAACTCAAAGCGTTCAGAAGAATGATCTGTCTTATTGGGAAAGTTGCTGTCACAGAGATTCGGAATGATAAGTGTTGGGTATGCGAGGAATATAACTGCGGCTCTTTTGTCACTGTACTTTGCTGCGCTGTTCCTGCGCTCTCGCTGTGCTGTACCCTCACATTCATTGTTAGCATAATGAAGATTAATAACGCAAATTAACTGTAGTTCTGGTGAAGTACACTTGGGTCTGAGTCACTACGGTAATGGCGGCCCACCGTATACCAGTTTGTGTTCTATCATGGCAATGTTTATATGTGTATATGCATGTGCTGCAACTTACAGAGCTGCAAAGTCATGCTGATTCATATTTGGTTCCACTCACTATAGGGACACATTCTAATTTGCAGTGGCACTATAATGGCTCCGTGGGTGTCCAGAATAAGACCTTAACAAGCTGTCATCTTTCACTGAGAGGTGCGATAATAGCAAGTGCATTGAGCTTTGCTTGTGTGTTGCTTTTTTTTTTTTTACTTTGCCCTAATTATCTGGTTTGACACTTTTTGCATTGGGATTGAGGATTAAAATAATAATAATAATAAAAATGCAAGGGCAATTAAAAACATTTGGACATTTAAGCCTAGATTAAAAGTTTATGAATTTCATTGTATTAGATGACAAGATGTCAAACCAAATGGCATTTGAAAACAGATTATGCTAGACTTTTTTTTTTTTCAGAAGTAACGTCACATTTCTGTAATTACTTTTAATCAGCTGTTGTCATTGTAATTTATTGTAGATTTTTAGATGTTTTTTTTCTCTCAAGTTTACCAACAGGTGTAGTTCACTATGTAACACTACTGTATGTACCACAATCCACTTAGTTTAACAACTAAAACTACTTCTTGTCCACCAAACTTAATGTTTTTCTTAAAGGGTTAGTTCACCCAAAAATGAAAATTCTGTCATTTATTACTCACCCTCATGTCGTTCCACACCCGTAAGACCTTTGGATCTTCGGAACACAAATTAAGATATTTTTAGGATGAAATCCAATGGCTTAGTGAAGCCTCCATTGACAGCAAGATAATTAACACTTTCAGATGCCCAGAAAGACATATTTAAAACAGTTCATGTGACTACAGTGGTTCAACCTTAATGTTATGAAGAGACGAGAATACTTTTTGTGCGCCAAAAAAACTAAATAACGACTTTATTCAACAATATCTAGTGATAGGCGATTTCAAAACACTGCTTCATGAAGCTTCGAAGCTTTAAGAATCTTTTGTTTCAAAGTCACGTGATTTCAGTAAATGAGGCTTCGTTACGTATTAACTGTTTTGAAATTTCAATAGTTCACGTGATTTTGACAGTTTGATACACGCTCCGAACCACTGATTCAAAACAAAAGATACGTAAAGCTTTAAAGCTTCATGAAGCAGTGTTTTGAAATCGCCCATCACTAGATATTGTTGAATAAAGTTGTTATCTTGTTTGTTTGGCGCACAAAAAGTATTCTTGTCACTTTATAACATTAAGGTTGAACCACTGTAGTCACATGAACTGTTTTAAATATGTCTTTAGTAGCTTTCTGGGCATCTGAAAGTGTTAATTCTCTTGCTGTCAATGCAGGCCTCACTGAGCCATCGGATTTTATCAAGAATATCTTAATTTGTGTTCTGAAGATGAACGAAGGTCTTACGGGTGTGGAACGACATGAGGGAGAGTAATTAATGACAGAATTTTCATTTTTGGGTGAATTAAACCTTTAAAGTGTGCTTGTTCTATTTGTTTTAAAAAATGCCTGTTGGTTTTATATCTAATGACATCTATACATTTTTCACAAAATAGATCTGCTGACACTGGAAATAAATGCAAATGTACTGAAAGCAACTCTGAAATATATAAGAATAAAAAGTGAATACATGAGAATAAAAAGTGAATACATGACCCTGCTACAAGAATAGCTTTAAGATTTCACTAATTAAAGCACTGGTTAATTAGCCATTGGCCTCTATAAATGGTTTTTTGAAGCATTGCTCAAAGCAGACTAGTGTTAACCTCCATAATTGACAATAGTTACATTTTAAAAGAATTTGATACTCTACCGTTCAAAAGACTGAGAAAGAAGAAATCAATTGATCATTACACAAATAAAATAATTTTTATTCATCAAATAATCCTGAAAAATAAATGTATATGTTTCCACAAAAATATTAAGCAGCACAACAAACAGCATATTAGAATAGTTTCTGAAAAATCATGTGATACTGAAGACAGAAGTAATGATGCTGAAAATTCAGCTTTTCCATCACAGGAATACATTTCATATTAAAAGATATGTTAAAATAGAAAACAGTTATTTTACATTGTAATAATCATTTACAAAATCACAATTTTTTACTGTATTTTTGATCAAATAAATACAGCCTTGGTGAGCATAAGAGATCTTTTTTAAAAAATGTACAGTACGGCACCAATTGAATATAACCATTTCATGTAGATAATATGATATACATTGTTCTTTTTTCTATTGCCAAGGAAGTTATTAAAGCTGTACAAGATATGTAGGTGTGATTTTCTGGATTGCTCTATAGTATACTTCATATGTGGGTGGTGCAATGTTAAATATCTGAAGCTTTGCTAATATTGCTGAGGACAGTCCAGTTGAGGGTGTTTCCCCTCTCTCATCAGTTTGGAGCACTCCAGGGACAAATTACACTAACACTCTTGCCCACCTGCTTGCTGTAAATCTATTCCTCCCCAGCAAATCATCTTCTGCACTGACCACTGAGATTTACATCCTAGCCTGCCTACACACAGTCTATGAAATGGCAGTGCACGATGGGCTCTGAGAAGCGGCACCTGGTTGATGGATACAACCATGTAGGTTGAGGGATAAGTGTTATTTACTGTTGCAGCTAATTGCTTTTTTCATAGTCTGAGCGTGAGATCTGTGTGAGCTTGAATTGAGAATAGAAGGTAGATGTTTTACATTTAAGCAGCACAATCCTCTTTTGATTAAGACTTATCATGGAACTGCACCTAATTTTGCAAATGAGCTAACTGTAATCAGCCATTTAAGTGTTTACTATTTAAGTGTGTTTTTTGTTTTGTTTTTCATCCAGTGATTTTATCCAATTCATTTTGGTGTTACTGGCTGTTCATAAACTATAGGATTTATCTGACACAAAAAAGGGCACATTTTTCTTTCTCCAGGGTTGAATTCTGCTAGTGTACTATCAGTTTATTAGCTGAACCGAATCAAAGCGTATGCCATTTCATTGCTATTCCAAAGAATTTGACCTTGGTCTGCAAAATCTGTGTAAATGAGAGCTAAAATGCATCAAAAATTACAAATGACTGCCTACCATGTGGAATTATGTTGGGCCAGTGACACACTTAAACACATGCACTACAATAAAAGCTGTTAAGAAATATTTTACATGTAAATGTTGATCAGGTTCCACTGATTGATCCAAGAGATTGTCCTGCACACCAAATGTATCTTAAATGACAGATGTTGTAAACCTTGAGTATTTTGGGTCATTTGACAGACAAACCTTAAGGATAAATTGACAGACAAACCTAAAAAGCAGATGTTAAGGACACACTGACAGATGTGGTCAAAGTCACTTGTCTTGCCTTAGTCAACATATGGCTATGAGAACTCATGCTGTCACGATGATGATCAAGATCAGCAGCATCCAATCTCCCCTCGTAATTTAACTTATTTGACTGTAAATGCTTACATCATGCCTTTGCTAATTCAGAATGACCAGCCTCTTTGAAAAAAAATTATACATAGATTTTCCTCCATAGGTCTTCCTGTGCCCTAGAAGCAGCAGAGGATGTGTACACCTAGCATATGGCCATGTGCCTCAGAGACCCAGGCCATCTTCTTTGCCTCCTCTGAGCTCTGGTGAGGGTGAGGAAGATTTGTTATGCTCCATGACCTCACAAGGTGACATTGCTTGGCCAAAGTCAGCAGTCAGTGCAGCCACCGAAGCATGACAGGAAATCAACAGTCTGTGTATGTTGACCTGACACACAGAGAGCCCTTCTGAACATGGTTCATGAGAGTAGCATTTTTTCCCAGGTGTTACTTATAGTGGAAGTCCCAGTAGTGCACACATGCATTTATCTGCTTCTATATCCATAACCTTCCAATGCTGGAAAATCCATCTTAAAGGCATAGTTAACCCCAAAATGTAACCTTTTTTTTTTTTACTCACCCTCATCACTCTTAAAAAAAAAAAAATTTAAATGTAAAGAACATTTTATATAATGGAAAGTTTCCATAGATGTTAAAGGTTATTTAGAACCATAGATGCCAAAAGAACCTTTTTATTTTTTAAAAGTGGTCATTCCTGGACTTTATTTCTAACGCTGAACACACAAGAAAAATTGCACTTTTTTGTCCATTAAATGAACATAAGTGAGGTTCAGTGCTGTTCTGGACTTTCATTGTGTGGATAAAAACATTCGAAATATCTTCTTTTGTGCTCCACAGAAAAAAGAAAAGTGACATGAGGGTGAGCATATGATGACAGAATTTTAATTCTTTTTGGAGAACTATCCCCTTTTAGCTTAGTACATGGTTTCTAGCTGGCCTAAGATGGTCATTTGCTGGACCAAGCTGGTCATTAGCTGCGGCAAATCTATATTAGACCAGCAACAAACCAGCTAAAAGCTGTTCTTACTAGATTAATGCTTTCAAACCGGTTTTTGGAACATGATTGACCAGCAAAAAACTAGCTAACAGGTTCTATCCTGTTTCAACACATCATATTAGACAGCATTGTGTTTGGGACTATACCCCGCAAAGGTGAACGCGATTTCACCAAGTACAACATGTTCCTGGATCAACATCTTTGTTGATCCTGGAACAACATTCCAATCAACCAATCAGATTTGAGGGACAAGTTTACCATTTATGTCAAGTTTTGGCTTACAATGTAGGTTAGGTGCTTCCACAACAGTGTTATTAAACAATCATTTCCCTCTGATTTTAGGGATAAATTATGGGTAGGGTTAGGTTTAGGAGTTGGGAAAATTTTCGGATAGGAATGTTGTTCCTGGACCAACAAATTATGTTGATCCAGGAACATGTCTTACTTGGCAAAATCACGGTGACCACCTAGCAAAGTATACCCTGTTTAATCTCTCTTCACATCAGTTTTTGTTATTGTGCGCTACTGTCGCTGTCCGTGGTGCTGAAAGCGGAGCTTTTAAACCATCACCAAGCAGCAGGCCTAAGATGCGTTTCCGTAACAACCAACAGGAACACGTGTGCACGTGCTGAGATGGACCCTCTAATGCAAATGGGGGACCGCTAAACGTCATCGGGTGGATAAAAGAGAGCATGTCAGTCTTACCTTCCAAGCAACATGTCCTCCACAGTCCCGAATGGGTCATCACCTCTTCGTTCTTCTTGCTGGTCTCGTTCTCGTTGTTGGTCTTGATCTTACACACGCCGCGCGAGTACAGCCAGTAGTCCGTGCCCACCGCGATGGTCATGAGACTGAAGGCAGCGAACGCGCCCACCGTGGTCAATAACATCTGAACTCCGCGGTCAAACACACCCATGTTTCCGCATTCCATGAAAGGGGGACCCCCTTTCCTCTTGATGTATAGGAAATAAATATTTGAAAATTTACGGGACCAAACCAAATTTAAAAAATGGGATATATTTGAGCGAAAGGAGGGGGAAGGGGGAGGATGCGGTAGGAACCTTATGGTTGCGTTTGGGTGAGAACCGATTAAGGAAGAAATAGGTGAGCCTTTCTGGCTGTTTTTTTTGGTGTGTTTTGGAGAGGAACGCTACGCTTTCCGCGCTGTTCCAACAAAGAGCAATTTTACCCTCCTAAATCGTTTGTCCTTGTCTTTGTTTCTAAACGAGGTAAGATATGCAGCAGCTAGTGCTACAGCTTAAACTTACACATTCACGCTGCAAAGCCACTAATCAAAGATAATAATTAATTGCCGAGGCCTTTAATAATGGCCTGAGCATGTCATTCAAACGCCACAGCAATTAAGCCAATGTTGAACAATACTCGGTATTAATCATGACAGTTTTAGGCGCGTAGATTTGATGTGTTAGGAATCGAGGAAGAATCCTGGTTTAGGAAGAATGTGGAATTCAGACTGGCGTTGATGGAGTAATGGAAGGAATATATATCTAAACAATTCAATGTGTTACAACAACTGTTGACCTACGTAGCTGCTTATCAAACACGCTGTCTTCTCTTATTATGGCAAAGCAAATACTGGTCTATTCTAATTAAGAGGGAAAGACGCAGAGAGAGAAAAACCCCCAGAAAGGACAGGATAAGCTCTACTGAAGTGCAGGAGCAGAAAAAATATAGGATAGATGGATGGATGGCCAGGATAGTCCAGTTCAAAACCAACGAAAAGAATGTCCAGGCGAATCTAAATCTGCTGCTGCCGCTCTCGCGTCAATTTGACAAACCAAGTCAACGATGGAATGAGAAAATTCATCGAGAACGAAACATAAATGAGCAAATTAGAATAATAAAACAAAGCACTACTAGCCTATATATCCTTTTTCCTAAAATTCCGATCCCCAGTTTCCATATGTATCTCCTAGCTCTTTGAAGGTTTCTTCCGAAAATGGCAATCTGCTGTTGAATATGGTGCCGTCGAAGATCCGGTTAGAGCAGGGAGCATCCAGCAGAACGAGCCGACCATTACTCGACATAGAGCCGGCTAGAGGAGACCGAGAAGGCGGAGGCGCCGCAACTGCTGTATTCTAGACCCGACAGTGATGCTCGCTTATCCAAATCCGCGTTGGCTTTCTCGCACCCAGAACCGTCCCGCTTGCAGAGCCCTTGCGCCATATAAAAGACAAAAAGACCTGAGAATGAGGAACGTGGTGTGCTGGGAAAGGAGGATACGGGTCTGCTTCGGTCCCCTTTGCTTGTGTGCTAGTGAAGATTTGGGAGAGGGATGTAGGCAGGCGTGCTGTGGCTCAGAAGAGGAAAAGAGAGAGAGAGAGAGAGAGAGAGAGTTATACAACAGAGAAGGGATGTGCGGCGACAGAAAAAGGGTGCAGTTAAAACTCATAGCCTATATGAACGGAGCGAATATGAATATTAACTCATGTTCTCGAAGTAGATTTTTTAATGCTTACGTGCTGAGTGACAGTGTTATATCGGACTGCATGTTGTATGTGGATTATGTAATCAAGTTACAAAAATCAAGTTCTGTTTATTAAAAACACGCTATATTAGGCTATATTTTAAAATATTACTAGGCTACACGAAACCACACGGTCACATTAGCTAATCGTCAGTAAAACGTTTTAAACAAAACACTTTTTTTTTTATTTAATTTTTAAATAATATTAAATAAGTGATAAATATTGATAGGACTTTTTGTATTTTCTATTCTGATACTAATCTTAACGGAAAGCCCTCGATCAGCGTACTGTTGCTATGGCTACCTATTGTTTCTGTTTTCGAGCGGCTTTATACTTTTTTTGTTTTAGCGTATTGCAGTTTAACCTATATTTGCACATAGACTACTGAAACCTTATATATATAAATATATATATATATATATATATACACCGATCAGGCATATGAGCACTGACAGGTGAAGTGAATAACACTGATTATCTCTTCTTCACGGCACCTGTTAGTGTGTGGGATATATTAGGCAGCAAGTGAACATTTTGTCCTTAAAGTTGATGTGTTAGAAGCAGGAAAAATGGGCAAGCGTAAGGATTTGAGCGAGTTTGATAAGGGCCAAATTGTGATGGCTAGACGACTGGGTCAGAGCATCTCCAAAACTGAAGTGTCCAAGGAAGGAAAGTGGTCCAAGGAAGGAACAGTGGTGAACCGGCGACAGGGTCATGGACGGCACATTGATGCACGTGGGGACCGAAGGCTGGCAGTGTGGTCCGATCCAACAGACGAGCTACTGTAGCTCAAATTGCTCAAGAAGTTAATGCTGGTTCTGATAGAAAGGTGTCAGAATACACAGTGCATCGCAGTTTGTTGCGTATGGGGCTGCATAGCCGCAGACCAGTCAGGGTGCCCATGCTGACCCCTGTCCACTGCCGAAAGCACCAATGGGCACGTGAGCATCAGAACTGGACCACGGAGCAACGGAAGAAGGTGGTCTGATGAATTACGTTTTCTTTTACATCACGTGGATGGCCGGGTGCGTGTGCGTCACTTACCTGGGGAACACATGGCACCAGGATGCACTATGGGAAGAAGGCAAGCTGGTGGAGGCAGTGTGATGATTGGGCAATGTTCTGCTGGGAAACCTTGGGTCCTGCCATCCATGTGAATGTTACTTTGACACGTACCCCCTACCTAAGCATTGTTGCAGACCATGTACAGTCTTTCATGGAAACGGTATTCCCTGGTGGCCTCTTTCAGCAGGATAATGTGCCCTGCTACAAAACAAAAATGGTAAAGGAATGGTTTGAGGAGCACAACAATGAGTTTGAGGAGTTGACTTGGCCTCCAAATTCCCCAGATCTCAATCCAATCGAGCATCTGTGGGATGTGCTGAACAAACAAGTCCGATCCATGGAGGCCCCACCTCGCAACTTACAGGACTTAAAGGATCTGCTGCTAACAT
>RJVU01053643.1:5471858-5525333 GCA_003731715.1 Anabarilius grahami | reverse complement strand
ACAGATGAGGATAGCACACTGACAGATACAGAGAGGAAGAACACGGGAATATAGGGTAGTAGATTTACTGAAGCAGGGAGGGAATCAGGGAGTGTGAGTTCAGAGAAAAAAATCAAGCGTATAGGAAATTTATGTGTTCAAACACAAATAAACTAAAATATTAATGCATCCAAAGCTATGATTATCAGTAGGGACAGATGGACGAGTGCAAATGGGTAAAGCTATAAAATAGACAGTAGACACTATCTTAGTGCATGCCAACACCTTAGTACAATACAATACATACAATAATATGCACAGACAAATGCAAACATGATAGAGGTGTTTTTAGAGCATGAGAAAGTGGTGCAGACTGGCTGGTCTCCATCATTAGTCTCTGTGTGTTTGCCCACTCTGTTCCTGCACACTAATCCGGCCTCTATTAGCTGTGTCATGATCACTGGAATGAACAATGAGCAAACAGGAGTTCTGGCTTCGGCCACTGAGTCTGAGTGTGTGATCTACTGTGAATCAGCAGGGAATGATTAAATAGACATAAATTAATGGGTATTTTAGAGAGAGAGAAGTGTGTAATTAATGCTGAAGCATATGGGTGTGTAGCATCCACGTATGATCTTAAATTTCAGCTATGTTAATGTCATGCAGAAATTTGCCTGAAGTAGACAACAGAGTATATTTACTGTGAAATATTACCGGCTACCGCTGTGCCTATTATCAGTTTATGGCTAATGTTTTGAGGCGGATGGAGTTTATTATCAGAGGGTTTAAAGTGATACTGAAATTCAGTGCAGCTCCATTATCCCTAAACAGTGGGTGGGTGCCGGGGAGTTGCAGCTAAAGCGGCAGCAACACCTGCTGGTTTTGGGCCTCGTTGGGACATGGAAAACTTTGGAATTCATTCCCTACAATTGAGAAGAGTCTGTGTCGGAGGACTGGTCCGTGTTTATGGTACATACTTCCCACGTGGACCTTTAATGTCAGCTAAACATTAGGCTGCAGAAAACCAGTGCTAATCAACTGCTTGTTAAAACACCCCTTGAGCATTGGCTTAAGCAATGCTTAAAGTGAATTGTGCTCTGCAGAAGAGAGAGAGCGAGAAACGCAAAGGATAAGGTAGCTCTTTGAACTGCCTCCTTTTTTGTGGTTTCATTAATTGGATGTGATTATGAGTAGTCTCTTGGTAAAACTTGCCTCAGGGCACACTCTGTCTTTGGGGTAGACACTATTTCCCTCTGCTGAAGGTCCAGATAATTGATGCACTGGTTTGCATACACCTTGTCATTGTGATGCCACATTCACATTTCTAACTAGAGACAAAAAAGACTAGTCTAAATCTAGTCTTTTTGAGGTCTGAATAAACCACTCAGGAACTAGTGCCTGCAAGGCCTTAGTGGCACACCCCTTATTCTACTTAAGCAACATGGATGGTTTGGCTTAAAAAATAAATACAGGTTTCAATTGGTTAAAATGACAGTAGAAAACTAAAATTTGCCTGTATGAACCTTAATCATTGGAATATGGGCTATTCCTTTAAAATACACAAATATGTAATTGAGGATGCATAATTTAGCTTTCATGAAGATTTCCATTTGAAGTAAATTAAAAGCAAATGGCGCCATTTCAAACCTCTGTAAGAATATCCTGTCAAACACATGGTGTGCCTTTGTTACAATCTACCCCTCGACGGGGATAGGTTGTAACACATGCTGGGGTAAGTTGTAACAATTAAACAAAAGAAGCAAAAACAGAGGCCACATTCTGCAATATGCTTCAAAAATAGTTTTATTGAAAAAATCCAAAAGAACGATCCAAAAAGTGACCACAGCTCAAATCCACTTTCTGTTTGATTCAGGAGTGTGTGCTTATGTGTGTAAATGAGTCTACTATGCTCTATAGAACAAACTTCCTGATATTTATGCTTAATGAACACTTGACTCCAGTGTACCTATGTAAAGAACATGTAGGGCTTGTCAGTGTGTGAGTTTGTGTGTCTATGTGTGAATATTCTCAATCAATCAAATGTTTTTTGTGTTTAAAGGCACAATATGTAATATTTTTGGATTAAATTATCCAAAAAAAAAACAACACTAGAACAATGTTATATATTTTGTTGATATTTTGTTGACTTGTGTACTTACATTATCACAAATGTTTCCAAGAATGTTTAAATTCAGAGAAATAAGCTATTTTAACCAGGACACGGACCGTATCTCTGTGTCACTTATCAAGACATCATACCTGCATTACCCTTGGTTTCCAGTTTTATTTTGTAGAAATATTGGAAACACCAAAGACGTGAGCAACTGTTTGGATACATTTATAGACAGAAAACTAATCATGTTATATAGCTCAACACAGTAAGTATTATTGTTTAAATATCATTTTCTTGTTTTACAGCGAGTACCATGTTTTACCATGCCTAATATCGATCTAGCTTACTGCAGCGTGCAACAAGTGTCTAGTAGCTGACGAGCGAACACAGAGTAGCACTATAACAACTTTCAACACACAAACGTATCTAATATGATAAACAGCGCTGCGTCAGAGATTGTATATTAGGGAGATAAGAGGGTCTGTATCTTTTACCATTGGAGAAAGCGTAATGGCTAACTTAATCACGTGCAGCACCTCTCAGCCTATCGTGTAATGGCAGTGACATCAGTCGCAACATTCCCTAGTCTGCCTTCTCTTAAAAAAAATTTTTTTTATCAGGCTAAAATCTACATATAGTTCTCAACGAAAGTACTGTTTAGTGTAAAAACATGCTGAAGATTAACGAACAGGCTGTTGATTAATTTAAATAAATAGCTATTTCCCCACAAAAGCTGTTTAATCAGCATAGTGAAGCCTTTCATCCATTGACATCCATTAAAAAAACGGCTTCTGGTTTCCTTCCCTGCGTACCGCCAGCTTTTTTGGCTAAAGGTTGCAGGCTTGCCTTCCAGTGGCTTTGGCTGCGTTACCCCATAAGCTTGACAGGAAGAAGCGGAAGCTACGATTGTGGCATAATAAAAGTTTGAGACGTGTGTCACACTCGTCTCTCATTAGCAATCGGTCCAGCGGCCTCATTTTTGCTTGCACAGCACTCAGCTCTGCTCTGCTTCATCCTACATAATGTTAATAATCTCATCCATGAACATGGTTTCTGCCTGAGTCCCGTCCCTATTCTTTTCCACCGGCTGTAGACGTGAAGACAACACCTCCTATGATTCCGCGAAATCAAGGCATCATCAAGCTACACCTTTGTTTTGCATAAGCAACCTCTAGCAGCGAAAATGTACATATTGTGATTTTAAGGTCTCATAATCCTCACCACCGGCTTTCAGCATTGTCTTTGCAACTGAACTGACTGACCTGACCTTCTAACCTCATCAGTTCCTTAAAAAAAAAAAAAAAACATTGGCAGGCACACTATCTGTCTTTTTTTCTTTTTCTAGGGATTCAGAAAAATTTATTAAAAAGAAACTGTTCATAGATGTATGTAAGGGGATGGTTGTAACCCTTTTTGATAACACTTTAGTATAGGGAACATGTATTCACTATTAACTATGAATTTTCATGCAATAATAACTAATTTACTGCTTATTAGTTAGTAAGGCAGTTGTTAAGTTTAGGTATTTAGGTATTAATATGTGCTTAATAAGTACTAAGAAACAGACAATATTCTAGTAATATGCATGCTAATAAACAACTAGTTAAAAACCCTAAAGTAAAGTGTTACCCACTTTTTTAAAAAGATGTGTTACAACTCACCCCACCCCTGTCAACCAGTGTTTAGCAAGCCATATTAGCATAATGGTTTGAAATTAGCAGGTTAAAAATGCATCACATTTTGCCTGAGAAACTAAAATGTACAACTGTACACTTGATATAACATGAAAACAAACCTCTGCAATGTCATAGAAAAATAAAAAAGGAACTAAACAAGCAACAAAACGAACAAAACAAACAAAAAAGAACAAAATAAGAAAGCAAATGAATATAAATAAAAATAAGCAACTAAATGAATATACACCAACAAAATGAAGAAAATAAGCAAAATATTTTGGTGTAGCAAGAAGGTTTTCTTGTTTTAGTTTCATGGCTGAATGAAAATTCAGTGCAAACAGTGAGTAACAAATTAGGGCTTTTCACACTTGAAATAGTTAACCCTGGTTCCCTTTCGAAAGGGGACTCTACTCTGAGTTTACCGCTATGGGGAACGTCACTCGTGAACCGATGTCTGAAAGCCAAGAATCAAACCACTCCAATACCATTGGCCGGCGACAGCCTATGACGTCATCATAGCGCGACCCGGAAGTATATAAGTAGCGCCTAGAGAATCAGTCAGTATCTTTTCGTCTTTCTGGACTGTTCTGTCTGATTGCGATTGTATCGAATCCGGTAAGGGAATCTTATATTATGCCTTACAAACATTTCAAGAGAGTGTGTTCATCCGTGTCCCAGGTTTTGACACTTGTTATACACATAATGTTATACACATTTCTGGGCGTTTTCTGTCTGGGAGAAGAGCGCACATAGACAGTGCTTGAGGGCGCTGTCTGTGTTTTTCTGTTATTTACTGTTAGCGTCTCCCTATTGGGACGCTCCGTTCTCGTTTGGCACTCTTCTCGAGGGAAAAGTTCGGAGTTGGTTCAACTGACAAGCTTTCTAAGAACCGGTTTGCCAGGTCTTACGTCACTGTATACATCTCATATTTCACAACAAAGCTAGCGCCGCAGCGCCAAACACAAACACACCAGGCTCGTTTGAGATGCATCGGCTTCTCGCAGAGCGATCGGCGCATGACATCAAAGCTCCGCGAGAACGATCCAAAAGCACAAGGAGTCGTATGCTCTACAAACGCTCCCGCGGATCCGCGGCACCCGCCGAATCGGTCCGCGCTGCTCCGATGCATCTCAAACAAGCCTTCTATCAACAATCGCGGATGTTTCACTACTGTTGATGCTCATGGCTTTGCGAACCTACATCGGCATCCAAACACGGCTCGCCGTAATTTGTATATAGACGGAGATTACAATCGAGCTGCTATTAGCTCGATTAGCAGCTATTTCAAAAATGGCGGTCACAAGTTTCTTGTTGGTCTCGGTAACCCCGCCCCAGCCCCTGACGCAAGCGGTTCTTACTTCTAGCCCAGCAATGTTTTGGTGCTACTTACGAACCACTTTTCCTGGTTCGGAGCTGGTGCTTTGTGTGTCGAAAGACAAAGAACTGATTTGAAACTAGGCTCTGGCTCCGAACCAGCACTCAAACTGCCTTGGTGGAAAAGGGGTAAGAGACAGGGTCAGAGGTCCAGTATGGCCGCTCGGGCGCCTCCTCCTTTTCGGAGCAAGGCACAGAGACGGCTGGACTCGAGGAGGAAGAAGCAGGTTTTAAGGGAGGTGATCGATCACATACACCAGTGGCGTCGGTAATCGATTCCCTCTCGTTGCGAGGGCGACTTTACATCTCCCCTCGCCCCTTCTTCCTCCACCTCCTGGGTTTTGGTTTCATTTAACATACTCAGGCGCTTCTTTAACAGTCAGGCTGACGGCTGGGCCTTTGATAATATTTTTCTAAAGGCCCGCCTTCTGGCTTGATAGTGGAAGAGGCTCTTTTAGGCTTTAAAGAACCCTAGATTCCATCCTTCCTTGTTAAAGTCTTTGGTCTTCGAGCCGCAGGAAAGTGAGCTGGGTCTATATTTATATTTCTAAATATGTTGACCTTGTGTTCCTGTATAGTTTTTCCTGAGTATGTAATCGGAAAAAACAAGAGGGGTTTTCGGGCAAACTGAAGTTTGATAGGTCGGCTAGAACGATATATTGTGCAGGCCACAAAATGGCCACCTCTTAGCCACCTGTTGTTTAGAGTAGCTTCTCATCTGCTGTTTGCTAGAGTAGTTTGAGTTAGCACTCGTCACTTCAGTTATCTATGTTTAGGTCGGCCTTAATCGGCCGCCTGACATTGTTTGCTTGTGAGCTTCGCTTTCTTTCTCTTATCCATGAGATTTGGAGGTGAAGCCCAGGCTTTACTAGGCGTGTGGCCCTGTAGGCCCACAGCTTAGCGGCCTAGGCTAGGACTAGGTTTAGGTGTTTATTGTTATAAACCTCCCTTTGTATTACTATCCCTTGTTAGATTGTATAGTTCCTAGTTCTGGCCTCCTCCTGTGGGAGTTGTTTTGCCGTATGCCCATTTCCCCTTGTTTATGTAGGTGCAATGGCTGAGGTTAACAGCTAAGGTAGCAGGCTGTTATTAGCCTCCCTGGTGCTGTTTTCTCAGGTGGTGTGAGCTTTACTAACTAGTGCTGCCACAGGTTAGTGCCTGTTCTCATAATAGTAGGCTGTTTTGGCCTCTATTTAAGAATGTGGTGACTATTGTACTCCCCGGTTAGGGTTTGTGTGTTTCACTGAGTGCATCACCTGTTGGATTGCACACTCAGGTTGAGTGTAGAGAGTCTTACTTTCAGTTTGGTCTCTGTTAGCTCCCACTATGTGATCATTGCCACAGCAGCTATATTACATTTAACTGTAGAAGTTGTTGGCTCTATTGTGTTTAGCCTCCTTCTAGTTTACAGCTTGTGTTTACAGGCGCTGCTGGTATTTGGTCATGAGTTCTGCTCACATACGTTAGCACTGCCACAGGTTTATGCTCGTGTCCGTTTGAGGTTGTTGGCCTTGTAGGCCTCCCTTAGACCATGTTAGCATTTTATTGTACCCTGTAATTATTTGAGTTATGGTACATTGCCTGTTGTAATGTGTAGACTTAGCTCAGGTGTGTTAGGCTTCCCACAACTGTTTGTTGGGTCTAGAGCTGGTCCCCTTCGAGCTTGGTCCCCTTTATACCACTAGCTGGCACCAAGTGTGGTTGGAGTTGTAGGTTCCTCTAGGCCTCCTTTCAGATTACATGTTGGCACGGTTCTGTGTTGGTTTTGTATGACCCTTTACCGCCACCGGCCACGCCCATCTCTACTAAGAGTAGGCCCTAGGTCAGGCCTCTCTCAGAGTATTGTGGCGGAGTGTGTACTCCTCTTGTTTTAAGAGTAAAAGGTGTTTTTACTGAGTACATGGCCTGCTGGCTGGTTCGGTCATGACTTCCACTAGCTGACGCCATGTGCTATTGAAGTTGAAGGCCTCGCCAAGGCCTCCTTTTAGATTGCATGTTGGCACAGTTTTGTGTTGGTTTTTATGTGACTCATCACCATGGGTGGGTCGTGATTGCCACTAGCTGACGCCACGTGTTTACAAGTCGTAGGCCTTGTAGGCCTCCTGTGTAGAATGTTGGAGTTTGGTTGTGTACTCCTCTCACTTTGAGAGTAAAAGGTGCTTTTACTGAGTAAGTTTCTGAGTGGCTTGCCTCTCAGGGTGAGTTTTTGTGTTAAACCGCACTGCTGTTCGGTTTTTCTGCATTTGGTTTTTCCTTTAGCTCTAGTTGAGCTAAATAGCTACCTCGTAAGTAACTTGGTTCTATTTTTGCTCCTAGAACTTTAGTGGCCGCTAGCTAGCGCCGTGTGTTGACAGGTAGGCCCTCTGGGCCTCCTTTGAGAACATGCTGGTGTATGTTGTAGTGTACTCCTCTCGCTTAGGTGCTTTTCCAACAGCCGAGTATGCTGCTGGTTGGCTAGGGCCCCAGGTGACTTATTAATCTCCTTGCAGTTCAGTTATTTGTTCCACCTGGAGCTTGAAAACACTACCACGGGCTGATGCCACGTGTCTGACTGAGATTATAGGCCCTTTTTTTGGGGCCTTCCTTAGCGCGTGATGGCGTATGTTGTACCCCTTTTGCTTTAAAGAGTAAAAGGTTCTTTTACAGAGTGCACTGCTCATTGGATTGTGTTGGATGGACTGTTATGTGGGCACTCACAGTCTTATCTGCTGTTACTGAAGTCATGTGGTTTGTTCTTGCTCCCAGCAAGTTAGATGTTCAGGTGTGCAGCCTTGTCAGGCTCCTCTTGGACTTCCAACTATGTGACTAAGTATACTAGTGTGATAAGTAGTTCTCTATGCAGAACTTTTAGTCATATTGTAGGCCCCTTTCCAGCTTCAATGATTATGTGCCTACAGTATGGTCTATCTGTTAGGTTGAGCTTTGTACTCCCCTTTAGGGTTGTTTTTGTAATTGTGCTTAGCTCCCTAAGCTGATCGTTGGTTGAAGACTTCTATGAAGCCTCCCGTTGAGATCAGCCCCCAGGCTGGTTTGTGCTCCCCTGTATCAGGGCTCCTTAGCGCACAGCCTCCTCAGTGCAAATAATCAGGCGCTGAGTAGATCCTAGGATTGAGCAGAGTATACTCCCCTCAATAAGAGGGTTCATAGCATTCAGCTAAGTTCTGCTCTCCCGGATGCCCATCTCTACGCGTGGGTTTGAGTTGCTTACTGCCATTTTGCAGTTGCTCTTACTTGCTGTCTTCTATGAAGAATGCATTTGTGGAGATTCTGTTTACAGACAGGTTTGGCCAAGACTGAGTTTGTCCCGTGTCAGATTAAGTCGGCCTCCCTGGTGGCCTTTTAGTGACTGGCTGGGGTTCCCTTCGGTTCCCTGGCCACATTCCCTTTAAGGGACCTCCTTTCCTCTGAATGTTGGTCCCAGAAGCTCTGAGCAGCCTTGGTAGGCTTTCTATGGTAGGCCTCTTTGAGGCTCAGCTCGGACTGGTGGCCGTAGGGAATGCTGTCACTGACAGCCTTTGCGTGACCCGAGGGTGAGTTGCTTCTGGCATTTCTCTCGAAACTGCTAACGTTCGTCTATCCATCTTTTGGCATGCACTCTCCTCGAGCATGGCGGCGTGGGTATATCGTTCCCCATAGTGGTAAACGTAGAGTAGAGTTTACTTTTGAAAGGGAATGTCTCAGGTTACGTATGTAACCATGGTTCCCTGAGAACAGGGAACGAGACTCTGCGTTGCCATGCCATGCCTCGGGCTGCCTGCTGAACAGTCCCTCAAGACGATAAGGTACTGACTGATTCTTTAGGCGCTCCTTATATACCTCCGGGTGGTGCTATGATGACGTCATAGGCTGTCGCCGGCCAATGGTATTGGAATGGTTTGATTCTTGGCTTTCAGACCTCGGTTCATGAGTGACGTTTCCCATAGTGGTAAATGCAGAGTCTCAATCCCTGTTCTCAGGGAACCATGGTTACATACGTAACCTGAGACGGTCACTGTAAACCCCGGGTTAATGGAATCCTGGGTTTTCTTGCTTCATATTTCACACTGCTTATACTTTACCATTCATTCAATTCAATCCTTGCAAGGTGCTCAGAAAGCAAACTCATAGTCCGATTTTATTTGCTGTATTTTGGCACTCTAATCCAGTGTTGGCACTGGTAAATTGTTATTCAGCAATGTGTACACTTTACAGAAATTTATTTTTATATCAGATTGCAAAGGCTTAGTTTCATTTTACTGCACAGTTATGTTTTCTGGACGTGTACAGGAATTTTAATTTTCTATGACATTGCAGAGGTTTATTTTCAATCAAGTACACTTATATCAAGTGTACAGTTGTATAGTTTGATTTTTTGCATCTTGAAATAAATATTTCTCTGTTCTTTATCACTCTTTGTTGTGTTTGTTTCCTTTTTCTGTTCAGACGATAACTGAGCCTTCAAATCTCCTTTGTAAAAGCTTTAGTCCTCACTTTAGATGAGCTCACAAAATTAGTTAACTGACAACTACTAAATGTTTTATAACTACCTTAATTAATCATGAATTACAGTAGTAATACATGTAAAGAAGGCATTTATTAACACACTAAGTAACTATTACTACATGTCTAAATAATAAGATTTATAAATGTACATTTAAATAGTTTATTATTTACCTACACTTTCTAAACGACCTTATGAAATAACTGGTTTGTAAATAATGTAATATTTAATTTAGAAATGATAAATTGATCATTAATAAAGTAGGAAAATACAATTATTAAACACATTATAGATATGCTTATAAATGAAGAACAAAGCATTTATAGCTGTATTAACTAATGTCTCTTAATCTCTTTAGCCAAGCATTCACATAATGAATCTCATATTAGATCAATTGCACATGATTATCTTTGCTTAATGTTATGAACAGTTGCAATTACTCTCCATTTGCTTTTCTGTTTTGCCTCGGGACACCCGTCCCGAGGTGACTAGAGAGGACATCAGCTTCTGTTTGGATCCAGCCTCTTAAGAAGACCTCAGATGACCAACACCTATGAAGAGACGGCGCCAACTCCTGCGAGGATTTCGGAAGACGCAATCATCTGGATCAACATGCACATTGCACAAATTCTATATCTTGATTATTGTTAATGTAATTAATTTTTCCAGGAGCTCATTGCTTCTACGTTCAGTTAAACTGCTAACAGTGATTGTAAATTGTAAATTATTACATTATTTGCTAACTGCATTCTTTAAATTGTAATGTTGACACGCATTCTCTGTAAAGCTGCTTTGAAATGATATGTATCGTGAAAAGCGCTATACAAATAAATGTGAATTGAATTGAATTGAATTAATGCTTTATAAATAATGAATTGACTATTTACTAATGCTTAACTAATGATTCACAGTGTGCAATTATCATAAAGTGTTACCGTTAAACGATTTTACCTGCAAAAGTTTACATACTAATCAAAATTTGGTTTTGGCCAAAAAAAAATAAAAAAAATTACCTACTTGCCTCAAAATATGGGGGCAGTTGTGGCCTAATGATTAGAGAGTGGTACTTGTAACCCGAAAGTTGCGGGTTTGAGTCTCAGTACCGGCAGGAAATGGGAGTGAATGAACAGCGCTCTCTTTCGCTCTCATTGCCCACAACTGAGGTGCCCTCGAGCCCCCAATCGCTCCCCGGGCACCAAAGCAAAAATGGCTGCCCACCGCTCTGGGTGTGTGTGTTCACGGTGTGTGTGCTCAATACTCACTGCTGTGTGCGTGTACACTTGGATGGGTGAAATGCAGAGCACAAATTCCAAGTATGGGTCACCATACTTGGCTACATGTCACATCACTTTAAGTCACTCACTCAGTCACTTACTTAGTGCTGTGAATCTGCATGAATAAGCTGAAACCAGCAAGCGTTCAGTCATTGCATTAAGTGCATGGTTCCATCAACAGGTTGTGTTTGTTGTGTATAGCTTGTTGCCTTGCACACTGACACCAGCTACTGAGGGCAGATCAGATGGGTGTCTCTGGCGGCAATGCCCTGAAGCAGTTCTTTACATATTTTCATTGCAATAACATGTTTTATTCAGTTCCTTTTGTATATACATGAATACAATTCATGTGCTAAAAGAGGCATTGTGGAAAAATCACATTTCTTGTCATTTGAATGCTGAGGGTTGTAGTGGTGATACACTGCTCTGGATGAGGAAGCTATTGTATTGCCTGAGGGGAGACACCGACATACAACACAGTATATGGCATTTGACAGGCTCACACTTCTGACTTACCATCTGCCTTCACCGATTCAGCTCCTATTTTGGTGCTCATACCCAAACACATACATACACATTAGACCTTAGCAGTCTTCCCTCTAGCGAAGTATTTTGCTGTAACTACTTCCCCTGACGTCAATACAGTGCACTAGAATGCCCTCTTTTCATCTTATGTGGGGCAGAATTTAGCTGGATTAATAGGTGGAGCTATTTGCTTGTCTAGATTTGGTTCAGCCCCAACTTTTAATTAAAAAGTCCTTGCCATTTATTTTTCAGAATAAAAAAGTCCAGTGCATGATGTAATCTCTCTCTTCTTCACTCTCTCTCTCTCTTTCATATTCTCTCGATTTCCAAAACTTCTCCCCCACCCACCAACCCCTCTTTCCTGCTCCCTGTTACCTTGTGTGTGAATCTCCATCCTGTTCTCAGGCTGGGGAGAACAGAGCTGAGGGAGAATCAATATGTTTTCAATTTGCAGCAGCGACTTGCTCCCTCGCATTCTAATTACAGCTTCTGCTCTTTGTAAGTCTCTCGGCGAGAGAACGAGGGAGAGAGATGCCACACTGCCACCACCATTCACGGCATCTCAGAAACATCCAACTGCTGGAGTAGGTTTCAACTGTCATAGCCTCATGCTGAATATGAGGTCAAAACTGCATTTTGTAATTATTAAGTGGTCACTTTCTTGTTTCCAACAGCCGTAAAGAACCTTTTTATTGTCTGTTATCTATCTATCTATCTATCTATCTATCTATCTATCTATCTATCTATCTATCTATCTATCTATCTATCTATCTATCTATCTATCTATCTATCTGTCTGTCTGTCTGTCTGTCTGTCTGTCTGTCTGTCTGTCTGCCTGTGGCCCCATTTACACTAGTGCATTTTCGTTTTAAAACCCATAAGTTTTGCTACGGTTATGCCTGTCGTTTACACTACTCTGGTGTTTTTGACCCTCGAAAACGGAGACTTTCGAAAACGCTGCAGAGCCCGTTTTAGTTTGAAAACGCCGGGGTTGCATTTCAATCTTAATGGACCAAAACGGAGACTTTGAAATCGATGGCGTGGCTGCCCATGCTTGCTCTGCGTATCCTTGACGACCGTGTAAACAATAACATGGAGACTGCAATCTTTGCTGGCTTTGTTGTAATTTTTAGCAGCCATTGTGAAGTTAAACTCTGCATTTTTTTAATACTGACTGCAACTGCCTACATGCACAAGAGGCAACTGTTTACACTTGTACGCGCATGCCCAGTGTGCATAAACGGTCATGTGACGTGTTTTCGGTCATGTAGTGTAGACAGAGATCGTTTCTGAAACGCTGTGGAAATGCCAGTGTACACTAGGATAATTTTCATTTTAAAACACTGTTTTAAAACGAAAACGCACTACTGTAAACAGGGCCTATCTGTCTATCTAACTGCCTGTCTGTCTGTCTATCTATCTACCAATGCCCTAGCTACCACTCAGAATATCTTAGTAAATACCTAACAATGCCATGGCAAACACTTACCATACCTTAGGAACACCATAGCAACAAATCATTCCTTAGCAACCACATAGCAACCACATAGCAACACCTTAGTAACCATTCAGAATTCCTTAAAAAACACCTAGCAGAGTTGTACAGTAACCACTCAGAATATCTTAGTAACACCTATCAATCACTCAAAATAGCATAGCAACACCATAGCAACCACTCAGTATATTTTATCAAACAAATATAGCCACACCTAGCAACCTCTCAGAGTACCTTAGCAACCAACTAACACTGCCTAGCAGCCTATACCTGAGAAAACACGAATGTCCTAGCAACCACCCACAACACCCTAGCACTGAGTCTGTGAATTTTGCTTGGGCAAGCATCACATTTTCTTCTTCTTCTAAAAAATGTTTAAGACCTTATTCTTTTAAGACTTGTTAAAGCTGTCTTTTTTGCTCCCATATTTATCTAAGAAATCAATACTGTCTACTGTATTCTTTGAGCCAGTATGGAAGTTAAGGAACAAACCGGCCAACAAGATACTTGTGGTGCTGCCCTGTGACTTCCTCTGTATGAATGAGAGAGAGAGAACAGTAGAACAAGGAAATAAAGTATCAGTATAGGCAAAATGTACACAAGAGCTCTGTTTCCATGGCAATGGCAGACATAACCTTACCCCTCCACACACAAATACCAGGTATTACATGCTACTTCATGTGTGTATCATAAAGCTTACCTCGGCTGAAGGATCTCTTCGTTCTTGTACTTTAATCTCATTGATGCACCAAGAGATAATCGGATATCTTTACGGGTGTGCAACATGAATGTAAAAGTGTTTCATGGCATTAATGATGCCACTTGTTTATGGCATGAGACTGAGAGTGGCTTTTTAGGATAAATAACGCTTTGCTATTTACAATTTTATCCTTCCTGCTGTCTCCTTGCATTTTATTAAGTTGACTAAATTGATTAAGCTGACCCCCACTGCTGCACAATATGCAGAAACATGAGGTTGGATGTTTAATAAAATCTCTACGCTCTTCTTGTCCATCTGCAATGCTGTCTCTGCTTTGAAACAAATGTGGACTTGCCATCATTTACCATCTGCCACAATGTTAAAGGAAGGAAGGAAGGAAGGAAAAAAGAGGAAAAGAGTGGAAAAGGAAGGAAAAAGGAAGGAAGGAATGAAGGAAGGGAAAAAAAGAAGAAATGAATGGAAAAGGAAGGAAGGAAGGAAGGGAAAAAGAAGAAAGGAATGGAAAAGTAAGAAAAAAGGAAGGAATATATGAAGGAAGTAAGGGAAAAAAGAAGAAAGGAATGAAAGGAAGGAAGGAAGGACGTAAGGAAGGAAGGGAAAAAGAAGAAAGGAATGGAAAAGGAAGGAAAAAGGAAGGAAAAAGGAAGGAATATATGAAGGAAGGAAGGGAAAAAAGAAGAAAGGAATGGAAAAGGAAGGAAAAAGGAAGGAATATATGAAGGAAGGAAGGGAAAAAGAAGAAAGGAATGGAAAAGGAAGGAAAAAGGAAGGAATATATGAAGGAAGGAAGGAAGGAAGGAAGGAAGGAAGGAAGGAAGGGGGAAAGAAGAAAGGAATGGAAAAGGAAGGAAGGAATGAAGGGAGGAAAAAAAGAATGTGGAAGGAAGGAAGGAAGGGAAAAAGAAGAAGAATGGAAAAGGAAGGAAAAGGAAGGAATATATGAAGGAAGGAAGGAAGGAAAGGAAAAAAGAAGAAAGGAATGGAAAAGGAAGGAAAAAGGAAGGAATATATGAAGGAAGGAAGGAAGGAAGGAAGGGAAAAAAGAAGAAAGGAATGGAAAAGGAAGGAAAAAGGAAGGAATATATGAAGGAAGGAAGGAAGGAAGGGGAAAAGAAGAAAGGAATGGAAAAGGAAGGAAGGAATGAAGGGAGGAAAAAAAGAAGAAAGGAATGTGGAAGGAAGGAAGGAAGGGAAAAAGAAGAAGAATGGAAAAGGAAGGAATATATGAAGGAAGGAAGGGAAAAAGAAGAAAGGAATGGAAAAGGAAGGAAAAAGGAAGGAATATATGAAGGAAGGAAGGAAGGAAGGAAGGAAGGGGGAAAGAAGAAAGGAATGGAAAAGGAAGGAAGGAATGAAGGGAGGAAAAAAAGAATGTGGAAGGAAGGAAGGAAGGAAGGGAAAAAGAAGAAGAATGGAAAAGGAAGGAAAAGGAAGGAATATATGAAGGAAGGAAGGAAGGAAGGAAGAGAAAAAAGAAGAAAGAAATGGAAAAGGAAGGAAAAAGGAAGGAATATATGAAGGAAGGAAGGAAGGAAGGAAGGAAGGGGAAAAGAAGAAAGGAATGGAAAAGGAAGGAAGGAATGAAGGGAGGAAAAAAAGAAGAAAGGAATGTGGAAGGAAGGAAGGAAGGGAAAAAGAAGAAGAATGGAAAAGGAAGGAAAAAGGAAGGAATATATGAAGGAAGGAAGGAAGGGAAAAAAGAAGAAAGGAATGAAAACGGAAGGAAGGAAGGAAGGAAGGAAGGAGTTTAATGTATATGATTGTGATCCAAAGTAATGCATATTAGTCACACAGTTAATAGTCAATTAAACAAAACCAGCACTACTGCTGGACATGCATTTATTTATGTTATTAATAAGAAGATTGATGAAAGAAAGAAAGAAAGAAAGAAAGAAAGAAAGAAAGAAAGAAAGAAAGAAAGAAAGAAAGAAAGAAAGAAAGAAAGAAAGAAAGAAAGAGGGTGGGGGTGTGCTAACATGCACATGGGCTGCAACCAATCAAATTCTGCTTGATTCAGTGATATTGGAATACTTGACCTTCTCAACTGCTCCTTTCCCAGGAAGACTTCTCAATCCAATCCAATTAGCCTAACAGTGTGTCACCACTACACCAGCTCTGAGAACACACAGCTGGAAGCCTCCACACATTATCTCTCTCTCACACACACACACATATATAGACAGTTATTCACACACAGTTCATTCCGTTTAAGTGTAATTCACAGGTTTTCCATGTTTCTCCATCATAACTCTTTTCTGCCACTTCAGATTTGTGAGTTCTTAGAGAGTGATTGAGGTGTTGTAAGTTCTGGACCCCAAGAAAAACGTATGTTTATAACAGTGTTTATTTAATGAATGCAATGACAAATGTATCATTTATTTTATGATGGAATACTGAACTTGACAGTCAATGTGTTGTTTAAAACAATTGTGGTGCATGCTGCTGTGTAGTTGTTTAACAGCGCCCTCATGTGGACTGCATTGTACAGACTTGTCTCGGACTTGGTCCTTGGTCTCGTCAAAAGTTCTAGTTTCGTTCATAACGCGTTCTTGCTCTCTTATCCCCGACGAAGTGACACACACCTTTCCATTGGTAGCCAAAAATGTGATTGTTACACAAAAATAAAAAAGTCTGAAAATGTGAAGTTGCACTTCAGCTTTATGGGACTTTAGTGAAATTGCTATACCTAAAGTGAATAAAATGGCCTTATTTGATCCTACAGTGTTGCTACTCTGCACATGCTTTTTGATCATTACAAATAATAATGCAAAATGATTATCTTAGAATAGAAGATATGCTGTCTCTCGCATCACATAAATTATCAATAGTTATGTACGTGGTCTTGAAGAGGATTCTTTTTTTTTTGTGAGTCAAATGAGCCAAATGAGTCTTCTTGACTCATTTGGACTCGGACTTGACTTGGACTTGACAAAGGTGGACTTAACTACAGCCCTATGTGTGTGTCTTATGTGTCAAGGCCTAATGATTCATAATGGACTTTATATTTTGGATTAGTGGTCTGATCACATCTCATTTATATATCACAGTGAAAGCATCTGCTGTTTATCACATGTGTTGTTTGCTCTTAGGGTGTGAGAGTTTCAAGTGCTTCAGTTAAACACTGACAGATCAAGTGATGTTATGAAATGAGTGTATAAGCATAAAATTGTGAAAGTTGCAGACTGGTTGTAGCAGGGGAATTATTACAAAAGTCATATCTAATTTAGCATTTTCACAGTGATTCTGGCCAAAACATTTGATCAAAGACAAGCATTAAAAAGAAGAAAAAAACGAAACAGGCAACTTTTGGTTTCGACAGAGTCAGGAAGTGCACCAAACTTTTCTTCTTTAGAGTGCTTTAAAAAGTACTTTTCAAGATTAAAAACAGATGTGATCTGGATCAGAGTCCAAAAAATAAGTACTATTAGATTATATTACATTTTAAAATACTCGTAATCAGACTTCATTTTTTTTTTTTTTTTACATGATTACATGTTATTCTCACAATGGCAGTAAATTAGACTGACACACAGACTGATATATTTCAAATGTTTATTTCCTTTAATTTTGATATATAAATATATCAGTCTGTGTGTAATGAATGAATATAATATACAAGTTTCACTTTTTGAATGGAATTAGTGAAATAAATCAACTTTTTGATGATATTCTAATTATATGACCAGCACCTGTATATATATATACCTTCAGTCATACTCTGTTCAGTGTCTTGTGTTAATGTTTCATGCTGGTGTTTCTCTGTATGTTTCCATAGTGTTTATTAAATGTGAGTTTATCATCCTTCTGCATCATGCAACTTTGTTGTGGATTATCAAGTCAAGCCAGCATGTGACAGTAACTCTTTGTTCATCCTATAGCTACAGATATACAAATTATTTAGACTGTCAGATCAAATAATTTTAATTAAAAAAAAATTCAATTTTATGAAAATGATCTGGCTACATCTCTTATTAGATTAGATTGAATGCATTTGCTGTTTATTATATGTATTCAATCAGATAGCTCACCTAAAATGTAACATTCTATCATCATTTACTCATACGCCGTTCTCAACTTGATTTTACCCTCATGTCGTTGCAACCCTTAAAGACCTTTAAGACAAATTAAGATATTTTTGATGATATCCGATGTCTCAGTGAGGCCTCTATTGCCAGCAATGTCACTGAACCTCTCAAGATCCAGAAAGGTATTAAAACGGTTCATGTGAGTACAGTAGTTCAACCTTAATATTATAAAGCGACGAGAATACTTTTTGTGCGGCAAAAAAACAAAAATAATGACTTTTCAACAATGTCTAGTGATGGGCGATTTCAAAACACTGCTTCATGAAGCTTCGAAGCTTTACGAATCTTTTGTTTCGGAGCGCCAAAGTCACGTGATTTCAGTAAACGAGGCTTTGTTTACGCGATCCGAACCACTGATTCGAAACAAAAGATTCGAACCCACAAGAACCCTAGGGTTTTCTAAGAGTGAGCTTAAATTATTCTTTATATGCCTATTGCATTGTTTATCATAAAATTTCAATTTGTTTTGTTTTTGTTTCAAACCTCTGTAAATTTATTTCTTTTGCTGAACACACACACACACACACACAAAGATATTTTAAAGAATTTCGGTAACCAAACAGTTGACTGTTTTTTTCCTTTTTCCATTGTCAGTGGGGCCCATCAAATGGTTGGTTACCCATATTCTTCAAAATATCGTCTTTTGTGTTCGGCAGAAAGAAAAAATACATACAGGTTTGGAACAACTTGAGGGTAGCCTAAGTAAATGATAAAGGCATAGTTCACCCAAAAACTTTCTGTTAAGAATCTATCCGAAAACGTGGAACCGAACATCCCTAACGTAGACATAGTTTGCTTACAGTGCCCTCGCATGGGTGGAACAAACACATTATCCCAAAAGGCATGTGAGCTGTGGAATGTCAGACTGAGTCATCGTCAGTAGCCTACATCTATACAATGTGCCTTTTCTATTGTCAAGGGCCGGGGACGACTGAAAACACTGCGCTAACACGTGACAAGTGTTTTTCATTAGAGTAGCTGTTGCGAGTGCATTTAACCGGTTATTAACGCACAATTCTTTTAACCCCTCGAACTTCTGTGCTGAGGGGCGGAGCAAAGACAAATCAGAAAAGAAAGCGAAACTTAAACCTCCGTCCGGAGCAAAAACAAAAGTTTTCCCTTTTGCTTTCTCCACTCAGTTTGACAAGTTTCATCCGCAGAGCTTAGTAGCTACTCTGAAATAGCAGAGAAGCAGGCTACTCTGAAATAGGATACGATGGACACCAGGTGAGTACATTTATTGTTTGTTATCTTTAGATCAGTTAAAATCTTTTTTCTTTCATATTTATAGGTTATAATTACAACGTCCAAAAAATAAGCCATGTCAGAATGTAATCAAACAGAGAGAAAAAGACAGTGTCAACACAACTTTAAAATCTAATTTGAACGTGAATTAAGAACGTTATAACTAGTTTGAGGAAGTTTAAGGAATCAAACACTGTTTTCTTCAAGTCGGATTGCGGAAAAACAAGTTGACTAATTTATCTTTTCATCAGCTTTGTTTGTGGGGAATTTAATGCAAGTCTTATTAAGCTCTTATTACCAGAATTCCATAACTTATGGTTGTGCAGCTAGTGTAAAAAATGTTATAGGCCTAACCAGTGTTGGGGAAAGTTACTTTTTAAAAGTTAGTTACTTTTTATGGAAAGTAATGGGTTGCGTTATTTTTATCACTTGCTTGTTTGTTTTTTAATAACAAAAAAGTTCTATTTTTGGCAAATAAAAAGGCCCTTTCACAGCAAAAGTGAAATGACAAAGCCTCAAGGAAATGCAAATTACAATAGAGGGCCCAGCTCAAACAAACTTACAGCTGTGTTGCCATTTTGGATGGCAGAAAAATAAGATGCATAAGAATAAAGTTCAACACACTTACTTTAGGAAAAAAAGAAGAAGAAACAAATGTGATGTTTATTTAAAGTCATTTTTGCTTATTAGTATGGTTGAATTTGATCATCGAAGGTCAGCAGCAAAGTCATTGGTTAACAATGTGAGATAAATACATAGTCTGTTTAGTCTGTTACTGATTCGAAATTACATCACAAAAGTTTGTAACGTAATCCAGTTACTACCCAGCACTGAAAGTATATGTGTAATTTAACATATTTAATTATTGCAGGTTTGCAAGTTTGCATTCCACTGTTTTTATTCATTCTGAGGAATACTGAATCTGTTTTTGTGCTAGTGAGATGAGTAAATACATGCTCATATTTAGCCTAGAACTACAGTCAACAATCGTCATGTTTACATCCTCCAACTTGTCAACATCCTGGACCAGACGAATTTCTGACCAACAACAATCTGTTTTAAGCAAATAGAGTGATATCTCAAATTTTTGACCAAAGAGTGCATGTTGTTTGTGACATTTATTGAGATATACAGATGATATGATACACGTACAGGTTGTGATTCAGAGGAACAAACTGGTCCAAATAAACCGGGTACTGACCCATCTTTCAAGAGCAAGATTTTTGCGAATCCCGAACAAAAGATTGGGATTGTACTGCTGTGGTGTCATTAAAAAATATATTTTTTTACCACTGGTTCATCGCAGCCTCATCATTCGGAAGTGAATATAAAAATTTAATTTCACAGCGTAGGACACAGTGCCTTCTCGACATGATGTTAACCACACAAAAAAGCTAGCTACAGTGTTTGAAGGCGGCTCAAGTTGTTCGTGGATGGACAACGTAGAACATAGGCAGGTATTAGGCAAATGTGTTACCCAGTGCTGTGTACCCGACCCGTCACGGAAGTGGGATTTTTGAATTACTGACAACTCATTTAGGCTGTTGAGGGTTCTTTATTTTGAGAGACAATAACTTAATTTATCGTGCACTTTCTGCTTCACAACTTTGCAGATTGTTTGCATTCACAGACAGCACATTACACGTACATATTACAGAAAGGAACACTATAGCAGCGTTTCCCAAATTTTTTCAGTCACAGCACCCTTTGAAAATTTCAAAAATTTGTGGCACCCCACACTAGTGTTTTCACAATACTGCTTTGATACGATACCTTGAAAATTATCGATTTTTAATACCATAGGGAAGAACCGCTGTATATAGGCCTACTGTCATATAGATATTTTTAATATTATCTAATTTTTTGTACATTTGTAACCGGAGACTTGCGATATAGTGTGATGCGCGGCCAGCGACACCAGTTTTTAAAAATCCTGTTCTGCGTTGTGTTGTGGAGTTTGACAGACATGGGACAGCAGGCAGTAGTTTCACCGGATCTTTTAATCTGATACACAAAAGATCAAAAGCAGACTCTATGAGAGTAAATCACCCTTAGTGTTGCTCTCTCTTCCATGCATTTACAATGCCAAGATCTAGAAGAAAAAAAGAAAAAAAACAATCACAATATACAAGAAAATAATAACAAACACCATACCTGATACACAAAAGATCAAAGGCAGCCTCTATGAGAGTGAATCGCCCTTAGTGTATCTCTATAAAAGAAATATATGATGTACACTTGTCACCATGTGATCACCATGTGCTTATTTCCACATATTTGTATATGAAAATAAACAATTTTGTGTGAATTATAACAATATATGTATTTAACAATACACTTTGTATACCTGTTACACATTGAAAGTCTAGGAAATCAGTAATTTCTTTTGAAGAGATCACTTTGATGACAGATTTTAATTAAGGCTTTTATTCATATATAAAAATTGCTCAGTTACCATTACAACTATCTCACGTTTGAGATAAATGTTTGCTCACTCAGTGTATTTGTGTGTTTATATTGGGATCATTTTGATTTGTTTGACTTGTTTTTAATTTAAGTTAATATATTTTATAATGTGATCATTTCACTGTTAATCTCCAAATGAATGTAGAAACAACATAAAGACAGTATATTTTAAATACTTGTTTAATGGCATCTTTTTATGAATGAAGGCTTCACATAAACCCATAATAAATGTAATATTTAGGCCTACCTGTGGCAGGAAATATACAGAAATTGAATAAAGTTATCAAAAAGTCTGCACTAGATAAATTATAAATTGAATATATATTAATCCTTATTAAAGCTACAAAAGCTCTTTAGTCGAGAAGTAAATAATTTTCTCTTTTACCTTTGTTATTTGATTATCTTCAATGACTGACAGCATTAGTGGTTGCTGTCACTTTAAGATCTGCCGCTGCTGCACATTTTCTCACTACTTTTTACCTTAAAGTACCTTTTTACCTTTACCTTAAANCTAAAATTTAATTATTAAAGGTTCTGAAGGTCCCCCCCACCTCTTTGTTAAAAAAATATAGATTAATAGTAAATAGATATATTTAGTTATATTTGTATATTAGATATAATTAATAAACAGATTGTCTCTTTCAGGGGCATCATGCACTCATTATTTTTTGAGGGGGCACGAGTTATTTATTTATTTATTTTTTCAAACTGAATTATCATGAAATATCTTAATTCTCACCTTTATAGATTATGATCTATAGTGGGCGATGGTCAAATTAACCTAATTATGTAATATGCATAAAAAACCTGTCTGTTTACTTAATTAACAGATATGGATGTCATGCCATAACATATTTTTAATACGACTGCGTTTATATATATATTTATATATTTAACATTGCAAGTTAATGTAAATAACAAGTTACATCATCAAAGAACATTTTCACTGACAGTCTAGTTCTAGCACTCTCAAAAACTCCCATTAAAATCACTGAAAGCATTTTTTCTCATTGGAATATGTAAATTGATTATATGTCTGTTGTTGTTCTTGCGTTTTATTCTGAATGGATATATTATGTTATTTGTTATGTGTTAAAAATAATTAAAAGTTGATCAAAAAAAAAAAAATCACTGAAGCTGTTTATACTGTGAAATTAATATCTTACCGATTCGTACACATATTTGCACTTTGTTCAGTCAGCGAGCGAGTGAAGAAAACACCGGCATTTTAGCGATGACTCATCTGAACACCTCTGATTGGTCATTGCATTCATAAGCTCAACAGCATCGTGTGTGATTGGTTATACTACAGTCTATGGTTATAATGCAGAGCTTTACAAACGCGTCTGTCTCTGGCTCAGCACCTGAATTTAGCAGCTGACGATATGACTCCCTGAACTATCTATTCACACTGGTGTGATTGTATTCAAATTGTATTTAATACAGAAAATATTAATCAGCAATTTTTGTTGTCTTTTGGAAGCTGCATTCAAAATCCCCTTGGCTCAGAAATCTGAGGGGGCACGTGCCCTCTCACTTTAAATGGGCATGACCCCTCTGCCTAGCCCAGTCAGGTGTGCCGTGAAAAATTATCCAAACTTCATATCTCTATTATAATTCGTTATTATTATTTTAAAACAGAGGGTTTTTACAAATATTTAACCAATGATAAGAACTACAAAGAGCTTGTCAGTAAAACATCGTAACGCCATTGGAACCTCAAGCTCTGAGCGAAACCTCGTCCCTTCACCCCGCCTCCATTCAGAATGACGCGCCGCGCACAGCCTGGAGGAGACAGATCTCCGCTTCTTTTTTGCAATGCAAGGGTAAATAAATAACAGATATTTTAATAGTACAGCGTTTTCTTTACTCAAACACTATGTCTGTAAAGGCTAATGTTTTTGTGTGTTTGAAGAGCGGAGTAGGTTATCTGGCTTCATACACATAAATTAAGTTGACAAACGTACTCTTCTAATCATTACACTGGGTATCTAGTTAATGCAACTTTTGATATAGGAACTCGAACTCCTAATATTTTACTATAAGCAATTATGGAGATATAAACACAATCGAAGCCCTTAGAGGATTTTCATTCAGGATTTCACTCTTTGTGATTTAAACATTTGTGATTTTCACTCTTTTGTGTGTGTGTGTGTGTGTGTTTTAGACATAAATGGAAGATTTGAAACGGTTATTGTGTTATTCTCGTTTTGCCGCGTTTATCTTGTACGTGTCTGCGGGAGCACCACAACAACAATCTGTGACGCTGCATAGGAACTCACTCGGCTAATAGCTGCCCTGATGCTGCCTCGCGCTAGGAAATAAATTAATTACTGTTATAAATACAAAACGTCACTAAAACCTATCATTTTCACAATCATTTTTAATGTTAAAATATATTTGTCAGGGACCCCCCAAAATCCAAAAATGAATTCTTATGGGGGGTCCCTAATGACTTATGGAGGGTCCGGGACCCCCCCAGACCCCCCTCATTTCGAACCCTGGTTTAATACTTATTTAACTGCTCTTATGAGGAGACATGGCATACTTTTGCGTGTTATTCGTTCAAGTTATCCATGGTTGCTTTTACTATAGCTACAAAGCTTGGAGCACTAAATGATATCCAAAGTCACGTTACACGCTTTTAACATTAAATAAAGCACATAAACATTACCTGAGATTAACATTGCCATACTTTGTGTTCAGTAGCGTGCACAGACCTCCGCGGGGGCGAAATCGCGTTCCAGGGGGCGGGATTCTCGGAGAAATGGGAATGCAGGGGCACTGCGATGCGACCGCAAAACACACTTTCACTTTCACGGTAAAAGGGGCACGGCTCAAACCCCCTGCTTGCGATGCGAAGAGCTCGCGGACACGAATCATGTGAAAGACGAGTCACGGTAAAAGAGCTCAAAGACAAGAGTTCATAAACAAGCTAAAATGCCATGGTTACGGGTGCGTTTTTATGTCAGATTTGCTTTTGTTAAAGGGTTAGGCCTAGTTCACCCAAAAATGAAAATATTGTCATTAATTACTCACCCTCATGTCGTTCTACACCCGTAAGACCTTCGCTCATCTTCAGAACACAAATTAAGATATTTTTGATTAAATCCGATGGCTCAGTGAGGCCTCCATACAGCAATGCCATTGTAAATCTCAAGATCTATAAAGGTACTAAAGACATATTTAAATCAGTTCATGTGAGTTCAGTGGTTCCATCTTAACATTTTAAAGCGATAATAATACTTTTTGTGCACCAAAAAAACAAAATAACGACTTTTCAACAATATAGTGATGGGCCGATTTCAAAACACTGCTTCGGAGCTTTACGAATCGAATCAGTGATTCGGAGCGCCAAAGTCATGTGATTTCAGCAGTTTAGCCGTTTGATAGGAGATCTGAATCACTGATTCGATTCGTAAAGCTCCGAAGCAGTGTTTTGAAATCGCCCATCACTATATTGATGTTTTAAATGTGTTTTTAGTGCCTTTATGGATCTTGAGAGTTACAATGGCATTGTTGTATAGAGGCCTCACTGAGCCATTAGATTTAATCAAAATATCCTCAGTTGTGTTCTGAAGATGAACAAACTTCTTACGGGTGTAGAACGACATGAGGGTGAGTAATTAATGACATTCATTTTCATTTTTGGGTGAACTAACCCTTTAACACTATATAGGTAGATCTAGGGTTTAGTGTAGGTGTACATTATTAAATGTGATAGAGCATTAAGCTTTTAGTGCCACTCACCGGACATTTCAATTCAGGACGGCGGTGATACGTTCAAACTCCAACGTAATAAAACGTTGCCATATTCACGTTCATCTGTTCCGGAAAAAACTAAACACGCTTTTTGCACCACTCACTGGACATTTCACTTTGAAACTGTGGCGAAACCTGCACAACTAACGTATTTTGCGGTTTGCAAAAATGTTGACTCAGGTAAGTTTTTCCAAAAAGCATAATGGGGAACTTTAAGGTAAACACCCCAAAACAAACTGTAGACAACAAAGATCTAGATCTTAAGCTAATCTAGATCTTAAAATGAACCAACTTGAAGAATAGCTCTCTTGATTCGCAGGAAGGCAACATTTCTTTGAAAATCTGCTCTACCTGCTCAGAATAACCTACTAAGTAGTTTAAGCAGTTATGATTAAATTATTTTGAAATGCATTAATCATAATATTTATTCAGATAGGAAATATCATTGTTACTATGTAAATTGCTCTGTTTTGATTATGTGACACAGGGAACAATTACAGGAGCTCCTGTCGGAGTATGTGGTGGACACACTCAACTACATTCAGACTGTGAGGGACTTCTGTGACAAACAACAAAAATGGACCCTTCAGAGAGAAACAGAGCTGGAGAAGATAAGAGACATCAAGGACCAAGCAGACAAAGTCAGTCTTAAGTTTGACCATGTTAAGCGCTCTGAGAACAAAGCCAAGGCTTTTGGGCAATACCTGTGGAGTGGTTTAACTCAGGTCACAGCTGACTCCAGACTCCAGGAGCTGGAGAAGGAACTGGGTGCCGTCCTGAAGGACACACTTGAGGGGCTGGAGAAACTTGACCACTTCCTGGATGCAGTGGAGAAGCTCACAGCCACCTCACTGTTTGTCTTCACTGGACGGAGCTTCTTGCCTAAGGGAGAGAGTCCTGAAAGTGTGCGATCAGTCATCACAGCTGCCAGAATGACCTCTCCTCTCCTCATCCACTTCAAACGAAATGCAGAAACCTTCTTCCTTCCTTCACTCAATAACCTGGACGTCCTGGCATTCCACCTAGACAAATACATACGTATTACAGAACAGATCTGTGAGAGAATGGAGAAAAAGTAAGTAATGATATTCATGCAATGTTCATTTTAAAAGGATAGTAATTTGATCATATAAACATGTAAATACACACAGATTATCAAAATAATCTCAGTGGCATTTACTAAATCAACTAATTTGAAGGCTTAGTTCCATAATTAGATCAATAATTAATATTTTTTCAAAAAAATTTTCTCTCATAGATCCAAGAGTTTTTTGTGGATTGAAGATACCTATAAGTAAGTATTTAAATATTAGGGTAAGATTGTGGTAAGATGACAGTGCTACTTGAAAGTTTGTGAAACCCTTGCAGAATCTGCAAAATGTTAATTCACGAGTTCACACTTACAAATAAGTCAGATAAATAAGTGAAGTTCATAACGTAATTTCGGGAGGAGTGAACCCATCTAATCTTTCAATTAGTGAAATTCAAACATAATTTCAAGAGGAGTGAACCTTAATCTTTCAATTAATGGCCAGAGCATATAAGCAGCTACTCACCCTGCTCTGGCATCAGTTGTTTCGATATCCCTCCACCTCCCCAACTCCACCACATAATTTAGGCATCTCATTTATCATACTCCTCTTCCAGGCACTAGCAGTCCGTGGGGGGTATATCCAAGCTCGAGTTGAAGCTGCTTCCTCGAGCCCCTCCACAGCAGACAGCAAGCCAAATACGCTTAACCTTATTAGCTTTAAAATTTTATGAGGAAACAAACTCATGAAATAGTATGCGTATTTGGCATGCTGTCCGAGGAGAGGGCTCAGAGCTCTATATTTGGCCCGAACCCAGAGTATTCCCCCCGTATTCTGGTTTGGAAGATAACCAGGCGAGTGTGAGATTTGGTTAGGAAGATAACCGGGCGAGTGTGAGATTTGGTAAGGAAGATAACCAGGCGAGTGAGAGATTTGGTAAGGAAGATAACCAGGCGAGTGAGAGATTTGGTAAGGAAGATAACCAGGTGAGTNTCACTGTAGTACTTCCATGCCACACAAGCTCAGCTTTGCATAACTTGCAGATTACAGTCTTATTTGCTGCATTTAATGTAAAATGCTCCCATGCCTTAGATGACTTGGGGCGCACACTTTTTTCTGCCGCCGATTGATCTGTCATTTCTCTCCGATTAACATTACTCTCTGCCATTTCGCGTGTGACTGTTGTCATGAAAGTGACGTCATCAGTAACGCTCCCCGTGACGTGAGCAGACCAACTAATCGACAATGACATTCGTTGACAACGATTTTCATAATCGATTATTATCGATTTTATCGATTAGTTGTTGCAGCCCTAATTTATAATGTCCTCCACTTATGCTGATTGGGTAGACATGTTGATTACTGATTGCTGACAGCTGGTTGGAATGACGTGATGATTGGAAGGATCATTTGAAAGCGTTCCTCACGAATTTTGTTAATAAAATTAACAAAACAAAGCAAGCAGAGTCTGCTTTTAGCTGTTACGCCAGCCGCAGCTGGAACCAGCTTCCAGAAGAGATCAGATGTGCTCCAACAGTAGCCACATTCAAATCCAGACTCAAAACACATCTTTTTATCTATGCATTTACTGATCGAGCGCTGTGCTATGTCCGAACTGTTTGCACTTTATTTTATACGTATTATCTTTTTATTCTTTTAACTCTTTTTCTTGTTTTTATTTCATTTTTAATGCATCTTATATCTTTTATGTATCATCTTTTTATTTCTGACTTTTAATGCATTTTAAATCTTGCTGTCTGGTTGAAAGAGCTGGGAGAATTAGGAAGTAAGCATTTGTTATCCCTGGATGGAGCTCTGACAGAGTTAGTCCAGGAAGATTTGTCTGTAAGTGTACTGTTTAAACGCACAGCTACTGACAAATATTTTTAGAGTTATCCCTGGATGCAGCTCTGGATAGAGTTAGTCCAGGAAGATTTGTCTGTAAGGGTACTTGTTAGGGTGTACCAGCGGCCAGAGGTGTAAGAAAATAGCAGGGGACAAAAATGCACAGTTCAGAGTGGTTTTAATCCCAAAGGTGCAAAAATTCTCGAAGGTGTGCCCAGTAGCAATAGTCAAAAAAAATAAAAACGGAAATAAACATATTTACAATATATCAATAAATGTAAGTGTGGCTATGCCAATGTCCAGGCCCAAAAATACACGTGCAATTCAACCTCCTAAAATTAGTGATGGGACGGTTCATACCTGGGCTCCGAGGCTTCGACGCAGTTTTCAAAGCACTATTGTATCACACACTGTACCGATGCTTGTATCGAATTGACAATACCACGTGATTGATGACGTTTGAAGCTTCGAACGTCATGCAGTATTGGAAAGTCGAGACAGCTGGTTTGAAAAAATTAGCGCTTCACCTGATGCATCAAAGGAAAATGCATTTAATCCTTTTTTATGATTTCGGTTTTATGATAGGTCTAAGAGACCCTGAACAGAATATAAGGGTTAACCTGCTCATCCAAAATATTTCAACTAGCCTACTCATGTCAGTTATGATCACATCATTGTATATTTTATATTATTGATCAGTATGTGAATCCGTTGCAGGCTACACATGACACGAGTGGTGGTCTCATTGTCACAAATTAATTTAGATGACATTAGATCAGATTAGATAGAACTGATTCAAGACAAGAGTGATTCCGTATGTCACGGACTTCCGAAGATTTGGTCACGTGCTTTTTCAAACCAGATCTGCTCCGCAATGATTTAGATATGGTGGAGAAAACAAGTCTGACCACCAGATGTCGCTAATGCGCACTGTGTTAAAAGCTTCGAGTAATGAACCGTTTTTCGGCACAATTTGATGAAAGCCTCAAATGCTTCAGAAAGCCTCAAATGCTTCAGAAAGCCTCAAATGCTTTTAAAAAGCCTCAAATGCTTCAGAAAGCCTCAAATGCTTCAGAAAGCCTCGGTTTCCCATCACTACCTAAAATGGCTGCCTTTTAAAGCTTTGGCTCCTCCTATATTTGGAACATACCATTTTAGGGGGAAACCTATAAGTTGCAAGCAGATGACAAGATAAAACCATCATACCTTCATTATAGTTCGGCTCTACAACATACATCATTTGCATCTATTACAGTTTAAATTGCTCAAAACAATAAAGACAAGACATATAAGAAAACACTTACATCCACGGTTCTCTCCCACCCCTATGAGGTCAGAACCAGATGGAGAATTGGCTACTTTCCATGTGGACAGGTTTGGCAAGTGAGAGGTGCACCAGAAGGTTTGTCTAGCTGTTTGAAATGCATTGAAGTTAACTTGATAACTAAATGAAATGAAATAAACACTTATTGTGTAAAGTATTTTTGGGATTCTTTTCTGTGTAACGATATTGGAACAGCATGCATCACTGAACATTAAACATTTAAACAAATAACAACATTTAACAGACAAAAACAAAACTAACAACTTGGGATGATAAATGGGATGTCACAACACCAAAATTAGGGGTACAAACATACAACTACATAAGGATGGTATAGTTTGCCGGCATTTAGTTTGTATGTATGGGTAATGGTGGAAAGAGTTTGTTGTGTGCACATACCCTTGCTCAGTCCCTTCAAAATAAAAGTCCTAGGTCACAGTCAGTCTGTGACAGTACTGTTTAAACGCACAGCTACCTGACAAATATTTTTAGAGTTATCCCTGGATGGAGCTCTGTATAGAGTTAGTCCAGGAAGATTTGTCTGTAAGGGTACTGTTTAAATGCACAGCTACCTGACAAATATAAATAGTTATCCCTCTGCGTGAGGAAGATCCATTTAGATCCGTTCTGACGGACAAGAAGAAACTCCCTGAAACTTCCTAACTCTGTTTTTACTGTTATTTCTATTTCTTATGCATTCCATTTTTATTATGTATTTGGTTCTTCTTTATGTAAAGCACTTTGAATTACCATTGTGTATGAAATGTGCTATACAAATAAAATTGCCTTGCCTTGCCTAATAAAACCATTTATTTGAACAAAATAAGATGGATCATACAAAATGCATGTTATTTTTATTTAGTACTGTCCTGAATAAGATATTTTACATATAGTAAAAATATATATATTTTATAACAAGTTTACGTATAGTTCACAAAACAAAACAAACAAAAAAATAGCTGAATTTATAAAAATTTACATACCCTTGATTCTTAATACTGTGTCATTGATGATCTATCAAATCCATCAAATCAAAATCACAGTTACTGCTGGTTTAAATATGCAAAAGATGCTGGAGAATCAAAGAATTTCTGAAGAACGTTGGGCAGTTTAACTGCTCAGGACAAACAAGTGACTCATGAACAACCATCACAAAAAAACAACAAAAAAACAGCCGTGGATCATCCAGGAAACGATGCAGTATTAAGGTATATGAACTTTTGAAAGGGGTAATTTTAATAAATTCAGCTATTTCTTTTTTTCTTTTGTGGACTATATGTAAACATCTTTTATGTAAAATATCTTATTCAGGACAGTTCTAAATAAAAAATAACATGCATTTTGTATGATCCTCTTAATTTGTTAAAATAATCAAAGCAACACCATGGAACTTTTGACGCACTAGCGGTTAATAAACAAAACTGCATGCATCTTGAGGAAGAATATTGTAGCTGGAGCTACTTCTCTCTGTTTATGTATATGACAAGTCACGCAGATACTGTGCTACTCCGCAGCGGTGCCGACCCGACCGGTCTAAAATAGTCTGAATATAAACACCTGTTACAGGTTTACTGTAGTGATTCATAATAAGACAAAAACACGGTTTGGAAAACGGATTCATGATGTACTTGTAAAATTTGAATACAAAAAAGTGACATGGTTTTGTTTTAACATTTAGCAGATTCTGCAAGGGGTTCGCAAACTTTCAAGCAGCACTGTAGGTGAGCCTTTGTTAATCCTACTGAAACTCTTTACAGATGTAAGAAGGCTCAGCCTGTAGTGAAGTTCAACTTGATCTTGAGTGAGGACTCCATGCAAAAAATGTTTGATCATTTGAAGGAGTTGTGCAAAATAAGGTGAGACCTATTTTTATGCTCTGATGTTTTCTTCACACTCAGGTGTATTGTGAAAGGTGGCTGTAAACTATTTTTTCTGTTATTGTCTAGGATGGACAAGCACACAAAGCTGACCTTCATTTTTCGGGACCACGCTCTGCACTTCATTGGTTTATTCAGTAAGTGTCACTCTAGAATGGAGAAGTTCCTGTCAGATCTGGAGGAGAGTGCAGTTCAGCTGGACAAGATGAAGATGGGGGCCAGTATCTCCACTGTGGCTGGCAGTTCGGTTGGGATAGCAGGGGGTGTTTTGTCCATTGTTGGTCTTGCTCTTGCCCCCGTCACTGCAGGAGTGTCATTGGCTCTCACTCTGACAGGTGTCGGTCTGGGGGTGACCAGTGGTGTCAATAGTGTGGTTACAGGCATCACTGAAGCAGCAGTCAACAGTCACCATGGGAAAAATGCACAGAACATTTTCCAGAGATACATGGATGATGTGGGGAAGATTCTAGACTGTCTGGAGCAGGCCAGTAGTGAGGAGCGTGTAGAGGAACCCGATGTTGTGGATATGTTTAAAGCAGGAAAGCTGATAGCTCGTGCAGGAGGAGTGGCCAAAGGTATTGATGCTCTGGTAGATGCAGCTTCAGCTGTTAAAATACTCAAATCTGAGGAGGTGATTGCAACTGCAGCCAAGGTTGGGCTCCAGGAGGCCCAAAGTGCTCGTAGCATTCCCAAACTGGCTGCAGACCTTCCCGACATTGGGCAGCCGAAAGGGACGCCACTAGCTCTCTCAAAGTCTGCTAGAGCTGGATTCATCACTCTAAATGCCCTCTTTATTGGCTTAGATGTTCTTTTTATTTGCAAAGACAGTATAAGTCTGGCCAAAGGGAGCAAGAGTGAGGCCTCTCAGCTCATTCGCTCCAGAGCAGCTCTGTGGAAAACTGAATTGGAGGCCTGGCAGAAGATCCATGATTCCTTATGCATAGGAATCTGGAGGTTTAGGATGAGTCAGGAAGTGTTGGAGCAACCTTTTCTTCCTTAAACAGCCTTAAAATGTAGCTTTCAATATTGAAAAAACCTGAGATGGGCACTAATTTAGACCTACAGTTAGACCTGATGTTCTGGAACACTAATAATTTAACACCAATGTCTTTTTTCAAGCTTTCTGATTTATTAGTAATTCATGTTAGTAAAATTAAAGCATTAAAGAGATCTGCTTGATTTATAGCACATGGCAAATGAATGTTTTGAGAGTTAAAAATCATTACATACTGGTGGAAGTCTACGCTAAAAACGTCTTACATGTGTACATATGATTTAAAATGTCAAATCACATATAAAAATGATTAAAAATGCAATGTAATTGCACTCATGTGTGTGTCTTATGTGTCAAGGCCTTATGATTCATAATGGACTTTATATTTTGGATTAGTGGTCTGATCACATCTCATTTGTATATCACAGTGAAAGCATCTGCTGTTTATCACATGTGTTGTTTGCTCTTAGGGTGTGAGAGTTTCAAGTGCTTCAGTTAAACAATGACAAATCAAGTGATATTATTGAATGAGTGTATACACTCATTTAATAATATCACTTGATCTGTCAGTGATTCCTCTTACTACATCCAGCCTGCATCTTTGATGCGAAAGATGCAGACTGGATGTAGTAAGAGGAATGATTACAAAAGTCATATCTTGCAGTTGCAAAACTAATTTAGCATTTTCACAGACCAAAACATATTGTCAAAGACAAGAATAAAAAAATGAAACAGGAAACTTTTGCATATTAAAGGAAGTTGTCTAAGTGAATTTTAATGACAAACAGTTTCACTACTAAATTGTCACAGAAAACCCTTGGTTTAATTCAGCACTACACACAATTTGAATTTAAATTTATTTTTAAATTTAAAATTGAAACCTCAAAACTGGTAAAAAGCAGAGCAGAACATTAAAAAAAAAAAATGTTAAAAATGACAATATATTCTTTTGTTACCATGACTGAGCATTTTCACAACAAGGAAATAAGTTTGAAAGCAAAACATTACAAAGATACATTTTGAGCTTTGATCATGTAAACAATTAACAATAATTATGCAAAAAAAAAGGCCTAAGCTTGGATGTTACAGGTTAACACTCTGTGCTGTCTGGATCAGGTAGGCTACTGCAGATGAGAAGTGATGATGGCCTGGCTTCTAGTGGTGAGTTGTGGAAGTTTCAGGAGTGGATATGACTTTTATCCTGAGGTCCTTTCCATCGTTCACTGTTGTTTGCAGCTCTGACGAAAGTAAATTTTGTCACTGATAGACTGATTGTCGCTAGCTGAGTCTAGCTGAGTCTGAGTCTGTTCCTCATCTGTAGAAAACAAGAAAAACGTCCTTTGACACGAGCTAGAATGCTGCAGTTTGTGATTCGGCAGTCAGCATGAAGCCACAGTTAAAGGATTAGTTCACTTTAAAACGAAAATTACCCCATGATTTACTCACCCTCAAGCCATCCTAGGTGTAAATGTCTTTCTTCTTTCAGATGAATACAGTCGGAGTTATATTAATAATCACACTGATGCTCTCAAGCTTTATAATGGCAGTGCATGGAAACCACCTGTTTGAAGTGCATCCATCCATCATAAAAGAAACGTACTTGACACGGCATTAATAAAGGCCTTCTGAAGCTGTGCAATGCATTTTGTGTAAGAAAAATATCCATATTTAACAAGTTATAAAGTAAAATAACTAGCTTCCACCAGACCGCCTTCCCTATTCAACTTACGAAAAAAGCGTAACTGATATCACTTCATTTACGCTTGCTTCGTAAGTTGAATACAGAAGGCATTCTGGGCAAAAGCTAGTTATTTGGTAATACTTTACAATAAGGTTCATTAGTTAAACATAAACTAACCATGAGCAATACATTTTGTTACCGTATTTACTAATCTTCGTTAACGTTAGTCAATAAATTCAGTTGTTCATTGTTTGTTCATGTTAGTTCACAGTGCATTAACTAATGTTAACAAGATTTAAACAATGTATTCGTAAATGTTGAAATTAACATTAACAAAGATTAATAAATACTGTATAAGTGCAGTTCATTATTAGTTCATGTAAACTAATGTAGTTAACTAATGTTAACTAATAAACTAATAAAAGTTATTTTACTTTATAATGTGTTAAATATGGATATTTTTCTTACACAAACGCATCTCTTCGCTTCAGAAGGCCTTTATTTACCCCAAGGAGCTTTGTAGAGTACGTTTATAATGGATGGATGCACTTTTTTTCGAGCTTCAAACAGGTGCATCAGGATGAGCATCAGGGTGATTATTAATATAACTCTGATTGTGTTCATCTGAAAGAAGATAGTCATACACACTTAGGATGGCTTGAGGGTGAGTAAATCATGGGGTAATTTTAATTTTGAAGTGAACTAATCCCTAAATTATATCCAAGTTTGATAATCAAGTTTATATTGAGTGTTAATCACATTTTAGATGTACTATTGCAGTTACTTTCTCTGTGCTTTGCCAATGAAAATTATTCAGAACAAATCAGAGACAAAACCAACTACTGTCATCTCTAAGCAGCAGACTGTAGGCTAGTTCCATACATCCATCCATCCATCTGTCTGTATTATTGAATTATACATTTTCTAAAAATGTCATTATCAAGCTAAAATATAAAATAATAAAGGAAGGATAAAACCATTTTGAAATCGAAAAAATGTCAAAAGTTACATTTGACTGTTTCAAAGTTGTTTTTTCTTTTTTAACTTGTGTTCAGTACTTTTTACACAAATATAACTATTTTTTAAACAATCAAGAACATAAATATCCCTTTTGAGTCTAAATTTTAAGAATATTGTCTTACTGTCCAATATCTGTTGGTCTGTTCTCCTCCTCGACCTTCTTAACTCCTTTGCCTTCAATGCCTCTCTCACTTTCTGTATGTTCTCTTCCCTCTTCTTTCGCTCTTCCTCCAATCTTCTCTCCTCTTCTTTCTCCATTTCTCTGGCCTGTTCCAACACCTTCTCACTGTAGAGCATTGTCTCTCCATTGGTAGCCATCATTTTCGTAATTTTGACCAGAAGTTCAGCCACCTGGTCCTCACCTGCTTTGGGATTGCTGTACAGAGCATGAAAACGCCCTCCACAATTCTCAACCAGCCTGTTTAGCTCCACGTTCAACTTCACTTCTTGCTTTAGGGTGGAACCTCGTAACTGTTTTCTGTCTAAGATTGTGAAGAGCACCAAACTGTAACTCCAGGCTTCTGGACCAAACAGCTCAACATGTTCCTCCACAGCACGGCGCTCACGCTGGGAGAACGAGAATGACAGTGGTACCACCAGCAGCAGGGCATGGGCACCAGGCTGGCACAGACTCATACTCCTCATTATTTCCTTCTTCACTGGCCATACTGATGCAGAGGACCCATTGACGTTGAACCATTCCCAACCTGGGGTGTCAACCACAAGCACCTGCTGTCCTTTCACCAGACCCTGACATGGGAAACTCACTCGAGTCTTTACCCCAACCTCATCAAAGGCTTTCTTGCCCAGAATGGAATTACCAACAGCACTTTTCCCAGCTTCTGTCACTCCAACCAGGACCAATCTCAGTTTAGGACAGTCAGAAAGATTAATCCCTTGTTCTATGGATAAAAAGATATAGACATGACAAAAATTAGATTGTCAGAGTGAAACAAAACAGGCTATTTGATTTTATTACTGCGCTCTAGGGCTAAATTTAACGTTTATATTGAATTGCATATACAATTTTATAGTTTTAACATAAACTAATATTTAAAATGCGATGCATATTTGTTAGTCGTACATAAATCAAACAAGTAAGAAACATCTAAGATTCACTCAAAGAACAAAAAACAAAAAAAAACAACAACAACAAAACTTGGCATATATTAACTATTTGCATCTATTTTACCCTGACAGCATCATAGTGACGGCCAAGATCCGGCCCATATCTGGTCCGCGTGTAATCCACATGTACCAGATGTGGGCCGGATCTGGGCCACACTATGTTGCTGTCTGGGATTTTATTTAAATAATCTTATTTTCATTTATGCATTTATTCAAATTGCTTAGAATCAGCATACATTTGTTCATTGTGAAATAAAAAAGTTCATTTAGTCAATTAAAATGTATATAAAAAGTATGGATAAATATGGCTAACTGTGAAAACAAGCAATATTCAGTTAGTTAAAATGTATGAGATTGAAACAAATTGGATTTATTGATGATAAACATATAAACTTGGCTGTGTATTTAAAACACAATCAGTTTATTAGTATTATTACAGAAATCTGACCCATTTCATTAATGGAATGACTGAAAAATATGCAAACCATTAAGTTTATTAATGTTAAAACTATGTAATCCAAATGGATGGAAATTTTATAAGTAATTCAAATAAATAAATCTTAACTTTATGTCCAAATATTTTTTTGAGTGGAATACAAAAATTATAAAATAATTTCACCTCAAATCAATATTTAATCCCCACATATTTATATTTGGTGTTGGGTTTATTTTACGATAATGACTAGCTGACTGTAATGTATTGTACACTATCACTTACATGAGGGGACAGCTGAAATAAATTTAATACTAAAGCCATTGTAGCCATTTTAGGATAGCCATTTTAAGTTAAACAATTTTCTGTGTTGCTTGGTTTTAATCAGTAGCAATAAAGACAGTAATAAAAAGACTGTAAGAATATCAGCTGCTGCTGGCTTTTGAAATGATTGCTCCCTTGATAATAATATTGTATAATGAGCGCACACCACGTCTTTAGACACTAATTGCTTCATTAAGTTTTTATTTGGTGCATGCCTTATCGATTTGGAGGTTTAATAGAGGTCTTTTTCATTAAGCGTTACAATTATCACATACTATAAGTCTACCTCTGTTGACCAAACATCTGATGAATATAACTTTGGCCTTATTTCACTGCCATGACTGACTTCAAAGCTGTTAGGTAAAATTTTAAAAGCAGTAAGACAAATATTTTTGACTAAAAAGGTGTTACGGTGTTACTAAAAACAATACGACAGAATCTAAATTTGACATACATGTCTTAAATTTACTATAACATTCCCTTAAGAAAATGTAGTAAAATTGGTAGGATCAGTAAAATTAAATGAATGAATGTAATAGTCTAACTATTGTACCTGTGGCATCTGTAGCAATTAAAGTTTACTTTCCAAATGTCCATTAACAAAGACATAATATGCACTATAAAAAAAACAGCTACATTGAACAAATCATGCATGTTTTACTTGTGGTTACATTACTCTAGAAAGAAAATAAAAATGAACTTGTTACTAAAAACCTGGATATCTAGAGTTTACTGACCGTGACTGTCTGAAATATCAATTATCTCATCCATTCTCTTCCAGTCTTCAGTGTTTTTTTTTTCTTTCTTCGGTCAAATGTGCTGCTCTCTTTAAAAAATTGTCATTATTTTCTGATTACTTGATTGTCTGTTACCGCAGAAACGATTGGACTGGAACATATTTCATCTGTCCTCTTATCTAAATGTTGTTTTCTCTGTACATTGTCAGCGCAATCCTGTGTCAGTTCTGATCACGCTGTGTTTACAACCCTTTTTTACTGTCATATCCAAAGTACAAATTAAGACCAAGCCTGTTGTTTTACTGAACATTTATTACTGAACATTTATGCTGTTTAAGAACTGGTCTTTCTATCATCATAGTCAAATCAGTTTAATAGTTTTTTTTTCATTTTGTAAACGATTATTTATAAAATAAAAAGTCACACTTAATCCTACATTTCATGTTACTCTGTGTTGACATAAAATGTGCATATTTAGTTATAATACTATAGTAAATGAAGTGTGATGTAAACACTAAAATAAAATGTTACTCTATGGCCCAGTATCACAGACAGGATTAGGTCTTAGTTCAATTAGGATATTTAAGTAGCTTTTATAAACATACCTTAGAAAAAAACATTACTTACATATTTTAAGATATGTCAGTGCAAGTTACTTTCAGTTAAAACAACTTAAACATGCATTTTAGTCTAGGACTAGCTTAAGCCTTGTGAAACTGGGGAAATTTTATTGTAATTAATTATTAACATCCAACCTTAAAAGACTAGGGAAAGAGGTCAGCGTCACTCTTTGTACACTAAGCTGCTTTCACACTGATTCCAAAGGTCATTTGTGTCTCCATTGCAGAAGTGCAGCATAATGGAAAGTCTTGACAACTATTTATTTAAATATAAAGGCTTTGTTTTTGCGAAAGGTGAAACCACTGAGGAATACATTGACTCTCTTCAACATTTTGAGATTCGAGACAGTGATGTTTTTTTGGTGACGTACCCCAAGTCAGGTAAAGTTAATCCTTTCAGTTGTAAAAAATTTTTTCAGGACATAAATACATTTTTTATACTGCTTTTAACCAAGGAGGGGCATGATTACAGATTCTGTTAACAGGACAAGAGACCACAGGCCTCATTTATAACATGTTGCACAGAAACCATCCTAAATTTGATCGTAGTCTTTTCTCAGATGTGCGTACGTGTGATTCATAGAATAAACGTACACACAGAAAATAAACGTACACACAGAAAACAATCGTACGTCTCTCTTTCAGATGGGAAATCTATAAATCGCAAATAATCTTTAACTTGCGTACAGCTGAATGGTATCAGTTCTCCGCATTGTAAACGACACCTGTTTAATGTCTTTTACATAAAAGATCACCAGTCATCGTCCAAATCCTTTAATTTAAAATGGCGAGCTGCAAGAATAGCTTAGATTTCCAAAAACCTGCAGTAATCTGACCAGGAATCTGCTCAGATCCTGACGTAGCACTAAGCACTTTTCCATGTCAAAGACCGTTTTTATAAATATTAGCATTGCCGTGGATTTTTGCGCAAGCACACTCTCAGATCAAATCTGTGCGTACGCACGCTTTATAAATGAGGCCCCTGGTAACTTGCAAGACAACTGGTCCCAGCCTATTCAATTTGCTGCTAACCTTCAAGATAAGTGTGTGTGGGATTTATTTGGTTGTTTACATAGTGAACCATATTTTTGCAGGTACAATATGGACACAGAACATCATAAATTTGATTTATGAGGACACAACAGACAAAATATATACCAACAATCTTGAGATGATGCCGTGGTTAGAGTACCGTGAAGGCAGACCTGACTATTCTTTGCGCCCGTCTCCACGGTTCTTTGCCTCCCATCTCACACCCACACTGATGCCACTAGGCCTTAAGGACAAGAGAGGAAAGTTAAGTATTTAGGCAGCCTGTCATGCAAAACATAAAGTAAATAATTAAATGAATAATAATGTATTATTTGTGTGTGTTAGCCAATTGTAAGCCACATGTTTGGTTGTATGATCAAATGTTAGACAAATTTTTGTTTGGTCTAAACCTCATTGCTCCTTGTGTCTTTTAAATAACAGATCATATATGTAATTAGAAATCCAAAAGACAATGTGGTGTCATATTTCCACTTTTCCCATGTCTGGGCCAAAGTTCAGACTCCCAAGAGCTTTGAAGACTTTTTGCAGCTGTATCTAGCAGGAAACGGTAAGAATTACAGCACATCAAAGTATGTTTTAAACATTTTTTTGGATATTAGCTTGGTATTCTTGATATTCAGGCTTCTGCCTCATCGAACCTAATATGATACAAAATGTAGGTGTAAAGTGTAAGAAAATTATCAATTCATACCTTGTGTTTTAGTTGGTTGTGCATCTTGGTTTGATCACATCCGAGAGTGGTACACTAAAAGAGAGCAGTACAACATCCTTTTCCTGACATATGAGGACATGGTCATGGTAATCACAGCCTCAAAATATCTCAAAGTATTTGCAGAATGCTCTTTAATACAGATTGTTTAAGATCTCTTTTGATACTGATGCATTTGGCTCCACGTTCAGGATCTCAGGACAGCAGTGGAGAAAATCTGCATGTTCTTGGGGAAAAATCTGGATGACACTGCTATCGCACGTATTGTGGAGAAGGCCACTTTTAAAAACATGAAGCAGGACCCCAAGGCAAACTATGAATTCATCCCACAAGATGTACTACTTCAGCCCCAATTTATGCGCAAAGGTCAATGTTCCAAGATCACATTGTGGAATGTGTAGACAAGCTGTATCCTTCAGTTATTCTGTTATTAGGGGCCAATCATCGAAGGTGCTTAGGCACCTATTGTAATCGTTGGCATTCTTCTCTTTTTCCGTTTCTTTTTCTTCTGCTCTGAAAGTCTATGGCAGCCCATAGAACCGCTTGCGGGAAAGTTGTGAAATTTGGCACAGTCTAAACTGTCACCAGAGCAAATTTGAGCACCAGAGTCTCTAACTCAATCCCTCTAGCGCCACTAACGGTCCAAAGTTGCATTCACATTTATTTTTTCCTCTGATTCTTTGGCTCAAGACGATTTGATGATGTCAGTTTCCATCATAAACATTTTCCGCCATTTAGAATTTTCTGAAACACCTACTTTTTCTTATTTCTCCTAGGCCATTGCTTTGATTTCCCAAAAAAAAAAAAACAGATCATCTTCAGACCATGCCGATAAAAATTTATGGAAAGTTGATTTGTCAAACCATTCTTGAATAACACACAAATTCGATGAAGTCCCCCCAAAAATGAATGTGAGGCTATATGTCCACAATGCTTTGGCGTATTCTGACCAAACTTGGTGTGTGGTGTATTCTGACCAAATTAGGTGCAGAATGCCAAGTCGAACAATACCCAATTTTCCCATATCCGCCATTTTGATTTTTTGTCACAAAATGCTATATTTTACGAACGCATTGGCATAAAATTACAAAACTCGGTATGTGTCTTCGGCATCATGCCCTGACAGTACTCAAAATGTTTTGAGGCAGCACCACCTTTTTTTTTCAAAAGTTATAATGAAATTATGCTAATAACTTTTCATTAAATTAGCCTATTGTAGTAAAACTGGTCTTGATAGATTCCTTGGTTCATGCCTAGAACATTTTGCCGTAGTCGGTCACTTCCTGTCCGCCATTTTGATTTTCTTTAAAAACTTACTTTTTCGAACTTCTCCTAGACTGCTTGTCTGATTTTCACCAAATTAGATTCATATCATCTTCTGACTGTGCCAAAAAAAAGTTAAGGATTTCATGTCGATATTCAAAGACATTTTCATATAGCTCCGCAACAAATTCAAGGCATGATGCCAAAATGACTCTGAGGCTGTATCTCTGCAATGCTTTGGCATATTGACACCAAACTTTGCATGTGTCATTGTCACCTCACTCTGACCACACCACATAATTTTGGTCACAGCGCTGCATTTTTGCCTAAAATCACCTTAATATGCCTTTAATTGTTATTGTTGCAGTTGCACTGATGTTCCCAGCCATGGTGGCATGCCTTATTGTGCCTTCTTTGTGCTTAGCCCCTTAATGGCTGCTTGCAGCATTATTTGTTTTGTGGTTGCAGGTACTGTAGGAGATTGGAAGAACACATTCACCGTGGCACAAAATGAGATGTTTGACCAGATCTTCAAAGAAAGGATGGGAAACTTACCACTGCACTTCATCTGGGACTTGGACACCAAGACAAAGCAAAACTAGTCACACAAGAAACAGAACAAGCATGTTGTTTTCCCCAGTGGACATCAAACATTCAAATGCTAAAACCTTCCAAACCAACTATCAAGGTTTCTGAAGAGCCCCATTGGCTGTGAACCACAAAGTGGTTTATATAGATATACACTAAATAAAAAAAAATTAATACTTTTATTCAGCAAGGACACATTAAATAAATTTAAATTGACAGTCAATCTTTATATTTCAAATAAATGCTGTTCTTTTGAACTTTCTATTAATTAAAGAATCCTGAAAATAAATGCATCATGATTTTCACAATAATATTAAGCAGTTCTTACTATCAACACTGATAGAAGAAATGTTTCTTGAACAGCGAATCAGCATATTAGAGTGATTTCTGAAGGATCATGTGACACATTTTAAAATATATTTCAGTAGAAAAGTGTTTTTAAATTGTAACACTTTCACATTTTTTTTTATTTTTTCCCAAGACAACTTAGTAAAAAGAAGTGACTTTACTATAAAAAATATGCTTTTATTTCTTATATCCCTCCCTGTTCTAGCTTGTACTAATCTGAACGATTGTTTGAAACTTTGTGTTTCTAGCACTTCTCATGTTACTGCCCCTATAAGATGAATTGTTTATTGTATTCATTTGTAAGTCAGTTTGGGTAAGTTTTGGATAAAAGCATCTGCTAAATGAATTAATGTAAAAACCGTTTAATTAATCTTACCATCCTTAAACTTTTGAATGGTAGTATACAGGTTTAAGACTGTGACAGATCTTCATATGGTGCTACACTGGGGCAATCTGATACACATCTAAAAGTTAGTTTCAATAATATAATTTTATGTAACAAACATTTTTTTCATGACCATTATGCATCAACAGTGTGCTGAAGCATGTTTAGTTTCTTTGGGACCAGAAACAAATCATTTAGCAGCTATATTTAATTACAGTGTTACCTGCAGAACTTAATGTCAGACCAATCACTTACATTTATGAATTTCACAGGCACTTCAAAGTAAGTTTGTTCCCTGGAAAGCAAACCCATGGCTTTGGCATTCCTAGTACCATGTTTTAACAAGTATGATTAAATGGCAAGATTTTTCAGAATAAATTCTTAAAAGCAAGTTTGTATTTGCATTGGCCTCAAGCTCCGGAACCTGATCTATAACAATTAAACTTGCGAAAGCATCCAAACCTGAGAGTGCTCATTCTTAGACACAGACATCACCACAGTATATGAATAATCAATTGTCTTTATTCAGCTCTGACAACATTGAAACACATAATGCAGGCAGCTGTGGTAGTTAATGATGCCTCAATTGTCTTCATCTGTTGGAGAAAATTAAAAAATATAAGGTCACCGAATAAAAAGTATGGATAAATATTTAAGTGACAAACAATCAGCTATACTCACCCTCTTCATCTTCTTCCTCATCCTCATCATCCTCCTCTTCATCTTCATCCGAGCTGAAGGTTCCATCAGGCAGGCTGTACACCCTAATTACTTGCTGTTGAGGAACACAAAAGAGTTATGCATTCATAATAATGCATAATATGGCAGAGAAATACTTTGAAGTTGCCAAGGTGATTCCTACTGGCACATCATTACAGCTAAAATTAACACTACAGACACCATGCAAACAACCTTTTGATTGACATTTGGAGCTTCTTGCTGTGTTTCAGTATGTCAAAGATCTCGATTCTGCAATGCAACAGACTAGCACCACATCTTCCACTTTACCTTATTAGGGTCTTTGAGAATGAGGTATTTGCCCTCCTCCAGCTTGCGACAGATGTCGATCACACAGCGCAGGATGCCCCAGGCATTCTCCATGCTCAGGTTAATTTGGCTAGCAAACTCATTGGGCTTGAACTGCTGTGTGCCAAGGACGACATGCCTAGACGAGTCCTTGACATGATAACGGGAGACATACCTAAAGAGAAAAGGACATGTAATGAGAAATCAGACAGGAAAAGACTCAAAGAAAAACAACAACATGTAGAGATGGTGGCTTTGTACTCACCCTAATTTGAGGTACTCAGATCCCGCAAGAATAGCACAACAGGTCCAACGGGCCAATTTGTAGCTGTTGTTCTTCAGCTCTGTGGCCAGAACCGCACCCCTCTGGGAATCCAGTTTCTGTCTCCAGTCCACTCCATTGCAGTACTGTACAGAGGACAGAATTATATCACATGTATCTCTCAAATGGCCAAATACAATTATCCATCTCTCTTTTTGTATCTTACTCGGGAGTCCCACTCGTTCAGAGTTTTGACATTGATGAAAGAGACTTCTCCGTTCGCGCCGGTCATCACTCCATCATGCTCACAGCGGACCATGAGATCAATGTCATCCCCCAGCTTCCACCTCCGGTACCTAAGAATCAATCAGGGAAGATCACTTTTTTGAATTCAGCATACTTTGTAAGTAATGTCCCTTATAATAAATATATTCTTCATTCTTCTTAGGTTTTGTTCAAACAGCACTCAAATATGACTTGATTTTTAAATACAATTTTTAGGCTCAAACACATTGTATATACTAGGGGTGGGTATCGAATCGGGACACCTGTATTGATACGATTCTCTAATTCAATTAATTCAATGATTCAATTTTCACTGACCCTACCACACACACAAAAAAAGTAATAAATAAATAAAATAGTTATCGTTTTTGTTATTGACCCATGAATGAACCCCCAAAATTTTAGATACCAGTGAATTTGAACAATTCTCAATTCCAATTTCGATACCACAGCTAAAACTACTAACTGATATAAATTTCAACGATTATTAAAGACAAGTTGACCATCATTAATAAAAAAATAACAAATAAACTACAAGCAATAACACAAATAAATAAATACAATAGAACAAAAATACAAATGAAATAATCAGTGCTTTTAAGGTTTTTCCAGGTAGGTCTAACAGGAGTTCTCAGGCACAGAAATTGAATAAAGTAATCAAATGTAAAATAACACTGCATAGAATCTTCACTGTACACATTAAATATAGCTTAATCTTTATTAAAGTTAGAAAAAAGTTTTTCAGTGAAGAGCAGTGAGTGATTTCTTTGTCTTTTGTAGTCTGATTAATATTAAAAACAGACAGCAGCAGGAATATTAGGCTGCTGTCACTAAGACTAATGCACAGATCCAATGCCAACATGTGTTATTTCTCTATGGTTTGTTCACTTAAGGTCATAACCAACTATGTTTACTAGGATACTCGCAAAGGCAGGCATTCGGAGATAAATTTGTCCGATTAAGCACAGGGAGACGTGAAAGAGAACTCATTTTATTATGTGCACGCTGTCTGAGATGCGCAGCTGTGTGCGATTTAGGTGTGTACGCACAAACTTTTCACACAGCGCACGCAAGTTCTCTCTTTTTTTTGCCAAGGCTTGAAAATGCGTGCAAACGATAAACTTTCATGACCATGCGGCACTGGCCCAATCGGAACAGTGATGTTTCCAGAATGTCTTTCACGCTAAAAGGTGCACATGCATCCGCCATGTTAAGCACTGAATGAATGACAGGGTCCCCGCTGTAACATGGCACAAGGTAAATAAGAGGATGACATCTAGTGGAGAAGACTAGTAATTAGGGTTGTGACCGACATCACGATGGAGAGACACCATTGTGATGCCACGCCCCCGGCCCGCTCCGCTGCGAGTCGACACCATAGACTGTAAAAAAAGATACACACACTAATCCGAGTCTCTTCTATAGACTACTATAGTTGACCTACAATATTTGCAGGAATTGCTCTGTAAATTAAATTGAGAATATAACTAATGCATATATGCCATTTTAAATACTGTAGTCTATGCCAGAGACGTGACGTGTGTTAGTCTGCGAAAATACCGTGTCAGGCATTTGATCTTGACATTGTTAGAATCTTGTCTTTTTTACATGTCTAACACTGTACATTTAACTTAAAATATTTAATTTTGTACAAGAAAACAGCCCTTATTAATGAATTATTAGTAGCCTATTGTAGTGTCTCGGGAGATTGTGCTCATTGTTACATAGCTCTGTGGCTATACTGCACTGAAGCGGCAGTTTAAGATATAAACCCAGAATTCATTGAACGTCAATTAACTTTTGTCTGGTTAATAAATACCTTTAAAGACAATTTTCCTTGGTCATAATGTCAAATCAAATGAAAGAATGAAGGTGATTCTGATAGCACATTTATTAAAACACAGAAGAACAACAAAGAACAAGAAAACGGGAACACCACTTACATGCATAGACCATGTTCAAATTTCGATGTTTCTGGCCAGAAATACCAACATGTTCACTTTGTCTGGTTTTAATAAGCTGCGGATTGGAGTAACTACACTCTCCTCTGTGCTGAAGACCCGCTCTGATGGAGTACTGGTAGCACATATGCACAGATATTTCCGTGCTAATCTTGCCATGAACGGAAATGCGAATAATAATTATATAATAACGAAAAATTTAAATAATCAGAATGTTACCGATCAGAATGAATCTCAAATAATTTTCTTTATGTCTTTTTTTAATTAGCAGAGGTCCGCACATACCTGTAGGCAACAGATGCCACCTCACTCTTCTCCATGTCCTCCTCAACAAACGGGTTAGGATTGGGAAACTTGTACCTCTCTCCTCCCTGAAAACAAAGGAACAAAAATGCATTGACACAAATGTCTTTGTTTGAAACAGAATATGGATGTTAATGTATCACGTTAATGGGCGGTTTACGGTGGAAAAACACAAGCATACCATTCTGAGACACTGCTGGCTGAAGTTGTGGTTGATGTAGGTGGCCTCCATGGCCAGGTTTCGGGGGGAGTTGAGGGAACTGCCCTCGTCCTGAGGCGGCTCATTCGCAGTCTCACTCACAGTAAGCAGGTCTACAAGGGAGAATGAGTTTAAGCTTTACAACTTCACATATATTACTTTATGCAGCAAAAACACAAATAACTGGTATATCAGGGCTTAACAGTTAGGATTATTTCACAAGTAGTTAATCTTTTTTAGTCCAATATTTTCAATGGCCCAACTAAAATAAATAATTGCTATTTATAAAAATGTTGCTAATCATTTCATTTTTGCAACATTTTGATATGTCAGAGATAAATACATTTATCATTAAATGTTAAATGTAAAATATGAAGATGAAATTTAGTGATTTATAAAGGATTTACATTAAGTATTTATAATAATTGATAATTGACAGGAGTAAATGCCCTCCGAAATGCTTTAGAGACGGATTCAAATCTGATCATCCAAACCACTTCAGGAGGTGGTTCGAGACTCATTCCAGATGAAACTGGACAGGTTTAATTGCTGGTTTTTGGAGCCACATTAGTAAATTGTACTCCTCCCAAAAATGGTAAAAAACAAATTTGTGAGAGCGTGTAATAGGCTATATGACATGTTATAGCTAGATATGCCAGTGCTACTACGACACGCATTGCCGCAAATGAACACTATCTCCTCAGCAATCCGACGCGCAAACTGACACAAATGAAACTGAAAGTAACAGACACGCAACACAATCATCTTTATTACAAGTAGTGACTAAATGATCTTACCAGTGCTGATGCTGCTCTCTCTCCTATTGCTGTCTTTGTTCTTGAAATTAGCTGATGATAAATAAAATGCAGCTCATATCTGTTGCTTTTGTTGATGTGAACTCCGTTAAATTTGCACATAGCGCATGAATTGAGGATCGGATTTATATTTTTTTTTTTGTGGAGACAACTGTTAACAACCGTTTTAACAAATCAGATAGATGTCCGGTCAGTAAAACGCATGAAGTGACCAGGTGTAAACAGGCCCTTAGTATACTGGATCCATGCAGCTCTTAAAGTGACAGCAGCCTCATATACCTGCTGCCGCCTGCCATTAATATTAATCAAACAACAAATGAGAGAAAATCTCTCACTGCTCGACTGAATCAATCAAGTCAAGAACATTAACGAAAGAGGTCTAATTAATTTGTCTTTGTTCTTTTGTAGTTTGTTTTCCTATTGTTTGTAATTAATTTCTTTGCTCTTATTTTATCAGTTTACTTGTCTTCAGTAAGCTTGTTTTGTTTTTTTACTTAGGCTAGTATTAGTTTTTTTGTGATATTGAAAAAGGTGACAAGAATTTTGAAATATCAATGTTATCAAAAACATTATTTAAAGCAAAAATAACTATATTGTGATATTTATCATTATCGTTAAATAAAATTACTCATATCGTGATATAAGATTGGTCATATCGCATTTTCACATTTTCAACCAGACATTTTCAACCAAACCTCATCTTTGTTAATCAGCTTGATATTTTTAATTTGGTGGTGTATTTAAATGAGTAAAATTTGTAACTAGTAAGGCATAAAAAGTAAATGAATGCAAATGAATGCAATACTAGCTGGCACTCTCACATTGACCCTGGACAATCCTTATTGTTGAGCCCTGCATATGAAGACAAGTGCAAATTTATAATAATCCCTAGAGTTAAACTAGATTAAGGCCAGCATCAAGACTCTAAGGCCTTTGACATTCATCGAAATGAACCACACTCAACTCAAGCACATGCTTACCAAAATCAGAATTGTCTCTCTTGTCGAAAAAGAGCTTGTTGCCCACACGTTGAACGATAATATCCCAGGAGTTGACTGAGCGTGTGCAGCACATCAGAGTTGCCAGGATGGCATCAGTGGCAAACACATTTCCCTGGGTCTTTGCCAGCTGTGGATGATTTGCGTTCAGAAAAAGTTCAATTAGCATTGCCATTTAGACTAGAAAAATCATCAATATAGTTGTCAGACAACCAGCAGCAATGACAACTGAAGTGAGTGAGTGTAAGTGTGCTTCAGAGTACCTTACGAATCACAGGGTCATCAGTGGTGGTAACGGTGTGAAAGATCCTCTTGATGCTCTTGAGTGGTTTTTCATTGCGTGTGGTGATGCGATCGAAAGCCTTGTCATAGTACTCAAGAGCTCCACAGCACTCACTGAGAAAGACAAGAAAGAGAATAAAGGACTCCCTCAAGAGCAACAAACTTATATGAAATTATCTCTCAGTAGGGCTGGGCGATATATCGCATGCGATTGTCACGCGCATTTCCTCAGTAAAGCCGGTTCCCTGATTACCGCTAAATCGCCATCACCTGCTTTCAAATGGAGCGGCATATAATAGACAGAACCGTAGATCACTGACCGGCTTTACTGAGGAAAATGCGCGTGACAATCGCATGCGATATATCGCCCAGCCCTATCTCTCAGGGACAAGGGTGATGTCAGAATGCTCACATGTCGACCGGGTCAGCCACATCCATGTATCTCATCTTCATGAGCCTAGGAAAGTCCATCTCTTCCTTCACCTCCCAGTCACTGCGCACCTCCACCGAGGAGTCCCTGGGCTTGAGCTGGGCCTGAGGTGACAGGAGAAGAGTTAAGACTGAATGTATAATGATATTTGGCCAACTGAGGAGCAGAAGAGTGAAAAGCGCTGATACGGTCATACCCAGTTGATATGAAAACTCAATACTAAAAATGCCCATATTGGTGAGGTATTAATGTAAACACAGCCAGTGTGTCTTAAAGTCTTGATGAAACGGAAGTAGCGATATCTTTTCTTAAGTATTGTGATGAGTGTAATGTGAGATGTGAGATCCAGTGAAAAGAGCTCTCAGAGTTCTGCAGTGTTCTCCCATACAAACCACAAATCAAATGCCTCTTGATTTAAACTAGTTTAAAGCCAGATGAAACAGCGCTAAAAAAAAATATTCAATGCTGACGTGGAAAACAGGAACGATACAGTTAGAAGGCTTTTCAATCCACAAACCACCAACATTTACCATGGATTTACTCAAGTAACACAAACGTATTATGCCAGAAATGTGGGATATTCACATGAAATTATATTATTAACGTAGACATTAACAGTATTAAAGGAGTAATGGAACGTAATTAATAGGTTTTACCTGTGGTTAACATGATCTAAATACTAAGGAAGACCAAATTTTACCCTATAAAAAATAGGTTGTTATAATTTTTATAGATGCTACTGTTTTGTTAATGAACAAATTTACATCTCTATCCCAACTCAAGCTACTGTCAAATGTGTATTTCTAAGAAACAAAACATGTAATATTAATTTTTGAAATGTTCACCTGTTTGGCCAGTGTTTGTCATGTTCTGATGATAAAGAGTAGTCAGTTGATAAAACCACAGTTAACTGTCTGGTTTCAAAAACTTTCACTCAGTAGCAAAAATTTGCCTTTAAACTTGAAAGAAATAAAAATTTGACACTTATAATTATTGGGTAACACTTCACAATAAGGTCTCATTAGTTAACGTTACCTAACATGAACTAACAATGAGCAATACAATTGTTACAGTATTTATTAATCTTTATTAATAAAAATCCAGCTGTTCATTGTTTATTCATGTTATTTCACATTGCATTAACTAATGTTAACAAATACAACATTTGATTTTAATAATGTATTAGCAAATGTTGAAATTAACATTAACTACGATTAATAAATGCTGTAGAAGTATTGTTCATTCTTAGCTCATGGTGAATAAAGAAGCTAACAAATTTTATCTAGTGAAACCTTATTGTAAAGTGTTACCAATTATCAAAAGCGACTAGGAAAAAAAAAAAAAATTGTTTATGATAACTTTTTGGCCATATCACCCAGCCCTATTACGAGGTCAAAAAGAAATGAATACACACGGATAAATCGTTCACAATAAGATCAATAATATGCATTTACAAAACAGAAATTAAATTTTATGTCAACTTTAAGTAAATGTAAAAGGATGTAATATGGATATGAAATTTTACTGAGGGTATTAATGAAAAGAAAAACAAATCCTGAAATAAAATGTCATGGTAGTGGTAACTGAGTGCAAAAAAATTGAAAACTGAAATTAAAGAGAAGGTGAAACGCTGTGTGGCTGGAGATCAAAGAAAAGATGAAAAGAGATGAAACGGATGCATTTGATACCTGAGACTTCTGATCCCACTTTTGCCGAACGCCAAATTGCTTCTGGAATTTCTTCTGCAAGCGCATACGGTCCCTGTTCAGAGAAAGATGAGGCTGAGTGTGTGTTGACTAGGGTTTTTGTGTGTGTGTGTGTGTGTGTGTGTGGTTTTTCTACTAGTTAAGCAGAACTCACCTTTCCTTCTGCTTGGCACTCTTAGGCAGGGTCTGCATGTTGAACTGAGTAAGAGTCCTGCGATCTTTGTCTCTCCGAAGATTCCTCTGTAGAACAGAAGCACATAATAAAGACTCAGAAATGAGAGAACTATAGATGATTAAAGAGAGGCTGGAGTGAGAGAACAAAAACGTAAACGTTTAGAAAGCAGCTCTACCTGAGCGAATCTCATACGGTTCCGCTGATAGGCGGTCTTCTGAGTCTTAGCAGTATCCACCAACTGGAAGCTTGTTTCATCCTCCTCATGGAAATAAGCATACTGACTGCCACCTCCAAACTGAGATGAGTATTTATCTACACAGAACAGAGAACAACAATTGTGACTGATAAGTGACTCTAGCAAAACAAGTCATTGCGCTCACATATGAATAAAAATGAATGTGCAAACACTCACTTGTGTATCTCTTATCCTGGTAAGTTGCACCAGTCCAGTCAGCCACCTATGTACAAAAATAATAGCAATTAACTTTTGAGAAATACAATTCATTTTGAATACTACAATTATGATAGTACACATTCCAGAACATAAAATAATGAGGTTGCCCAGTGAATATTAACAAGAATTTACCTTTCCCAGTCGGTCTCCTTTACTGAAAGGCTGGTAGGGCATGTCTTTAAACTTCTCAGGAACAGCACAAGGACCCCATCCTGATGGATTGTCCTGGATAACAGGTGCATGAAACTTTGCCATTGCCTAAAATAAAAAAATTAAAAAATGTCCATAACATCAGACATCATTCAAGCACATTCCTAAATATACTTTTTTCCTCCCTTTCTCTCCTCTATTTTTGAGCGCTGCCTTTAGACTAAAAATTACCAACATATCAAGAAGTGAACTAAGCGCTAAAAGAATAATGCAAGTAAAATAGTTGTATGACTGCATGTGTCACTATTTATTAACAATATATAATGATATATAATGATAAAGGGTGGACAATACGGTCTACTTTTAGCAATAACAACAGTACAATTAAAAAAAATTAATAAATGTGGTGTTGGGAGTGATGCCGGTTCCGGACACATGACCTAAAGTCTCGTTCTCATTGGTCAGTTAGAATTCTTTTGACAAACTAACAAGAAAAATCGAAATACACAAAGAAAATAATCTTATTTTTCAACATCCAGCGCTGAAGATTCATAATGGAACTATCAATTCGTGTTCTGCCGCGAAAAACAGCACATGAATGAACAGGCCTTCGAATGTTCAAATCTAGGACGTCTCTACGACCACAGTGAACGACATCCTCCGAGACTTTACAAGCGGCCATGATGAAAAGTCTCGCCGCTACACACATGTAAGATTTCCCTCTCCCATTTTGATATAGTTTATTTTGTAAAAAGCAGATGCTAGATCTGAACGATAAAGGTCTGAACGATACACAGTGGCGCGGAAGGATTGAGCGCGTAAAAGCAGCTGATAGATTCAGCAGTAGCGCACATGCTGCTCTCCTGACATGAGAACCAGCTGACCTCAGTCATTTACCGCGGCTTCAGTTTTCCGTTCCTGGCTGTAATATTAAAGTATTTGACATCATTTCAGGCAAAACCTACCTTTACTGGAGTACAAATTCGTATTGATTCAAGGATGCACGACTACTCCCAGACGGTGCGGTGAGAGCCCGTGCCGTAAAAAGGAACGAGTCACTACAATTTTACGACACCTTACAAACAAAATAAAAGTCCGCCTGATTTGCGGATGTGTCCCTATAAAAGTTCACAGTCTAAGCTGGGTTGTTTGAAGAACAACAATGATTTAGACTTGCACAGTAACTTTTAATTAAATTATTTATATTCATTAAATTTCATGTTGTTGAATTCATTTTGGAGTTCAGAGTATGCATGTAAAAACATTAGCCTGAAAGCACGTTATGTGGTTATGTTTGTTGTATTTTTGGAGAAAGGTATTGGATGTAATGTCATAGCCATCAATAAAAGGCAACTGAGATTTTCTAAGCTGTGTATTTTGGGCCTGAATGAATGTATTTTATACCTGAATGATTATCAGGAAACGGACATCAGTTTATAGATCCAGTGTGCAGATCTGGCATGAAGGTTTGTTACATTCCCTGTCTTTGGGAAAAACTCACTTTTGTTTTAAAGAGGAATGATTAGTTTTTCCCAAAAGGAACCATGGACCTTTTTTAAAAAAATTGTATATATATTTTTTCAGGTAGTTATCATTTTGCTAAAGCCCCAGAGTAACCTGTCTTTTTTAACATGTGGGTCGGGTCCTGTTATTCAGTGTCTTTTGAGTTCCAGTAAGGATCATGGTACTATTGCCTTAAAATGCTGAACAATACTGATTGTAAAGTTGTCTTAAACAATTGAATTTAAACAAACATTGAAGCTGATTAAAAATCAATTTGAAGCATTTTACATTTGAAACCACCAGATATCAAAATTCTTCCTATGTACCCAGGCTTGTGTATCCCATTTTCATGATAACTAAAATTATTTTTC
>RJVU01053643.1:5377792-5454352 GCA_003731715.1 Anabarilius grahami | reverse complement strand
GTTATTGATTAACGTACTTCAGTAACACGAACTTACTTCAAGCTGCCTTGAAGAACAAGCGGAGGAGGAAGATGATGACGCTCCGTGTCTCTCCTGAGAGCTCATCTTTACAGACTAAGACAGACACGATCGAAGGTGGTCAAATATTATTCACATATTTAGTACAAAACAAGAGGTATTGCACACAGCTAGCGTAGCTAGCGACAACTTTCCAATATGGGCGCCGGCGCCACTGAGTGACGTCTGTACCTCCAGGTCAGAGAGCACATGTCAATCAAAAAGCTCACTATCCAATCAGAGAAGATGACCGTTAAGGCCCGCCCCCACGAGAGGTTTGTGTCAAAACAGCAAACGAAAAACTGCGAAACGAAAGCGAAATCTGTGGCAATGCATTCGGAATCCACAATTTGCGAAAACGAATCTTTGAAAAACATTAACAAAGAATGAAGCATATTTGAAGAGCCTATTACATTTGTGCGACTGAATTCATTTTTTTCATTTTCATTGTGTTTTTCTTATTTTGAATTGGCATAATGTTGATAATTTCTGGAAAAGTTACGTTCAGTTTTATAAAGTTACGTTCTTTTTTTTTGATACAAAAGTAATTCCATACAGCTCTATGGTGTCTATAGAACTACTAATCCCTTAATTAGAGACATACTGAATATTTTAAATCAAATAAGTAATAACTTTGTAATTACATTTCAACTTATTCACCTAACTCTTAACCCTAACCTGGCAGTCGACTAATACTCTAATGAAAGTGGACTATCAAAATAAAGTGTTATCAAAAATATGTTAGATAAAAAAAAAAAAAAAAGATTTTAAGGGCCACATGTCAAATTTTTGTTACATTTCTGTGCCATTTCTTATCCTGCAGAGAAATATGCAGTTAGATGTCAACCATCATGCTTGTATTTAAACCAGTTCAATTCCACATAATACACTTCAGGGCTAATAGTACAAGAGCTTGACCTCCAGCTCTGCTGTTTTCCTGTATCTTGAATCTTCACTCCTCCGCTTTGTATCTTTGTCCATCTTTCATGTCATGATACAGCTTCAGGAAGTGTGTGTACTTGGTTTCCAAGAATCCTGCAAAGCATTTTTTTTCTTTTCTTTTTCTTTTCATCTATTCCCAAACAACAGAGTAATGAACACAGAAAGTGGAAATCAAAGAAAAGGGTTCAGGGAGTTTGTAAGCATTTAATTGAAAGAGAAATTACTAGACCTTTCTTGCTGGTTGATGAAGCATCCCACATTCACAATTTAAGTGATATACTCACTATAATTGGCCAGTGAGTCACTCCACTGAAAAATGCCTGGATAGATTAATTAGGAAGTTTGTCTTTAGGAACAATGTGATCTGAACAACCACAGTAAAGGAGAAATGACAACAGAAAATATTTCAAAATACTTGCTTGTCTCTCCGGAATAGGGACAATTGTATGTTTTTACTGTGGATGTTTTGTGTCTTTTTCTCGGTCTGACACACCTGATTCAACTAGTCAGTTCATTTAGAGCCCTAATGTCTTTAAATGGGTCGATCAAATAAGGAAGGCATCCAAAATGAGCTTTTAGCAATGAGACATGTATTTGTATTTATTATTGGGTTTGAAAAAGAAACAAGACATTGACATTGATTGACTGCTTTTGTAGTCTTAAGTCTATGACGAGAAGGACTATTGATCTCANGAGGTATTGCACACAACTAGCGTAGCTAGCGACAACTTTCCAATATGGGCGCCGGCGCCACTGAGTGACGTCTGTACCTCCAGGTCAGAGAGCACATGTCAATCAAAAAGCTCACTATCCAATCAGAGAAGATGACCATTAAGGCCCGCCCCCACGAGAGGTTTGTGTCAAAACAGCAAACGAAAAACTGCGAAACGAAAGCGAAATCTGTGGCAATGCATTCGGAATCCACAATTTGCGAAAACGAATCTTTGAAAAACATTAACAAAGAATGAAGCATATTTGAAGAGCCTATTACATTTGTGCGACTGAATTCATTTTTTTCCATTTTCATTGTGTTTTTCTTATTTTGAATTGGCATAGGCTAATGTTGATAATTTCTGGAAAAGTTACGTTCAGTTTTATAAAGTTACGTTCTTTTTTTTGATACAAAAGTAATTCCATACAGCCCTATGGTGTCTATAGAACTACTAATCCCTTAATTAGAGACATACTGAATATTTTAAATCAAATAAGTAATAACTTTGTAATTACATTTCAACTTATTCACCTAACTTTTAACCCTAACCTGGCAGTCGACTAATACTCTAATGAAAGTGGACTATCAAAATAAAGTGTTATCAAAAATATGTTAGATTAAAAAAAAAAAAAAAGATTTTAAGGGCCACATGTCAAATTTTTGTTAAATTTTTGTGCCATTTCTTATCCTGCAGAGAAATATGCAGTTAGATGTCAACCATCATGCTTGTATTTAAACCAGTTCAATTCCACATAATACACTTCAGGGCTAATAGTACAAGAGCTTGACCTCCAGCTCTGCTGTTTTCCTGTATCTTGAATCTTCACTCCTCCGCTTTGTATCTTTGTCCATCTTTCATGTCATGATACAGCTTCAGGAAGTGTGTGTACTTGGTTTCCAAGAATCCTGCAAAGCATTTTTTTTCTTTTCTTTTTCTTTTCATCTATTCCCAAACAACAGAGTAATGAACACAGAAAGTGGAAATCAAAGAAAAGGGTTCAGGGAGTTTGTAAGCATTTAATTGAAAGAGAAATTACTAGACCTTTCTTGCTGGTTGATGAAGCATCCCACATTCACAATTTAAGTGATATCCTCACTATAATTGGCCAGTGAGTCACTCCACTGAAAAATGCCTGGATAGATTAATTAGGAAGTTTGTCTTTAGGAACAATGTGATCTGAACAACCACAGTAAAGGAGAAATGACAACAGAAAATATTTCAAAATACTTGCTTGTCTCTCCGGAATAGGGACAATTGTATGTTTTTACTGTGGATGTTTTGTGTCTTTTTCTCGGTCTGACACACCTGATTCAACTAGTCAGTTCATTTAGAGCCCTAATGTCTTTAAATGGGTCGATCAAATAAGGAAGGCATCCAAAATGAGCTTTTAGCAATGAGACATGTATTTGTATTTATTATTGGGTTTGAAAAAGAAACAAGACATTGACATTGATTGACTGCTTTTGTAGTCTTAAGTCTATGACGAGAAGGACTATTGATCTCACTTCCCTCTCACATCATCACTTCAGCTTTAAAGGACTGACTTTTCTTCAAAACAGTCCTTGGTTGGCGGCTAGTTCATGCTCAAACATCTCCCTTTAAATAAAAAATGCACTACATACACACAAACAATTGCATGGCTACATAATATTCCACTCATGGTAAAGAAAAATAGGTTCTATTTCAAGCTAAATTTAGTTGCAGGTCATTTGTTAGAACAGGTTCAATTGTGCCTGGTTTCAATGCCTGCAGTGTTGTTCTTAAAGGCAGATTTGTGAGGAATGGCATCCTATTTGTTGAAGTTCTCTTCTTTTCTGATCAGTGTCATAATTATGATTTATTTTACCAAAACAATCAAATGCAAACCACCACCACCACCAAATTTCAAATTCCTTTGAAATAGTCTGTCTGGTCCTCTAGGCCAACGATAATTCTAGTTTGAAGAAATAAAAAAATTACAATATGAAGAAAGCATACAAAACACAGTCACAGAGACAAAATATTTATTTATATATAAATCTAAAATTTGGTAAATTTCAGACTACACACAGTGATTTACATGAAAGGATTTAATCTAACACAATGCACCCTTCAGTGAGAGCAAAACTTTATCTAGTATCCAAGTACGTGAACGCCAACAAATGTGTGGTCACATTTACTGTTGTTTGGCATTTTTTTGAAGGCAAAATACAGCAATTTCAGTAGGAATCCACGTCAAGGGGAATTTTGCGTGAGGGCAAAAGATTTTACCATGCAGATTTCATGATGGGTTCAAGCTGGTCATGCAAAATTCACTGCGTTGACCAACAGAAACCTGCTTGGTTTAAAAAGTGACTTCTGTGTGAGTTTTTAATTCATATATCACTAAACAACTGACAATAGAGAATGGACTTTTTTACCACAAAATTTCTCTAATGTGACCGCACCTTAAAAAACTTCAGGGGGCGATAGTTACATTCAGATGTCGCTGACTTTAAAACGGATATGTAGGTTATTATTCTGGTAAGTGGTATAAATATACTGACGTTAACAGGATTTTTCCATTGGCTTTTGCATTATTGCAGAAAAAAGCTCTGTGACCAACATAAGTTTATGATTCTTACATGTTTTATTCATCATGATAATTTTAACACAAATTTTGAAGCCTAAATTCAATCGTAAACTTAACATAGGCTATAAATTGACTCACTAAGTCATAACTACTAAGCTTCTGACAACTCTTTTAGCCTTTATTAAAAAAAAGAAATAGAATAGTTTGCAAAAGCTTGACTTTAAACACAATGGGGCTACGAAAGCGGAGTAAGTAGTGAGTAGATGGGCTTAGCTGTTCGCCATGATGATGTTTAATGTCCCCGACAACCTCTGCCATTTGTTTTTAATACAAGTAAGTGTTTTAAAATTTAAAAGGGGGTATTACTGATGTATTTTATGTTGTAGGACAAAAAAGTAAAACTACCTTAAGCTTGTGTTAACAACAGACCTTATTTCAGGCATTTAACCCTTAAAAACCCCATTAACTTCAGGGCGATGGAACCGAAAGTGCTAAAATGCTCGTTCCCTTTTATGGGAACATCAACGCTGCTTTGACGCTTTGGGAACGCCTCTGCGTGATTACGTCTTGAAGCACTCGTGCAATCGAACCAATAGTGTGACGGGACATCAGAGCGGGTGACGTCATGGACCAGGAAACTATAAAGCACTCCTGAGAACAAAGAACGCCAGCTTCTGTGTCTTCAGCAGCGCTCTGTGTTATCGTGTGTCTTATTTGGTGTTGTCTGTCCGTTACAAATACAGCTTGAAAATATCTCTTAGTCTGAAGGCAAGAGTATTTTCTGTTGCACCAAGCATATATATATATATATATATTATTATAAAAAGCAAAGCTTATGCCTCAGCAGGTCAGGCTGCAGCATGTTTACATACGATGTCCATTCTGCAAGCTTATCAGGCTGACCTGCTGGGGGAGATTGATGAGAACGGTGAGGCGACGTTTGAAACAATTCAGGAACTTCGCAAAGCCACCGATTTATCTCTCCGTGCCACCAAGGAGACGGCAAAAACGATCGGCCGGTCTATGGCAGCCCTGGTAGCCATGGAGAGACATTTATGGCTAAATCTCTCCGATATCAGAGAAAGGGACAAAAGTGTTCTGTTAGACGCGCCGCTGTCTTCCCTAGGCCTCTTCGGCGACTCGGTCACCTCGGTCGTCGAGAGGTTCCAGGAAGCCAAAAAGCAATCAGCGGCCTTTCAGAAGTTCCTCCCTCGCCGCTCTTTCCCCACCGAGGCTGGTGAGAAGGAGCAGCCTCGGGCATCAAGCAGCTCCTCATTCGCGCATAGAGCGCAACAAAAACAGAGTGTCGCCGCCCGTGCTCCCCCGCAAAGAGCTTGGGGACCGGGACGGGCGACACAATCGAAGCCTTCCAAGGGTAAGACAGATCTGCGGACTGTCATTATCGCGACAGTCCGCAGAGGGTGAAATCTATAAAGTTAACCCCTCTTCGGTGCCCTCAGGGGGCCGTTCTGCCAACCCTGCCACCTCGTGTGCTTCAGGGCGCAGCGGTCCCCACCGACCCTCTGAGGAGGGCCGGTCAGCGCTTGATTCGGCTGTTCCCTGCCGGTGCGCCGCTTCAGGGCGCCGAGTCAAATGCCCAAAAAACACCAGAGGCCAGTCTCGAGAGACTGGTTCCCTTAGTAGAATTTCTGGAAGAATGGAAACGTCTTCCCAATATTTCTCAATGGGTGCTGCAAATGATAAAAAAGGGTTACAAAATACAGTTCGGATTTCGCCCGCCCCAATTCAACGGGGTCCTCCCTACGATGGTGGGCCCCCAGCAGTCTCTGGTTATGGAACAAGAAGTTATGACACTTTTGCAAAAAGGAGCTATAGAAAGGGTTCTTCCTCCCAGCAAACTGTCAGGGTTCTACAGCCGTTACTTCATCGTTCCGAAGAAGGATGGAGGGTCACATTGAAAGTTCCTCAGGTTTGCTTTCGGGGGCGAAGCTTACCAATACAAGGTTCTTCCGTTCGGCCTATCCCTTTCACCCCGCACCTTCACGAAGTGCGTGGATGCAGCGCTGGCTCCCCTGAGACTCCAGGGCATCCGCGTGCTAAATTATATCGACGATTGGTTGATTCTAGCTCAATCAGAGAAACAAGCAGTTCAACATCGAGATGTAGTTCTGTCACATATGAGAAGGTTAGGGTTGAGACTCAATGCCAAGAAGAGTGTGCTTCTACCAGCTCAGACTACCAACTATCTAGGGGTAGTTTGGGATTCCACTACGATGCAGGCACGTCTGTCTCCTGCTCGGGTGAATTCCATTCTCTCAACCGTGAAAGGGGTGAAATTAGGCCAGTCACTCACTGTAACAGTTTCAGAGACTGTTGGGTCTGATGGCAGCTGCGTCCAACGTGATACCTTTTGGCCTGCTGCACATGAGACCCTTACAGTGGTGGCTCAGGACCAGGGGGTTTTCTCCGAGGGGAAATCCTTTCCGCATGATCAAGGTCACGTGGCGATGCCTTCGGGCCTTAGCCATGTGGAAGAAGCCCTGGTTCCTGTCTCAGGGTCCTGTGTTGGGAGATCCTTGTCGTCGAGTAATGCTAACGACGGATGCGGCCCGGGGAATGGAGACTCCAACCCGAGGTGGTGGAGCTCATATGAAAGAATTTCGGTCGCGCAGAAGTCGACTTATTTGCCTCGAAAGAGAGGTCTCATTGCCCACTGTGGTATTCTCTAACTCATCCAGCCCCTCTGGGGTTGGATGCCATGGTACAGACGTGGCCGAGGCTGCATCTGTACGCATTTCCCCCGATTGCTCTGCTCCCCGGAGTTCTGGAGAGGGTTCGGCGGGACGGGGTCCGTCTCATATTGGTAGCCCCGTTCTGGCCAACCCGAGTGTGGTTTACAGACCTAGTGTCTCTCCTAGACGGCTCCCCCATTGAGATCCCAATCAGGCAGGACCTTCTGTCTCAAGCGGGCAGCATGATAACTCACCCCCGCCCGGAGTTATGGAAACTGTGGGCTTGGCCTCTGAGGGGGCCGAGCTCATAGAATCCGGTCTCCCAACCAAGGTTGTGGAGACCATACTCCACTCCAGTGCTCCGTCCACGAGAAAACTGTATGCATATAAGTGGAAGCTGTTTGCTACTTGGTGTAGCCAGTCTCAAGTGGATCCGGTCCACTCCTTTATCAGTTATGTACTGCAATTTCTCCAAGAAAAATTCTCGGATGGTCTAACTCCTTCTACATTGAAGGTTTATATCGCAGCTATATCCGCTTATCATGCTCCTTTGGAGGGTATTTCTGTGGGAAGAAACCCCTTAGTTATACGTTTTCTCCGTGGTACCCAGAGGCTGAGGCCTGCTGTGCGTACAAGAACTCCATCCTGGGACTTGGCTATTGTACTGGAAGGGTTGGCTGCAGCTCCCTTTGAACCTCTAGAGGAAGTACCTGAGAAGTTCCTCACTCTAAAAACTATATTTCTGCTAGCTATATCATCTCTCAAGAGAATCGGAGATCTACAAGCACTTTCTGTTGCTCCTTCATGTCTGGATTTTGCACCAGGAATGGTCAAGGCTTTCCTGCATCATAGACCTGGGTATATACCCAAGGTCCCCACCAATGTCCCAGGGCTCATCGTACTGCAGGCCTTCTGTCCTCCACCTTTTACAAACCCGGATCAGGAAAAACTAAATCTGCTTTGTCCAGTGAGGGCTTTAGATACTTATGTCCACAGAGCTGCCCTGTGGTGAAAAACTGATCAGTTATTTGTTTGTTACGGGTCTCCTAAGAAAGGAGGCCCAGCATCTAAGCAGAGAATGAGCAAGTGGGTGGTCGAGGCCATCTCTCTTGCCTATGAGTCATCCGGGCAGCCTTCACCTTTGGCTGTCCAGGCACACTCGACTAGGGGTATGGCTGCCTCAAAAGCTTTGATCTCGGGGGTTCCCATCTCCGATATATGCGATGCGGCTGGGTGGTCATCTCAGCACACTTTTATTAGGTTTTATAACCTTGATTTGGGCTCCACTCAAGGGTCCTCGGTGCTCTCGTCATAAAGATAACAGACAGGCATTTGGTCTTATGGCCTAGTTGGGATAGCGTTCCCAAAGCGTCAACGCAGCGTCGATGTTCCCATGAAAGTTCTCATGTTACGTCTGTAACCCTGGTTCCCTGGATAAGGGAACGAGACGCTGCGTTGCTTAAGCCATACTCCCTGCACGCATGTGAGCGTCTGATTCATCCATATCAGAAGCTGGCATTCTTTGTTCTCAGGAGTGCTTTATAGTTTCCTGGTCCGTGACGTCACCCGCTCTGACATCCCGTCACACTATTGGTTCGATTGCACGAGTGCTTCAAGACGTAATCACGCAGAGGCGTTCCCAAAGCGTCAACGCAGCATCTCGTTCCCTTATTCAGGGAACCAGGGTTACAGACGTAACCCGAGACGTTTTCAGGATTTGACCAACAAAAATATCTCATCTCTCTATAGCACCTCTTGTGGCAATGCTAAGAATGCAACGTGTACTTGGGTGAAAACAAGCTATCGTAGCAAGATGTGTCCATTCACGTACTTGCGTGGTTCAAACATTTAAACAATTTAAAAGGAATAAGCCTTCAGTGAAGGACAATGTTTTACATTTATACATTTTAAAGAGCTGAAACTAACAGAAGATTATAAATTTGGTGTTACAGAAAAAAAAAACCTTCCTTTGCACTTGATAAAGTACTGACTAAGGACACATGGGCAGCTATGTATTTTTACCCTTGAGCAAATGGCTTTGTTTGCACAAGAGGCCCATACAAGTCTGCGCCAAGAAATGAATAATATCACAGCGTTCACAAGCAGCCTTCAGCATTATTTGCCTCTTTGTGCATCCATATCATGTGTGGGTGGGCCCCGGTGGGTGTCAAGCGTCCAGTGAATCACAGAGATTCATTTAGATACGGAGAGCTGTCCAATCATAAGGTCACAGGATGGGCGCCTCTCTTTCCACAGCCACAAACGGCAGCTTCTCTGAACAGGTCGATAGTAAACACAGTGTGCAATAAATGTCACATAGCACAACAATTAAAAATAACCATAGTAAACAGCAGAATAACATTGTTGCACAGCTTTTTACACATTCTTTTTTAATATTTAAACAATCAGTTCTGAACGAAAGCTGTGAAATCCACAGTCATTATGGAAATGGTGGTAGTTCTCTCTCTCTCTCCATAATGTGTCTGCAATGGCTTTCTATACGCCTCCAAACCCATCTGAGTGTGAGCCCGTGCGTAGGAGGAGGTGGTGTAGGTCGGTGGGGAGTGTAGTTGATATGTTTGTGCTTGCTATGATCTCAATAGTTAACGTTTATTTATAACACTCAGAAAAGGGTATCTGAATGTCACATAAGCATATTACGGCACTGTGAAGGGACGCTGTGGAATTTTAATCTATGTGTAGCATATGCTGACTGTGTGTGGAATTAGAGCATGAATTACATTATAATTGGTGGCACTTAAACCTCTTTAGCTAGTGTTGAATAAACCCAGTGGTCCTAAGGTCAGGCTCAAAGATCTGATGTTCTGGTGTTAAATAAACTTTTTTTAAATTATTTGTTCACCCTCGTGCTGTTCTAAACTTGCATGCCGTTATATTTTCATTAGAACACAAAAAGAGACTTTTAGAAGAATCGCCACACAGCTCTTTTCTGCAAGTGCAGCAACTGCAGTTCATAATGTCTTTCAAACTCCAAAAATGACAAAATACACTAAAAAGCATCATAAAAATAGTCTATATGACATGCTCTATATTCCAAGTCTTAGGAAAGTCATATGATAACTTTGTGTGAAAAGAAATTATCAGTGAACAACAACTTAAATTTTGGTCTGTCCCCCACACATACTTATCGTATTGATTCAGAAAATAGATGTAAGGACTACTCTATGGAACGTTTTTTTTTTTACCTTGTGGACAAACAACATTCTCATTTAGTGCTTATCATATAAGTTTGGAATGACTTGAGGGTGAGTAAATAATTTTAGGTGAAGAACTATCCCTTTAAATAGTTAGTTCACCCAAAAATGAAATTTTGTCATCTTTTAAGTTGTTCCAAACCTGTATGAATTTGAGTAAATAATAACAGAATTTCTGGGTGAACTATTCCTTTAAGCTCAGTACCTGAGTGTGTATGTTTATCTTTTGGGAGGGATGGGTAAAGGGGTGTTTGGAAGGGAATTTTTTATAATTGGAATTTATCAAGTAGTCCAACAGTGGTGCATTATAATATGTCATAAGTAGATGATAATCTGGATAATGTACATTCAGTTTTAGGACCGATGATCATGTCATGCTGAATATTTGTGTAATATTTTAACCCCTTAGCATTCCACTGTACCACCCTTCATATAAATACCATTCAAAAAGAAACCTTATGCTAAGGGCTTAAAAATTACCAATAAACAAGAACACAACTGATAGATAGCACAAAACTGTATAATATAAAATGCGATTCAATTGAATTTGAAGACCTGTTTGCAACAGATTTCAATTAGTGTACAATACTTTTACAAGTAAGGCAAAAAGCACATACAAAATATATTTACAGAAAACTACAAGCTGATGTAGGAATTTTTGTGGTATATAATTACTGACCTGTTTACATGTACAAAATCTTCTCCATTATTTTATCACGTTAACACGCTACAAGTCTCACTAAGTACATTTACATGCACAGTTATAATCAAGCAAATGTGCATGCAAACGTACTTAGTGATCTAGTGACCAGTCGTAGTCATGGATTCATTGCATTGATTAAATCTTCTCAATAAATTTAGAAAAAGGCACATAGATGCTTCACATATTGTGGTGCTGGTCTCATATAGGTACTAAAACCATGAAATGCTGCAGAAAACCCTTGTTTTGATTTGCCAAGTCCTATAAATAAGGCAAAATCCATTGTGAATTTTTAAATTCTGCTTTAAAATTGTACACTTCCATATCATTAAGTTCAATTACTAGAAGGAAATTTCATAGTAAACTCAGACATTAGGATGAATTGATAGACTCCAGGAGTGAAAGTAACTACAGACTGAACAGAGGCATGTACAACAATACTATTTTTCCAGCTGACACAGATCATAAGTTTACAAGTAGCTGATCTCCAGTGAGGTGTTCTTTTCCACCGGTTCCTCTGGCAGTGTTTTCACATTCCCATTTTTGGCCCCGTTCAGCAAGGTTGCAGCAGGCCCAAATCCCGGTCCTTTACCAACAGCACCCCCACCCGTGCCTCTCCTGTCTGGCGAACATACCTCAGAAACCCCTGTACCCGAGGGTCGCTCTAAGAAAAGCGCTCGGGTACTTTCAGCTTGTCCACTTCCATTTCCATTCTGAGTAATCCTGCAAATTTCCGTCATCTCTGTCACTTCCTCCCTGTCCTCTTCTTCTTCCTCATCCTCTTCATCTCTCACTGCTCTTCTAAGGCTTTCCCTGGGCATGAGCACTCTTCTTCGTTCCTCCTGATGCTGCTGCTGCTCGGTGGGCTCGTGGTTCTCGACCCTTCGAGATGAGCGGCATAGGGCCTTCCGGAAACCCCGCTTGAAGTTGTCCGAAAGGAAGCCATAAACAATAGGGTTAGCGCAGCTGTTAGCATAAGACAAAACCACTACGAAAAGATGCAGGCCCTGCGGCTCGTCACGGAGCGATTCCACCAGGTTTATGATGTTGAGGGCGTAAAATGGCATCCAGCAGAAAACGAACACAGCCACCACTATCACCACCATTCGAGTGACCTTTCGCTCCGACTTGCGCCGTTTGGTTGACGTGGCATGAACCTTCTTTCCTGAGCTGCGGACCTTGATCACAATGAGGAGATAACACATGCAGATGACTAGTAAAGGACAGAAAAAGCCAACTGTGGAGGTGTAAATTATGAATGCTGCTCCCCAGATGTTGGCTGGCTCTGGCCATATAATGTTGCAGATTCCTCCTTCTCGTTGCACGTTTGCAAAAATCACCACAGGCAAGACCACCAAAAAGGAGACTGCCCAGATTGTTCCATTCACAGCCTTGGCCACCTGTGGTCGCCTCCATTTAGAGGACCGAATTGGATGTACCACTGCAAGGTAGCGATCGATGCTCATTACGGTGAGGCAGAAGATGCTGGTGAACTGGTTAATGCCGTCGACGGTCATGACCAACCTGCATGTGAATGAGCCGAAGGGCCAGGAGTGCATGGCGTTCTGCACAGCGAGGAATGGAAGGCCCAGCATGAAGAGCTCATCGGCTATAGCTAGATTCAGGATGTAGATGTTGGTCACAGACTCCGTCTTGGAGTAGTGCAGGACGATGTGAATGACAAGAGAGTTTCCTCCCAGGCCGACAACGCAGACGATTATGTAAATGAGAGGGATGAGGATTCCTGCCATGCTCGTTCCTGCTCGGTTCCCTGGATCTGTCTCATTGGTGCAGTTTGAAGCATTGAGGAAACAGGTGTCATTGAGAACGCTCTCGTTAAGGAGGAAACCAGGAATGGAGCTGTTGCCCCATAAGTCCAGCGCAGCAGAGGCGTCTATTGAGGTCAGCTCCATCTCACCCTCTTGCCGTCACTGGCTGGGGGCCATTGTCCTGCACAGAGAACAACCACAAACTATCATTTCTCTCTCAATGCACTCTCACATTCAATAAATGCATAATCTACAGACAAAAGCACCATTGTTAGCAAGTTTGTTTCACACTGTTTTTGCAATTCTGAATATAGCTTACCAAGTGAAAACATACAATAGACTAGATCAGTGGTTCTCAACATTTCTGACCTCAAGACCCAAGACAATTTTCAAAGGACCACATTTGTTTGATGCCAATTATGACAATGATGCCTTATGAAATTTAATTTAAACACAAAATCTGTTTTGAGATTTAAACTTGTAAAAAAAAAAAAAAAAAAAAAAGAAAGAAAACAAACAGTGTAGTCTAAATTAATGATTACTATGTTGAAAAATGATACAAATTTGATTAAATCAAAGTGAACATCTCACAAGTTATTTCATTAATGGGAAAAATGTGAAATACAGGGGGGAATCCAGGATTACTGTAGTGAGACCTAAAATAAGCAGGACCAGACAGGATTAAATTCATTATGAGCAGGGAACAAGTGTTCTGCTCCACAGGAGTGGGCAGGTGTTAAATGAAACTTGGAGTAGAGGGAAAATTGGACCACAGAGACCTCTGTGCTGCAGTGGAAAAAAATTAGTGTTTAGTGGTGCATTTTCATTGGAGAGAGAAATATGTTAAGTTTACATGTTGAAGATTTTGATTTTAGTGTTGTTGTTTTTTTTTTACTTTAACTATTTTAATTAAATTAAATATATTACATATAATAATAATAATTTATTATTATTTTAACTATTATTAAATATTTTTACATATAATATTCATGATATGAAATTATATATTACCATTCAATTTTATACCTTGAAGGCTACTTTCCAGAGGTGCCCTGGTTAAAGGCCCACTGAAGTGTCTTGGAACACTTCAGTGCTTTCCTGTAGCTCAGTGGTTAGAGCATGGCACTAGCAATGCCAAGGTCATGGGTTCGATCCCAGGGATTGCACATACTCAGATACAAATATATAGTATAATGCAATGTAAGTCGCTTTGGATAAAAGCGTCTGCCAAATGCATAAATGTAAATGTAAATGTAAATGGAACACACAGCATTATTTTGATGTAATTTCAACTGAAACAGGAAGACAGGGCTGGACATAACGAACAGCCCCACCCCTTTTTTTAAATAGCCAATAGCGTTTCGTTTATACCATAGCTCGGCCAGAGCCATTAAACTCAGTGAAACCTCCGTTTCCTTCTAATCTCTAACCGATTCTCCTCCTAATCTCCTCTATATCGCTTTAAAATACAGGCTTCTGCCCGAACCTCCCAGTCCATCCAGCTCCGTAACCTCTCGCGGTCCTCCAGTTGTACCTGCACAATCACTTGGAAGTGACGCTCCTGGTCGCTCCGCAGGTCCAGCAACGCCTGGTGTTGTTCTTGGTGAAGGACCGCGAGGGATGAGATAACATCCGCAAACAGCGTACTTGACGGAGTTTGCATGACAGCGGCAGCTCTCCTGCTTCCTTCCCAGGTTTCGGCACCAGTGTAACAAAGTTCAATGTTTTAGGAAGGAAGAGGATGGGGTCGGCTTGACTGAGGCTTGTGCTTTATTTGACAATCCAAAACAAACAGAAAATCGCGCTATATGCGCTCAGCAATAGTAAACAGATTCCACAAAAGTTGNATCCCTAAACCTAACCATCACAGGAAACATTCTGCATTTTTACATTTTCAAAAAAACATCATTTAGTATGTTTATTAATCCATTTCCCTCGTGGGGACCGCTGGCTGGTCCCCACAATGTAGGTGATCTCAGGTTTTTATTACATCGTGGGGCCATTTGGTCCCCACGATGTAATATGAACAAGAACACACACACACGCACACGCACGCACGAGTCCTCAGACTGTCCCTCTCTGTCAGCGTCTCACTTCCAGATGGCTTTATGCGGTCTCTCCACGCCAATTACTGAAACAAGACACAGGTGTTTGTCATTTGAACTTGACCCACTTACTCACCGCTCGTTTCCCAACTCTGTCTCCCGTTGCAAACGAGGAACCACGGCCCCCTCGCCACAATATTCATACTAAAAGCTAAAAAAAAACTTACATTTTGATTTCAGGGGTACTTTAAGAACCACTGGACTAAACACTGGTCAAATGACACGAAAAGGGATTGCAGAGGACAGTTCATCGTAAAAACACTCACATGGCTCACAGGGTTTTGGATGGTGTTATTTTTGTCCCTAAGACAATCAGGCATGCCAATTATGCTGTGTATATGTGATGCTCAGTAGAGAAAAGTCTGCCTCAGCAGTACCTTGCTGAACAATTAGAATGGAAGCATTACAAAACATTAGCAACTTGAAATATGGAAAAACAAATAAGCTCTGTGACAATTAAATTCTAAAGTGAAGCATGATCAAAGAGAAGCAAGGTTTGCTATGCTGGGAAGAGTAATTTAAAACAACATTATCAAAATAGAATGAATAAATAAAGGGTGACAGATTCACGTCGTGTCAGACAGGAAACAATTGCATTAATGGCAACGGCAATGAGACTGACTCTGCAGGGATGTTTGTTTTTGGCTTGTCTTGGTGTACATTCACTCTTCAGACAGTTCAAACACTGTGCACTCCCACATGTGGCTTATGCACCAAGGCTAATAATTGACATTTTATTAGCAATCATGCATACTGGGAACTGACTGAGCAAATGATTAGAAGCCCATTCACAGTCTGTCTGTGCACGTGCTGCATGTTTATTCTGAGGATACAGTATATACTGTCCTTAAAGGGCTAGTTCATTTAAAAATAAAAATTCAAGAAAGGACTGCATACAGGTTTGGAACAAGATAAGGGTAAGTAAATGACAGATTTTTTTTATTTTTGGCTGAAGTATCCCTTTAATTGTGCCCATATAGCATACTATATGTGACCCTAGATCACAAAACCAGTCATAAGGGTTAATTTTTGAGATTTACATTATCTGAAAGCTGAATAAATAAGCTTTCCATTGATGTATGGTTTGTTAGGATATGACAATATTTGGCTGACATACAACTATTTGAAAATCTGGAATCTGAGGGTGCAAAAAAATCAAAATACTGAGAAAATCGCCTTTAAAGTTGTCCAACTGAAGTCCTTATTTTTGTGGGCATATCCACCCACAAAAATATTTTTTTTATATATTTACGGTAGGACATTTACAAAATACAAAGTAGAAGCAATAACAAAGTGGAAGCAATTGGGTACAACAGCAACTCAGCCACGGAAGTGGTAGGCCATGTAAAATCACAGAGCGGGGTCAGCGCATGCTGAGGCGCACAGTGCGCAGAAGTCGCCAACTTGTTGGAGGGGGGATTATGGTGTGGGGTTGTTTTTCAGGGGTTGGGCTTGGCCCCTTAGTTCCAGTGAAAGGAACTCTTAAAGCTTCAGCATACCAAGACATTTTGGACAATTTCATGCCCCCAACTTTGTGGGAACAGTTTGGGGATGGCCCCTTCCTGTTCCAACATGACTGCGCACCAGCGCACAAACAAGGTCCATAAAGACATGGATGAACAAGTTTGGTGTGGAGGAACTTGACTGGCCTGCACAGAGTCCTGACCTCAACCCGACAGAACACCTTTGGGATGAATTAGAGCAGAGACTGAGAACCAGGCCTTCTCGCCAACTTCACTGCCTGACCTCACAAATGCGCTTCTAGAAGAATGGTCAAACAATTCCCATAAACGCACTCCTAAACCTTGTGGAAAGCCTTCCCAGAAGAGTTGAAGCTGTTATAGCTGCAAAGGGTGGGCCAACTCCATATTTAACCCTACGGATTAAGAATGGGATGTCATTAAAGTTCATGTGCATGTAAAAGGCAGGCATCCCAAAACTTTTGGCAATATAGTGTATCTTCATGGAACAGGATCTTTACTTAATATCCTAATGATTTAATTACGATAAATTTGACCCATACAATGTATTGTTGGCTTTTGCTACAAATATACCTGTAGCTGCCGTCAGAGGCAACTCTCATATATTTCAGTTCATAATTATTTGAGATATTTTTTCCGGTGCACTACATGTAGAAGAGCCACACGAGGTGCTGCACTTTACATGTCTGTAAAAGTTACATCTGGAAGAAGTGCTAAGAAGTTATATTGTCTTTTTGTTTTAGAAGAAGAAACTGTAACCCTCCAAGTTTATTCCTCTTGAGTTAGAGAGGCCAATGAGGTATGTGTTTTTATAGTGTTAATTGCTTTGTCGTATGTGAACGTGTGTTATGTGACCGTATGTTAATGTATAATTAGTCAATTAAGTGTATTTTCTTACGTGTTGAATGTGCACTTTATTTATTCGTTTTGTATGTATTTTTCGTTTATTATTATGTGTAAAACGCCACTTTTAGAGGGTTAATTAAAATTTTACGTATTTCCTTTCGTAGTTCTGACAGCATTGTTGGGACATAAAAGGGCTGCAAGAGTAGAATGAACAAGACATGTTGAAGACTCGTGTCCGAATAAATGTCTGTTAAAACCAAGAACGAACTGAGCCTTTGATTCAACTCGAGGGGAGTAACAATACCTGTGCGACTTATTCCTGGTTTTGTGGTCCAAGGTCACATATAGTGTTTGAGACAGTAAGAGATAAGAGTAAGTTGGATCAGATGATGAAATCTTATGTTCCATATCTCTTTGTTGAAATAGAAAAGCCTGGTATGTTAGATATTCACACCTGCCTCTCTCCATTTCTATTTAATTTCTCTATCTCCTTCCCAATTACAGCTAGAAGCAGAGAATAGGGAAGATAAATTGACTCTGGACCACTGTGGCACTCATACAGAGAGACAGGGAAAACATGCAGAGAAGAACTGCCATCATCTTGCTCTATATAGAGATTTAATGTAATCTAGGCTGAGATATGACCAAATTAAGTTTATATATAAAATGGGAGACACTGGATACCAGCAAGAACTCACTGTATATCAGACAACTTCTTTTTTTTTATAATTTAAGAACCTGTTTTGTTTTTGGAATTTAGATATGTCTAAAAGATGTAACCTTGACAATTACTGTACTTCATTCTTTGAAGCTCCCTGCTATTGAGCGCATAAGTCAATATTTTGAAACATTTCATTATAATGAAAGCTAATTCAAAGATTTGTCTCCCAAAACAGATGAAAGTAGTATTCAGTGCCATGTTGAAATGGGGAAAATGAATGTAGAATATAATAAAAGAGCAAGTCAAACAAAGAGAAAAATAAGTGAAAAGAGATAAAAGCAGGAGAAGAAAGGCTGTGATCTTTTAAGTCCCTGACATTCATACGGCTCCACACATGTAACCTTCATGATTAAATAGCTATCCAAACCATCAAAAACTTTTTTTATGGCTCCAGGTTTGCTTAAAAACTTCTCAGATGATCAAATAATTGATTTCATTAAGACTAAGTGTGCAAGAAGCATTTTTTGCAGTATTTTAAAGTTAATTGGTTCTTTTAAAGTTACATGGATGAATCAGACATGCAGACAGGAGAAAAAAGAAAACCTTTATATGTCTTTTTATACGATTTATAATGACACTGCACCACTAGCTGATTATGGAGCAAAGCAAAGAAACACTTACTAGTAGTTAGCAGTGTTAATAGTAAATTTTGTTTAAGCTTTGATGTCCACCATTTAATGTCTATTTACATGATCTTTACTATATTGTTGAAATGGAGTTTGACAACCATTTAGACACAGAAGTCAGAGAGTTCCTTTTAATATCAATTGTGACCCTGGACCACAAAACCAGTCGCAATTGTAGCAATAGCCAACAATACATTATATGGGTCAAAATTATTATTTTTCTTTTATGCCAAAAATCATTAGGATATTAAGAAGATCATGTTCCATGAAGATATTTTGTAAATTTCCTACAGTAAAAATATAAAAAAATTATTTTTGTGAGTGGATATGCATTGCTAAGGACTTCATTTGGACAACTTTAAAAGCGATTTTCTCAATATTTAGATTTTTTTGCACCCTCAGATTCCAGATTTTCAAATAGTTGTATCTTGGCCAAATACTGTCCTATCCTAACAAACCATACATCAATGGAAAGCAAAAATTCAGCTTTCAGATGATGTATAAATCTCAATTTCAAAAAATTGACCCTTATGGTCCAGGGTCACAATTAACATGAGCTAAATACTAAATATGTTTTCTAAACTGAGGAAGATACTTTCTGAAAGTACAATGATGGGAGCAATGCATAATTCATCATTCAACCTGTCCTTTTCTCCTCTCCTTCCATCTCATTGCTTTGTAGACAGAGGCCTGCTCTGCTCAGAGAGGTCAGTATTGTTTGAACAAATGCTCATTTTAATCTGTCTCTCACCCACTGCCTCATGGGAGCCATTTTATCCATTCAGTGAAAGAGACAATCTTATCTCATCTATTTGTATGATTTGTTTCGAGAGATGCTTGACTTAATGCACTATGGCTGGACAATTAATATAATTTTCACAATTAACTAATTGCTAAAATTGTCCATTTACATTTACTCACATTATTTCTAAAATGTTTTATATTGCGGTGATAACCAATCACAGAAATCTGTGTTGTATGCATGAATGCAATGGCCAATCAATCAAATTTTTAAGCCAGTAATGACAATTGATCCTAATGAGTGGGTTTTAAGCAGTCTGATCCATAGATGCATTTTTAAAGTTTTATTTATTTTTTATTTTTTTGCCCAAACATTATTCTACTTCCTCCACTGATTAGAGAATGAGAATACTTCAAGTAACGAACTTAAAAATTATTTTAATGACTGGTAAGGCATTGATTTGGAGTGAAATTACCTCTTCCACAGTTTACTGCAGCTGCTCTTTTTAGCAAAGGTGAAGAGAGATCATCTAATCACAGATTTCAAGTGTGCTGACAGCTGAGTTAATTGCAGATTTTAAGGGGGGCTGAGATGAAAGACAGGGGTCTAGCAATGGTATTGCAGGACACTTGGCACAAACGAAGTGAAAAGCATTGGCAGTAATTTTATTCAATACATGTTACATGTGCCGCTAGCATGCAAAGCAGATGATGTAATACCCAATGAAACTGCAAGTGTTCCTAAGACTTCAGAACATGGTGCATGTACTGAAACATGCAGCTTGATTATAATGGGATGGGATCATCAAAATGCCATTACCACCTATAATAAATATTTGATTGCAAATTGTATTAATTGAAATTAAAATTTGCAATTACAAGGGGAAGACTATTAATGTCATAATCGTGCAGCCTCCATTTTCTGAATGACTTATGATCTTTATCAGACTTCAAATGGATACTGTCTATATGCACTTTTGTATTTGATAACAACATGCTCCTCATCAGTCTATTCATTTTTTCCACCTGATTCTATAGGGGTAGCATGAGTGGGCCTTAGCCTCTCTTTGATGAAAGTATCTCTCTCTCTCTCTCTCTCTCTCTCTCTCTCTCTGAGGTCAACACGCTGTGCTTCTTCTGTTTTGTTGTTGTTGTTTTGTAAGTAACGTCTGCTACATAAATTCACCAAGTACAGTATGAATTGTTCATCAATCATTGACTAATGTAAACAAATCTTTTCGATAGATGACTAAGAAAAAAATTCTAAAAGTGGCATTTAAAAATAGAAGCATTAAATCACATGTATTACAATGTTCAATATAAGGCGGAACCAATCTGTTGTGAACTTTTGTCACCATTTTTCAGTTCAGACGATCACTTTTATGATTAAATATGCTCTGAACAATGCAAGTACGCAAGACACAAAATTAGTCAACGTAACTCGGCAAAAAAAGAATGGTGTAGAATAACCTAACCTCTGTATCGGGAATGATAATTTTTACAGTTCACTGCAGTTCATTTGTGAGGATTTGATTGCTTTGCCCAAATAAAATGGTGAATAATTCACCTATAGACAGAGAACAACAGATATGACTCATTTATGCGGTCCGAATTGGTCTCAAATGAATTAGCATGAATTTATCAGCTAAAAAAGCAGAACAACCATAACAGCCTAATCAACAACAACAAAATAACTACATAAATCAACCACAAAATGAAATTGATTCTCTTGTGTTTCCCTGTAAAAGTATGTCCTTTATTATTTTTGTTTATTGTTTAGGACATATAGTCAAACCAAAAATTATTCAGACATTTTTGATATTTTTGATATATTTTTACTAGTGGGTACAGGACACTCTAGTTCATTTATTTAAGTGAGGATAGCAAAATAAAGTAAACTGTGACATATTATACCCAAAAATTCTTCATACAGTGGACTACAAGCAAAACATCAAATTTGATATGGAGATAATGATAATCATTACTGTCTATAGAAGTACAATTCAACTAGAGACTAAATCTAGATCTTTATCTCAGAAATAACTTGATGTGGCCTTTGCACGCCTGTGAAGTTCACAACACCAAAGGGTGTCCCATTTGCCATGTTATTTGACATTAGTGAGCTCATGAGACCCCCCACCACTTTGTGGCCACTCTGTGCCCTCGATGTGCACTTTTGCTGACCCTGCCTTGTTATAAACTCCAGACTCTCAGAGGAGGACTGCAAGGGATACATTTAAGAAGGTGCCAATATGTTCTTGTTAAGAAGTGATATTGTTTAGTCAGACAGAAAAAAACTACTGATCTGATAACAGAAACTTTGAAACAAGCTGCATCACTGTAAACATGAATAGTTCATCACATGCATTATACAGACAGTGAGAAACTAACACGACAGCTCATGTTGTAGGATACAAATGAGCTTCTAATAAGTTTAAAATGAGTCTGAAAGTTATTTTGATGTTGTTGTGTCATGTTATGCATAAACTTTACAACAATATTGCATTGATCAACACTGAAATATGAAAAATTAAAGCACAGTTTTTCTATCTACCTTATTTTTTAATTTCATTTTTTTAATTATTTTTAACAATTAGGCCTATAATCATCATAACAACACTGGTTTGTAGTGAAAATTGTTTACAGTTTAGTGCACTTCTTAGTTAGCAGGTAATGAATCAGAAGTCTCAAACATTCACAGAAAATAGCTTACTTCCATGTTGCATAATAAAGTGGATACAGATGTCATTTTATTTAAACAATTAAAAAAATTGTTGCAGACTGTGCTATGCATGCAACACCAATTTAAAAAAAAGCAAATATATTGTCTAAAACCTTCATTTAAAAACCCTCTGCCTTCACTGCTGTCTTCTTGAGATTAAAATGAATTTGACTGAAACAAAAAAATAATAATCATTTATTATACATGAAAAGAATGGTAATTTGAAATGGACCCAGTTACAGAGATGTGATCTCTCTGCAGTGAAAAACAAAACTGCTGAGAAAAGTCACATTAATATTACTAAAGATAGCCTATGAATGTTTTATAAACATCTACATGGTGTCACCTTTGTGTCAGTACATTCTGTTTTAAATATTCTTCTCCATCTCCATAGTGTTCCCATCAGCTAAACAGATCACAGGCCCTTGATGCTCATATTAGCAGTAAATCTGCTCTCTGGTGAAGTTTGCCAGATTGATTCAATCACATAATGTGTACTTAATTGTACACATTCGTCTCATACATGTAACATGTTAAGATGTCTAAGTCCTAGAACCGCAATTATACACCTATGATGAGGAGCAGGATTTCACTTGTATTAAATGTCACACCACTCTGCTTCTTTTCTCTGTGTCAGGAACAATGCATTGGTAATTAGTGTTTTCATTCTGTTTGGTTTGCTTTTCTAATTGAAAAATTTTGCACACTTAAAGAGACCATGCTATTCAGACTGTTGCTGACATGGACTGTTAAAATACTCAGTGTTACCGGGTTCTGGCATTGTTATTGCACAGATGCACGTAAATCTACACTGTGTGTGTCACCACCACAGGCATGAATCTATTCATATTAAAGTAGATCACATAACACTTGTTAAAGGTTTGCAGCACATTTACAGCTTAAGTCTGTGTTTGTGCTGATGAGCAGCAGGAGCCTTCCATCTGGGAGCTATCCCATCATCCTTTGTAACTCTAACCAGCCTGGAGGCCTTGAATTGCTCATGAATTTATCATCCAGCATGTCCTTAAAAGAAGAGTTGGTAACACTTTACAATACGGGTGCACTAATATGCATTAATTCGTGTTTAACTAATGCACAGATAATCATGTTTTAATGTATGACTCATGAAGAACTAAACCATTAATTAATGATTACTGCATCAGCAACTAATACAGTTTCTATATGATTAATAGATTAAGTAATATATGAATTGTTATTAATTAAATATGTCATAATGTATTAATTCCTTAATAACATATTTTATTAACTAAAAGTGTAAGTTCATGTGTTAACTACCACAATGGTTTGAAGCCATGTACTTCAACTTCCAGTTGTCTGCTTTAATTATTCATTAACTAATGATTTGAAAATGTATCATTATGTTATGACTTTACTTGTTGAGGCACATGACTATTAACTAATTGTTAAGTAATATGTAATTAATGGGTTTTGACAGATGCACATGCAGTAAGTGTAACGTCAGAGAATGTGTTTGAAGGATGGGTAAGTTGCTGCACATAAATATCAGCACACCAGAATCTGAACTACTGACTGCTGTTACACTGTGTTTAAACTGGAACAGCTGTTTACACTGGACATGACAGACCATTGCAAGTCCTTTTGTCCTTCATAACAGAAGTGACGTTTTGTTGTGTTGTGTTGTGTTGCGTCGTGCCGAATCCAGTGTAGAATCATTATCACTGATTATAATGGGTTCTATTCTCTTTGTCCGGTCTTGACACAGTGTTACGAAATAGCAGTGCCCGGTGTTTCTCAATGTTCCACCTTTGAATCCTAGACCTCAAGCTTAACCAGACACATTCCTGCGCCATATACAACAAGGTTCTGGATGCAGCAGTTCATCTGGTACAGTGGAATCACTGTACCAGTGTTGAAATCCATGGCTTAGTGTAGATGTCAAAACCATAATGACATATTACTTAACAATTAGTTAATAGTCATGTGCCTCAACAAGTAAAGTCATAACATAATGATACATTTGAAAATCATTAGTTAATGATTAAATAAAGCAGACAACTGGAAGTTTAAGTACATGGCTTCAACCCATTGTGGTAATTAACACATTAACTTACACTATTAGTTAATAAAATATGTTATTAAGGAATTAATACATTGACACATTTAATTAATAACAATTTATTAATTAATCTATTAATCATATAGAAACTTTATTAGTTGCTGATGCAGTAATCATTAATTAATGGTTTAGTTCTTCATGAGTCATACATTAAAACATGATTATCTGTGCATTAGTTAAGCATGAATTAATGCATATTAGTGCACCCGTATTGTAAAGTGTTACCGAATAATTTACCCAAAAATGAAAATTCTGTCATCATTTATTCACCTTCATGTAATTTCAAACATGTATTTCTTTATAGTACTGTTCAATTATTATTTTTTTAAACAGATTTTGATTGATTATCTACTTTTTATTATAAAAGCAACTCATGTATGAAGCATGTGTGACCAAACAGTCTAAAAATGTATTTTCAAGATTTTCAAAAATGTTCCATTTGTGTTCCATAGCAGCAAGTCAGTCGTTCAGGTTTGGAATGACACGAGGGTGAGTAATTGATGACAGGATTTTCATTTTTGAGAGAACTATTCCTTTAAGTGAAAACACTATGCAGTGTTACTATACTTTTTGGACAATTAATTTCTGCCATTTCCAGTTTTTCAAAATATCTAGATATGGATTTTAAAACTTTCAAAAAGACTCACACAGAGCAATTTCTAGCAAATAAAATACACAATCCTCAGTTTGTGCTTAGAGAACCCTGTTTTTTTCAATATTGGTAGATTCAAATTATTTCAATAAGTTATTGCTGTTATGATTTCAATCATGACAACGTAGTCATTATAGTTTTAGCATGTTATTGAATATGGCAATGTTAATGTATTTGGTCTTGGTGGACCAGATCTGCTATGCTGCTGCTTCTGCTGCAGAGGAAGCATGGACTAGCTACTGCTGCTAATATATACAGACATGTTACAGTTGCTGTAAGCATGTAAGATATGCTGCTGCTGCATAAATAGACATAGCCTACATAAATCCTGTAGCAGATCTAGGCAGGTGGAGCTGGAGGAGGTGAAGTGTTTGAGGAACTATAAACTGTCCTCTTTGTTTAACTGCTCTATTCCGCGCTAATCCGGCCCAACTGGTATGGATATGTTTTCATTTTCCACTGTGGGGCTGATAACAGAGCTCTTTGAGATGTATTACAAATGCGTCATTGCCTTGGTGTAACGCAAGAGCTTACAGATGATACAAGATGTAAATAGCGACCGTGTTATGGAAGATGATCAGATATTTCTTTTAATTTTATTATTCATTTGTATTTACATCACTTAAATAGCACGCTTAACCAGCTACAGAGAAATTGGTAGCCAGGTAACAGACAAGTGATCAATTCTGAGTTGCGACATCACTACATGCATTTTTACCAACATGGTTCAGCAACCGTGCTGAGAAATCCATGGCGAGAACAGTTTGTAATTGTGCCATGCCATACCAGGCTCAAGTGGAAATATAACTGGAACCATTCCTTACCATTCTTAGAACCGTTCAGCCCAACGGTGGAAAAGAGGCTTTGATATGGCGCTTTTCCACTGCATGGGACAACTCGGTACAGAACGGTACGACTAGATTAAATAGTACCACCTCGGTGGAGGTTCCAAGCGTGCCGTACCGATACTAAATGTGACGTGTAAACACTGCACATTGGATTTGAAACACGTGCCGAACCGAGCCGAGTCGTTCCACACAGTGGAAAAATGCCAATAGAGTGCAGCAGGACTAGCTTACAGCAAACAATGAACCAGACTATTTAAATGTTGAGATTGTATATGTAAAGGACCTGTCAGCCTGTGCCCTCTAGAGTTTCATGACTGAACTAGATATTTTTAAATTCCTACCCCAAAGCTGTGGCAATTGATTGTTACTAGTCCTGAGAGAAATTATATCACTCCCTGCAGGCTGGTTCAGTTAGATCTTATGGGCCACACATTCACTGTTCATGCCTGTCAGGCTGTTTCTAAACTGATTTTTCAAAGATTTGCAATCTCCACTCAGAGCTCAGTAGCACCAACAAACAAAACACTTATCACCCCTGAAATGCTGCAGACTTAAAACACTGCAAAAGTCACACAGACCTCCTCAAACAAAAATTACTCCATATCACCAGATCAAATCCACAAGGTTGCTTGGCCACATACGCTGATCTGATTTGTTCCTCCATTGATAGCATCAGATATCTTGAACCTGTCTGAAACGATCTCAAGCTATATATATTTAAGCTTCGCCTTGAAGACATAGAAATACATTCAATCACCCGGGCAGAGTTGTGCTCTTTTAACATCAAGAGCTGACGTCATTGCATTATTTCTACCTCTCGGAGAATAAGCAAATCTTTAAATAGCAGTCCTGTTTTCAATCAGCCTCTCACAATTCAAAAGAAATTATGAACTATGTCAGAAAGTCGGTCAGAAAATAAGAGATTGAGGTTGCATATGAGTGCACTAAAGAGACAGAGTGACAAAAAGAAAGAGAAATTCATTAAATATGACAGCAGCCATTTGATCTATGCATCAACTACAGCATTGATCTGAATGAACTTTATGTTACTCTTTGCTAGGGCTGCCAATCAATGAAAATCTTCGGTTAATTCAATTTATTATATATTTTTATTTTAATATGTATATGTAATATATGTATGTAAGATAAAACTTTACATTATATTGGCAGATGAAAGCATTGAATAGACATTACAAAAAGTGGCTTTACAGGTCAAAATATTATTTGGTTTATTTAAATATCAATGAACATAAGCCTGTCACTGGCCTACAGTAAGTTTAGATTGCTTTGATGGTAGGAAAATCCCTCATTATGGGTCTGGGAGTATCATTAAAAGTGTTAATGTTTTTTCAACATTTTTTAAAGTATAATTAATGAAAAACTAAATTGACATGTTAAATTAAAAGCCCTATACTTTTCACACTTTGGAAGCACATCTTTAAAAAATCTCTGCCAGCATAAAAATTAGTGGTAGATGTTTAGTGTGCTGTACTAACTTTCTATATGATAGATGGTAAAGTGTGTGCTGCATGTGGGTGGAACAGTTAGAGCAGTGTTGGGATGGAGAGAGGCATGTGATGAGACAATGCAGCCCCACTGTTATTCACACAGTAACAATCTCACTGAGAAAAGTCGAAAGGCTATTGACAGAGGTGCTGAGATGTTCTGTGGGTAAAAATAAAACATAATACACTAACACACTCGATGCACCCAGACATGTTTGTGAAAGTCAGCAGATCACAATGGATTACACCAGACCATGCAACATACAATGTGAATGTGAAAATATCCTGGTATTGATAAGAAACATGTCAAGAACTTACGCTCCACAGACTTGTGGAATGAACAGATATATTCGGAGACCATTTGATTTAAAGAGACAGGCTGTCAGGACTGTCAGCTAAAGGGGAACAGGACTTGAAGCTGTTAATTAGGCAGTGAAGGGGGGCACATATTTATCACTCCTGCCCTCCCACTCTCATTCTGTTTCTCTTTCTCCCCCTTATTCTTTTTTTCAATCAGTCTCTCTCTGTTTTATTCATGTAGAAGACAGACTATGGATATATACTCGTTTGGAGGTCAGGCAAAACACAGATTGTAATCTTTATTCATAACTACTTAACAGGACAGAAGACTTTCAAAATGACATCCATTTAAGCAGCAATAAACATTTGCAATGTTAAAGGTTGGAATTATCTGCCTGTGAAAGATTCCGGTCAAGATGTTCTCAAATGGCTCCATATAAGCAGAGCCAGTTTACCAGTTACACTATGTAGGCTGTCAAAACTGACACATCTTGTTTGAGAATCGAACAGGCTGGGTCTCTTGGCTCACTGGCTAGTATGCCTGCCTTTAGCAGGCTTCTTCTTCATTTTCTTTGTGAACAGTACTGACTGTTCTCATAGCCATGAGTTCAATTTTCTCCTAGAGCAAAAGGTGCAATTTACTTTGCTTACACTCAGTGGGTTTATGAGTTAGGGCTTCTGCTGTGCAGCTCAATGCAAGACTCATCCTCATACAGTATGTAATCTCATATACAGGATTTAATATTTAGAATGTTTTTTTTTTCAGCATGGAGTGAAAAAATGAAATGAATTTTCTTCTTAAATTTTACACAAATTGTATTGACTGCACTCATCAAGCTCAGCATGTTACTGTAGGGGAAAGGATTAAACTATTTGTTTTATTATTATCAATTAGCCAATACAAGTTCATCAATAACTACATACCAAACGTTGCTAGAGCAGCTGAGTGAAAGCCTAATTTACACAAAATTTGCAAGTTTTGCAACCTTGTTACCTTTTCTTTCTTTTTTTTGCTTTTAATTTAAAACCTTTGCTAGAAACCCTCAAAATCAGGTTTTAAAACTGTATTTAGACATTTCGATAACTTCACTTAAAGTGAGTAACACATAAAAAGCTTTTTATCCAAGTTATAGGTCGTGAAAACATCTGGATAAGCAAAACTGGGATAAGAATTATCATGTTGTTCACACCATGTAGGAGCAATTATCCCTTGCACACATTAAAAAAAAAAAAAAACAGGAAGCATATTTACAAAGTATTTACATAATCATCCTTACCCACAAGACGGTTGCTACAGTTTGAATAGAAGACTTTACTAAGATGTTACCAAGTAACATTAACGCTCTAATAACACGAAGTAATTGGTGTAAATAGCACCTGCGCTTCACCTGTCTTGCTAATATCCCTTTTACACTGACTGAGCAAAACAACGGTGTTTACTGCAGTCACGAATGAGCCCTGAAATAGCCTAGAATCTGTCATCACACAGCACCTATCTACATTAGCCTAATATTTATTACCAAGTATTATTTTCAATAGTTTTAAATAGAATTAATAGCCATAGGCTGCTACACTGACCAAAGAATAAACAAATCCCAAAAATTGCGCTTTGCAAAGTTTCCTACCTTAAACCAATATTTGTCGGCCAACTTGGTCCTTACTATTGGGAATATGACAAACTGGAGATTCTTCGTGGAGATATTTTTTTAACTTAAATCGGAGATTAAACCGTTTTTCCTGGACAAGGTGTTGGTTGCGCGCTCCGAAGATGCTGCAGGAACAGCGCGTGGTGGCTTGACTCGGCGAGCGAGAGAGAAACTCTCATATCTGTGGAGTCCTGAACATTACATTACTCAATGCTCCATCACTCCCCTGTAACCAGGTAACGGCTCTTCCGCAAGCACACGCCAAGGGGAAGGTAGGCGTTGATATAAATCACTCCGGTACCCGTCAGCTTGTGTGTGTGTGTGTGTGTGTGTGTGTGTGTGTGTGTGTGTGTGAGGTTTGTTGTTGGTTATAAACTACAAGTGCAAGGCGTATTCGCAAAAAAAAAAAAATCGTAGTGTACCGTACAAGAATAGATAATTTCCGTATAATGATCCCGGATCAGAAGTGTCATATTTTCCACTCATTTAGCCTATGCTAAAGAAAGGGCACACTGGCTGTTGATGTTTAGTTTAATAGACCAATATGACATCATTAAGTAAACTTTTGAGTAGTACTAATGACCCCGTTTACATGCACATCATTTTCCATGTTTTGAATCTACAATGACTATTTACATGCACATTGCAAATCATGTCAATCTGATTATGCAAGCATCATATACAGTACATGTTAAAACAGATTGCCATAACAGATAAAGTAAAAACTGGCAGATGCCATTTTTGGTAGCCTATGCATTTTCCTGCAACATACAGTGCCCTCCACAATTATTGGCACCCTTAGTAATTATGAGCAAAGGCGGCTGTGAAAATAAATCTGCATTGTTTATCCTTTTGATCTTTCTTTCAAAAAATTCACAAAATTATAACCTTTCATTGAAGGAAAAGAATTGAACTTGGGGGAAAATCACATTATGAAATAAATGTTTTTCTCCAAAACACATTGGCCACAATTATTGGCACCCTTTTATTCAAAACTTTTTGCAACCTCCTTTTGCCAAGATAACAGCTCTGAGTCTTCACCTATAATGCCTGAAGAGTTTGGAGAGCCCCTGACAAGAGATCAGAGACCATTCCTTCATGCAGAATCGCTCCAGATCCTTCAGATTCACAGCTTCGTGCTGGTGGTGCTTCTCTTCAGTTCACTCCACTCATTTTCTTTAGGGTTCAGGTCAGGGGACTGGAATGGCCATGGCAGAAGATTCATTTTGTGCTCACTGACACATTTTTGTGTTGGTTTTGATGATTGTTTTGGATCATTGTCCTGATGGAAGATCCAACCACAGCCCATTATAAGAGTTCAAGCAGAAGGTCAGGTTTTGATTTTTTATCTGTTGGCATTTGCTAGAATCCAAGATACCATGTATGTGAACAAGATGTCCAGGACCTCCAGCAGAAAAATAGGCCCACAACATTAAAGATCCAGCAGTATATTTAACTGTGGGCATGGGGTACTTTTTATCCATGTGTGCACCAAACCCATCTGGTGGGTTTGCTGCCAAAAAACGTTTTTTTTTTTAGTTTCATCTGACCATAGAAGCCGGTCCCGTTTGAAGTTCCAGTCTTGTCTGACAACTGAGTATGCTGGAGATTGTTTCTGGATGAGAGCAGAGGATTTTTCATGAAACCCTCCGGAACAACTTGTGGGGATGTAGGTTCTGTTTGATAATTTTTTTTTAGGCTTTCTGAGACTCAAGACTCAACTAATCTCTGCAATTCTCCAGCTGTGATCCTTGAAGAATCTTTGGCCACTCAAACTTTCCTCCTCACTGTGCATTTGTACGATTTAGACACACGTCCTCTTCCAGGCAGATTTGTAACATCTTTAGTTGATTGGAACTTCTTAATTATTGCCCTGATAGTGGAAATGGGGATTTTCAATGCATTAGCTTTTTTCTTATAGCCATTTTCTATTTTCTGAAGCTCAACAATCTTTTGCTGCACATCAGAACTATATTCATTGGTTTTTCTCATTGTGATGAATAAATAAGGGAATTTGGCCTTTGTGTTTCCTCATGTTTATACTCCTGTGGAACAGGAAGTCATGGCTGGACAATTTCATGCTCCTAGTCACCCTAGTGTGCTAAAAAATTTAAATATGAATGGGAATATACTTCAGAGATATTTTACTCATAAGAATTTCTAGGGGTGCCAATAATTGTGGCCAACATGTATTGGAGAAAAACATTTATTTCATTCTGTGAGTTTCCCCCCACTTTCAATTGTTTTACTTCGATGAAAGGTTAGAATTTTGTGAATTTTTTGAATGAAAGATCAAAAGGATAAACAATGCAGATTTATTTTCACAGCCACCTTTGCTCATATTTACTAAGGGTGCCAATAATTGTGGAGGGCACTGTAAATATATTATTCGCAATTTACCTTATTTTAACTTAATTTTGAGTACTATTAGTTTATACTTAAACATTGACTACATAAAACATGCTTAAGTTGCACATTTGAGATATTTTTACACAAAATCTGACCTGTAATTTATTTTTCTGATCTTCTAGTATTTGCGCTGTTTTGCTACACACCTTGCTGAATGCTATAATACTAATTTTCTTGGGTTACATACTTTTACTTATGGAAGACATGCAGTTTTCACTTTTTTCTACTTGTCTAAGATGTGTAAGGGTATTTTAGTGAAGAAAAAAAACAACAACTGAGATATGCAATTATTCTTGCATAATATGGCTTTTAACTGTATTAAATTTCCTTAACCTTGAATTTCTTCAAGACAACACAGGCACATACTGTATACGCAGCAGTGATGTCTAATATATATCTGGGAACAAAATTTTCAAAAAGGATGAATCTGTTATACCTAGAGCAGCTGTCAGCCACATGAGTGTAAGAGGGCCATCCACTAAAGAGGTTAAAGTCAAAACATTATTTTCACTGAAGCGTCATGCATGCACAAGAAAAGACTCACTGAGTGCGTAGCTGGTTAAAGCACATTATTACGTAAGGAGAGGTTGCAAGAGTTAAAAATTCTTTAACTAAATAAGTCTATTAATTTCACCTTCAAAAATGTTTTAAAATAAAAAAAATAATAATAGTGGTTTCTTATTTAAAGAGTTAGATGTTTTATTAGTAACTGTGAATGCCTGACAAGATTGCTTCTTTTATGTTGTCAGTAAGCTAAACCTGGTCCGAATCTGATGTGCTGTCCAGATTATGTCATAGGATGCAGGAAATCAATAGCTCATTCCTTGTTTATTCGTGGGATCTATGGCATTTCAAAACTGTTGAAGCCTTAACAGCAAATGCAGAGGTGTTATCTGAAAATCTGTCAAAACCCTGGGCCACCATAAACAACCGCTCATACCTTAAACCAGCCATCCCAATTTAACCATGTCCTCTCTGCCATAAATGAGCTCCATTAGTGGCTGGCCCGAGTGTTAGTTCAGAGCTAGTTTGAGAGTCTGTTGTATCTGTATCTGGCCAGGTTTGTGGGTCCACTCCCACAGTGTGCTAAAGGTCATCGCTAAGGTGCGCTGGCTGCTTCTGTTCCTGCATCATTAAACCAGCATGAGGCTTGTAAATGTCAACAAGTATAAACCCCCAAGCGCTCTGCTATGCTTCAGAGCATCATCATTTCTGTCAAACCTCTCCTACTTTCTTCACTGAGTGGGCCTGCAAATACAGAAGACTGGCCGATTTCCAGTTTAACTAGGACAGTGTTAATTTGTGTAACTGGCGGCATATTAGTTTGGCTGACATGTCAAAGTGATCAAAAAAAACAGAAAGCCCCTTTACTGTACACTTGTTAGTGTAACATACACCTCCGTTATATCAGATCTAGCAGCCTGCCTTGAGGCTATTTGATGATTTCTGATATGATTCCAGCAGATATGATTGCTGAAAGCCTCCTGTGCCAGTTCACTCACTTAATGGCCAGTCTACCATTTCCCACAAATGATTGTCGTTGGGGTCACAACCTCAAATAACATCTCCCACAACAACGGCCTGATGTATATTGTGCACAAAACTAGAAAGTAAATTGAAAATTTTCAGCATTTTTATGGAGTTAGGCTGCCATGTAGCTACTAAATTAGTCTGGCTAGACATGACTGTTGGGGTCATGACCCCATTATGACGTACCTTGTGGTTTCAGCATGGATCATTTTGGTTTGGATAAATGACTTAATGTATAAAACTGATTTGGATTCATTACTTAATGCTTACGTTTAAAATTGAGCATTGGAAATACACATTTTTGAAACATGCTTTCAAAATGTGTTCATAATCTCACATAAAACATAATTTCATGTTATAAATGTCTTTGGTTACAGGCAATTTCTATTTTTACACACATTACACACACACAAAAGAAAGTGGTGGTGAAACTGTAAAGGAGAAAAGAGAAGAGAGGATGATAAAAAAACTTAATCAGATTTCAAAGAGATTTCTTTCTCTTCACTTGTTTAGTAGGTTTGGTTAGCCCATATAACAGAATTCACTGAGGAAGACAGTCTAAGAAAATACTGTTCAAAAGAACCTCCATACATAGGGCACCAATCCCGTGGGTGTTTGGGGGCTCGAGTGCCCAAATAAATGGCAGAGCACCCATGGAAATACACTAGATAATCTCCGTTCATTTTAACCAATCAAAAAATCTCACATCAGGTCCTGGCGTGTCGTAATACACACAATACAACATAAACTTGTGCTTTCTGTTTTTTTGTACAATGATAAATTGCATTAAGTAATTAACTCCAAAATCATCAGGTATATCAGCGAGAGAGCGACTCGTGACAACACTCATGGAAAGAATATGCGTTTAGGTTGATAATGTATTTGCATGTTTCTCTCCACGAGGCACGAATAACTTTTGTGTAATTTATTCATCAAGTGCACCATTGCACTGAGAAAAAGACACTACTCTTAAAAACTAAGACCAAGTGTAATTAATTAGTGAGTAATGACCATGGTAAAATGTTTTAAGGGGCATGTGTTGCGTATGTGTATGCGGGGCCTAAAACTTTGCCACACCTGCCAGTGGCTGGTGACTTAAGAAAATTTACTGTCCAAAACTATTTTTTACCAGCCATGAAACAAAAACAGGCAGTCATGACACCAATATTTTAGATACTAGTGAAAATTCACAATCCTCCACTCCAATTTCGATACCACAGCTAAAAGTAGCTTAATTAATATAATTTTAATAGCCTACTATTTAAAAGACAAGTAAACAGTAATAAAATGAGAATAATCAAATTACAAGCAATAGCACAAATAAATACAGTGCAAATGCAAATGTCGCTGCGCAGGTACCCGCGATCCTGAATGGTGATGAGAGCATCGGAGCTGTAGTGCTGCATGCGGGGGTGAACGACATCAGGCTGCGGCAGACGGAGGTTGTGAAGCAGGACTTCAGGAGCCTGATCGGGACGGTATGCAGTACATCGCCAGCGACGAGGATCATCGTGTCCGGACTGCTTCTGATGTACCGACAAGGACATGAAAGGTTCAGTAGATTATTTGTTTTAAATGAATGGTTAATGTCTTGGTGTAATGAACAGAAGCTTCTCATTATTTACAAAGAGCATCTTTTCTGGGAGCGACCTAGGCTCTTCCATGCTGATGGCCTGCACCCCAGCAGAATCTGAGATCATCTTCTGTCGGACAACATCTCCAAGATGCTATGCACCGTATGACTAGTAAATCAAACCTCAAATCACACTGTGTGTTCTGCCCACTTAATTGATAGAAATGTGAGTGAAGTACAGTCTATAGAAACTGTCTATTCCCTGTATAGTGAGATCAAACAATATATAGGATCTAGAAAAAAAAATCTGATCGTGATTAAACCAGAAAATCTCAATTTCTGAACAAAAACAATTTCTAAAGCTAGGGCTCCTAAACATTAGATCGCTGACACCTAAGGTGGTTATTGTAAAGAAATGATAGTTTTGATGTACTTTGCTTTACTGAAACTTGGCTTAAACCAAATTATTATTTCGGTCTTAATGAGTCTACTCCACCAGCCTACTGTTATAAGCACAAGCCCCATCTGCTGTTACACTGTCAAATATAAGAAAAAAGTCCCTACTATCTCTTGCTTTGGCTACCGTTTATAGACCTCCTGGGCCCTATGTTGATTTCCTAAAAGAGTTTGCAGATTTTCTCTCAGACTTATTGGTCAACGTCGATAAAGCACTGATTGTTGGAGATTAACATTCATGTAGACGATACAAATGGTGCGTTAGGGGCTGCGTTTACAGATTTACTAAACGCCTTTGGGATCAATCAAAACGTTACTAGACCCACTCATCGTTTTAATCATACACTAGATTTAATTATCACATGGAACCAATCCTACTGATATAATGAAATTCTACCGCAAAGTGATGTCACTGATCACTACCTTGTAACATGCATACTGCTGATATTTGCCATATTGTGCCGCGTTATCGACTAAGTAGAACAATTCTCCCGTCAACTATAGATTGATTAACAAATAACTTGCTTGATCTGTATTAGCTGCTCAGAGTACCCAAACACACAAATGAACTTGAGGAAATGACTAGCAGTATGGGCACCATTTTCTCTAGTACATTAGAAACTGTTGGACCCATCAGATTAAAAAGAGGTTTGAGAGAAAAGTACTGCACCATGGTATAATAGTATTACCCACACCATCAAGAGAGAAACTTGTAATCTAGAGAGCAAACGGAGACAAACTCACTTAGAATTCTTTAGAATTGCGTGGAAAGACAGCACTTCCCGTTATAAAAAGGCTCTAAAAGCAGCCAGGGATGAGCATCTCCGCAAACCAAGAAAATAACCAAAACAATCCAAGGTTCTTGTTTAGTGCAGTGGCTAGATTAACAAATGAACAGACATCTCCAGAACAAAATATTCCATTACAGTTTAGTAGTTGTTACATAATGGTGGTGTATCAAACACACAACGAGGAAGAGTAAAGTTAAATAAGTCTTTACTTGATAATCCACAAGGAAAAACACAGAATCCAGAGCAGAACATACACCAACACAATACTTCCATGAACAAGACCCAACAAACAACTGAAGACAAACAGGAACTTAAATACACTGACTGATTAACTCAAATTACGAACAGCTGTGATGAATGTGATTAGTGTCCATGGTGACTGATTGTGGCTGGAAACTAGAATAAAGGAACACGTGACAAATGAAAACAAACAAACTGAAAGTCCATGTGGCGTGTGACTGTAACAGTAGTAATGACTATATGAATTTCTTCACTGAGAAAATCGAAAGCTTCAGAAATACAACTGTAAATGTACATTCTTTGACAGCGTCTTATGATTCAGCCTCAATTATCGCCCCTCAAGAACAGTTGCAATGCTTTACAACTATAGGACAGGAAGAGCTAAATAAACTTATCATTGCATCTAACCCAACAACATGTTTATTAGATCCACTACCCACTAAACTACTGAAAGAGTTGTTACCTGTAGCAGAAGACCCTCTTCTCAATATTATTAACTCGTCTTTATCTCTAGGTCATGTCCCAAGACCGTTCAAGCTGGCAGTTATTAAGCCTCTCATTAAGATGATCACAATTAGATCCAAATGTATTAGCAAATTACAGACCCATTCCAAATCTTCCATTTATGTCTAAAATACTAGAAAAAAGCTGTATCGACACAATTGTGCTCCTTCTTGCAAAAAAATGATATCTATGAAAAATTCCAGTCAGGCCTCATCATATAAATGACTTACTTCTAGCTTCTGACCAAGGCTGTATCTCAATACTAGTTTTACTTGATCTCAGGGCTGCATTCGACACTATAGATCATAAAATACTCTTAGATCGACTACAATATTACATTGGTATTCAGGGACAGGCATTAAGGTGGTTTAGATCATACCTAACAGACCGTTACCATTTTACCATTTCTTAGAAAAATCTAAGATCACATCAGTAAATTATGGAGTGCCGCAAAAATCTGTGTTAGGCCCTCTTCCATTTTTAATATATATGCTGCCAGTGTTGCCAACTGCCTTCAATTGAAAGTAGCTAAAACTGGTAGCTAAATGTCACTAGATGACATCATAATGGCAAATTCATTGATCTATATAAATATGAATAGAGATAAGAGGGCAAAATAAGAATCTAGATAAGGTTTGTCCAAGAAGTTGCAAGATTTGTCACTAAACATTTGAAAAAAGTCTCAAAAGGGGCGGGGAAATCACTAAATCTAGTGAGAAAATCCCTAAATTGGCAACACTGCATGCTGCCTTGGTAATATTATAAGAAAACATGGAATTAGTTTCCACTGCTATGCTGATGATACTCAGTTACTGTATATATTTCTAAAGGTCTTCAAAAGACCTGGGTGTTATATTTGACAGCAACTTGTCCTTTGAAAATCATATTTCATATGTTACAAAAACAGCCTTCTTCCACCTCAGAAACATCGCTAAGCTATGGAACATGTTATCTGTTTCTGATGCAGAAAAGTTAGTTCATGCATTCACGACATCTAGACTAGATTACCTGTAAAGCATTACTGGCTGGTTGTCCTGCTTCCTCAATAAACAAGCTACAATTAGTCCAAAATGCAGATGCTTGAGTTCTTACCAGGTCACCAATTTTATCATCTCTACACTGGTTACCTATAAAGTTCAGTATCAATAAAAAAGTATTGCTACTGACCTATAAGGCCCTAAATGGCTTAGCTCCTGTGTACTTAACTGATCTTCTATCGCCCTACTATCTTTCATGCACTTTAAGATCACAAAATTGTGGACTTCTGGCTGTACCTAGGATACAGTATCTAAGTCCACTAAAGTATGGAGAGCGTTTTCACATTTGGCTCCTAAACTCTGGAATAGCCTTCCTGATAAAGTTTAGGGCTCAGACTCACTCACCCAGTTTAAATCTAGATTAAAGACGCATCTCTTTAGCCAAGCATTCACATAATGCATCTCATATCCATCTCAAATGCATATGACTATTTTTGCTTAATGTTATGAACAGCAGCTACACTAATTGTTCTCTATTTGGGGGCAGTCGTGGCCTAATGGATAGAGAGTCGGACTTGTAACCCAAAGGTCATGGGTTTGAGGGGAGTGAATGTCCAGCGCTCTCCCCACCCTCAATACCACAACTGAGGTGAGACCCTTGAGCAAGGCACCGTACCCCCAACTGCTCCCCGGGCGCCGCAGCAATGGCTGCCCACTGCTCCGGGTGTGTGTTCACGGTGTGTGTGTTCACTGCTGTGTGTGTGCACTTGGATGGGTTAAATGCAGAGCACAAATTCTTGGCCACATGTCACTTCACTTTTTTCACTTCACTTCACTATTTGCTTTTCTGTTTTATCTCAGGTTCCCCTTCCCGAGATGACTAGAGAGTATAAGTACATCAGCTCCAGTTTGGATCCAGCCTCTTATGAAGACTTTTATGCCTCAACACCTGTGAAGCGACGACTCCAACACTTGCGTGTGTGATTTGTACATGAACACTTCTGAAATTACATAATTTGGACACAGCCACCTCTGATAACAGATTACACTAAATTGTAATGTTGACATGCATTTTCTGTAAAGCTGCTTTGAAACGATATGTATTGTGAAAAGCGCTATACAAATAAATGTGAATTGAATTGAATACACCTTATGTCATGAGTGATGCATCATCCATGTTGTGCATAAACATAATCAAAATGGAGAAGTGATTCCCAACTCCACACATGAGGATATTGTTGGATGCTTCAGATAGAGGATGTTGGAGACATGGTCTCTGAGTATATAAACCTCTATAGATACATTGTAGTTTGGTTGAAGTTGGAAAAATGGTCACATGACAGGAAGTCCCCTTGTCATGTGACAGAAAGTATCTGTACATATATAAACAAATAAAGGGTGCTTCTCAATACTCAAATTGATGCTTCCTCGTTTCCTCGCTCCTCCGTCCTCTAGCCCGTGACTCGGAAACTGATTGAACTCAGCCATCTTGAAGGACATCTCAATTCTCTAATTGTACCGTGAAGAGGCGAAGAACAAGGAGTGAGGACCCTTCCTGAGGAGTCATGAGCAGGTGTATCCTCCCCTTGCGTCCTAAGGGGGTGGGGCTAAGACGCAAGGAAAGGAAACGAGGACGCACAAATAAATGACAAGCACCCAAAATATACACTTTGTGTCACTGGCAATTTCCTGGAATTGACTTTCTCATTTTAGAGAGCATTTGATTGTGTAGTGCAGCAGTAGTCATCAAAATGTTTTACTCTTCAGAAGAGAAAGAATGGACATTTTAAATAATACCTGTTAAAAGGTCCTTTAGGAGCAGCATATTTACACACATCAACCACAAGCCAGAGAAGAAAAAAAAAACTAAGAAAAAAAAACTCAAGCTTCAGTGTGTCACCTGTAAGGTTTGAGTAAAATATGTATGTACTATATGTTGAATATACAAAGTTTGATAATTGTTTAATAAATAATATTTAAAAGGGATCAAATGTCGTTATACATTACCTTTCAAAAGTTTAGCGTCAATATTTTTAAAATGTTTTTGAAAGTAGTCTCTTATATGCTTACCAAGGCTGCTTTTATTGGATTAAAAATACAGTTAAAACAGCAATTTTGTAAAATGTTATTAGAATTTAAAATAATGTTTTTTTATTTTAATAAATTTTAAAATACAATTTATTCCTGTGATGGCAAAGCTACATTTTAGCATCATTACTCCAGTCTTCAGTCACATGATCCTTCAGAAATCATAATAATATTCTGATTTGCTGCTCAAGAAACATTTATTATTATTTTGTATTATTTCCCTTGCTGTGTATCTGATGAATAGAAAGAATTTATACTTTTGTAACATAAATGTTTAATGCATCCTTGCTGAATAAAAATATTAATTTCTTTCATAAAAAAATCTAGCTGGCTTTTTTAACAGTATGTGACAAGAATAGTTCAAATAATAATAAAAATAATCATCCATTCAATCCACATTCAATAAACCTCTCATTTGTTGCGTTATGTTGAAAAATCAGTACAGTGCAGATGAGCCGATGAAGACTGAAAACACAAGTTTGTCCCTTTGCTCATTGTACTGGATAGGATGAACCGGTGTGGACCTGTGTTCATGTTGATAAAAAATAAAATAAAAACAAAAGGTAGTGATCGCACAGAGAGCAGTGAGGACAGTGCATGAACCACAGTCACAGTCACTTATTTAACCCATTCTGACCTTAGTAACTCAACAGCAGGTTCTCAATGCTTTTTCAGCGCACCAAATATTGAACATTTTTGCGATCAGCAAATCTGTGGAGATAGCAGCAAACATTTAAATGCTTTGATAGATAGACCACCTATATGAATAGATGTCTACTTTTAAATTAAATAGTAAAAATTAAATTTTAACAATGCTTCATTCAAGCTTCATTCAATACAATTTGATGCTGATGGATTGCCATTGTATTAAAACTGATTCTTTCATTCACTGCCGTGACAAATGAGAGTGGGAGCAAGAAATGAGAGACAAATCGCACGTCATCAGACTCTGTCAATTTATGTAGCCTATGTATCTGTCTAGCTTTCTGCCCAGAAGCTTTTTCATTTGTTCCTTTCTGTTGAAGACAATTACTTAGATTGATATTCCGGTGGCGTTTCGGTAGGATTGTGCTCTTGTCTCATCACATCACAACTGACCGGGAGGTTTCTGAAGATCAGATGATACCTCACAAGATCTCAGAGCGCAGCTCGGCCTCTGAAGCCTGTTTACGTCCACATGCGTTGGCACATAATTTATAACCCCTTAGATGGCTGATGGGAAACTGATCTCTCTTGACTCCACTTGATTGTGTTTGTGTTCCTCTCTCTCTCTCTCTCATCTCGTCTTTTTTTATCTGATTCCATTCCTTGGTCATTGCACTGACCCCATGGCTGCCTCTTGGAGTGCTTTATTTATAAGTTGCTGTGATATGTGAGTCATACTGATTTCTTTGTGAGTCATTGAAATAAATTCCTTGCCGCATGGGAAAAAATGAAAAATAAGTAATATTTTCCATTTCATGGTGTCCTGGTTTATTCATCTAATTACAGGGTACCACAACCTTCTGTCATTGTGAGCGATCCTGAGATACTGCTTAACTATCAGCTGGTTTATCATGAGACTGGGTTGTTAACACAGTTTGAAAACACCATAAGGCCGTTTTCACACCACATGCATTAACAGCGTGTTTTATGCTTTCACACTGATGGTGTTTCTGCTCAGAGCTGTGGCTCTGCACAGAAGATAAAGTTATGTCTTGATTGCTTCAGTGAGTATTTCTTTTAATATAAAATGGCTATCAAGAGTGGGCCATTGATAACTATTACAAACCTAAGAATGGTTAAATCTAATTTTCATGAGAAAGGGGTCCACATTTACATTTAAATGGTAATTAATCCACATAAAACACCAAAATGTAGCTATAAATTACTTAATCATCTGGATTCAGTCAGATTTAATGAATGGAAAGTGCTGTTTTGTGTGCTTGTCACTGCGTGTGGAATTTATGAAAGCCTGTTTCCACCTCAAGAGTAAGAAGAAGAAAAAAACTAATTGTGAGATCAATTAACTAAATCACACTGTGAGATATAAAATCAGGCACAATACAGGCACAATTGAAAAATTGAGTTGCCATTTCAAAAGTCAAAATGAAGTCGCAATTGAATATTATAATGTCACACCACAAAATATGTCACACTGTATGATATAATGTCACATTTTGAGAAATAAAGTTGCAATTATGAGAAAAAAAGTCAAAATATCTACCTTATTTTTAATGTAAGAGTGGATGAGGTCATGTTTAACTTCCAGTCGCTTCCGGTTATTTTAGATGTACAAAAACATTATCTGTTAAGCTGCTTGTTGCTGCAAACTAGTATTTACTGTATCATATAATTTTAATATATTATTGCAATCATAAACACACTGTTTATTGTAGTACTTGTAGTGTAAATAGTTTTACAAATAATTTTTAGTTATTTACCTATAGCAGACAATGAATCCAAAGTTGTGCACATTCACAGGAAATAGCTTACGTGTTGAAAGGTGGATAGTCACAATTTAAGATATATTTATTTAGTTTTCACTCTTAGGAGAAAACAGGCTTCCATCAGGACTTGTATCAAGCCTGAAAGGTGTTTCTTTTCTCAAACAGTAGATATTCACTCCATTATTTATTTATTTAGCTGCATAAAAGCTTAAATTGCTGAATATTGTTGTTAAATAGGTTTATTGTGCATTCTCTCCATATTTTGTGCTGAATTTAGCATGCTGCACATGGCAAAAATAGGCTCAGCACCGAAACTTGTTTTACTGCTAAACCTACGAGATGAAGAATGTACCACATCTAGACTTGCTATACATTTTGATGCAAGTTCACGACAGTCACATTGAAGTCAATGTTGGCGTGTTGTCATGTCACAAAGTCCACACAGCTAATAGAAGAGGAAGGGTTGATAAGGTGAGAGATTGCCATCATAACAACAGATAATTTCACATTTCTGCTGCTAGAATTTCAGCAATGAAAGAAGCAATGAGAAGCTATTCAAGCTGTTGTTCTGCTCTCAATGGGGAAATCATGCTGATCTGTATATCACATTCTCGGCATCAGGAACTATAATTGGCACCTTAGAGCACCTAAATCAAAGAGCTTTGTCAAAGAATTACAAATACATTCACTGAAAATTGTATACTCAATATGCGTGTTAGGAGTGAACTCGAGTGGCACATAAAGACAATCAGGTGGATGGAAAAAAAAACATAACTGTCTGGAAACAGAGTTGTACAGTTTATTTTTGCCATTTTTGCCAAAAATAACTATTTAAGTATTATGTGGATGTGATTCATATGTCTAAAAAAATTTGAGTTCAGCTCAGTGTAACAAGTACTTGTGCTTTTTTGGTCTAGAAATGAAGATCACATGTTTTATATTGTCTTGAAAAGACAATACACAACTTTGTACCCAATAAAATGTTTCAACTACATCAGTCACAATATAACAAAATATCAGTTAAAATATGATTAAATATATTGTCAACAACAATATTAATTCATTGGCATCAATGTGGTATATTTAGCTAAAAAGAGAAGAAAGGTTTTCGTAATGTAATCCCTTGTTGCATCCCTTGTTGGTTTGTGGGAGAAAACCAGTGGATTTCTCTGGTACCTGTTTTACAGTGATGAGTCTGGAGGCAGAAAGAACAAAAGGTCAGTGTTCTACTTCTTGCATCTCCTCACATCCTCTTTTTAAAGAAAAGCTTTTGACATAAATCAGAATTACTGTCTTTAACTTCCACCTGGAAGCGCGTTTTAAGTAGCGGCAACAGCAATAGAACAAAAGCTGTTCGCTATAATTGAGGTCGCATCTGAAATTTTATGCATGCCCTTCTCTGAATTTTAGTCTCAATTTTAGAACAATAACACATATAAAAATGTACCGTGCATCCTTAGAGCAGCACACAGCCCTTCTTCTTGACTTTGGTGGGCTGTGGGCATAGCACAGCCCGGATGGCCTCATCAAACACTGTCTTTAGACCTCTCTGAGTGAGAGCAGAACACTCCAGGTATTTTACGGCATCTGTTCGCACACAAGCACACATAACAGGTTTGTTAATAGCACCTCCTTTCTCTCTATATATATTATAAGCATAGTACTGAGTCATCTCTGATCTGTTCTGAGTGGGATACTTAGCACCAGATGTCTGGGTGTATTAGGTGTGCACAAATCTGTCATAACTTGAATGTGTAGGAGGACTAGCCCATGTGTTCTCCCAAATGCTAGTTCAAATCGCACCGAGAACAAATTGCATTTAGTATCTAAATCTGTAGCCCGATGTGTAGTGCTTTGTAATTTTGTGTATTTAGAGACGATGTGGTAATTATATGTTACAAAGGAACCAGACAGTAAACAGTTTTTGCATTTGTCTCGTATCTTAAGCTTTATTTTTTTCTCTCTTTCTTTTTTCTATGAACAGATTTCCAGCAGAAATGTTGCACCTATAAACTGTTTAATTCTGGAGCTCAAACAGTGGGAAAATAGTTGTTTATTCAGAAGTATATAACTCAAATACACTCCTGTTCAAAAGTTTGGGGTCAGCAAGATTTTTTGGGTGACACTTTATTTTACATATGTTATATGTACCTACTGTAGCAATAACTGTAAATTATGCATAATTACATGCAACTTGTTGTTATTAAAGGTATAATTACACTGTAAAAAGTATAAAAAATATTTTAAAGTTTTTGAAAAAAGTCTCTAATGCTCATCAAGGCTACATTTATTTGATCAAAACTACAGTAGAAGCAGTCATTTGGAAATATTATTACTTTTAAAATAAATGTTTTCTATTTGAATATATTTTCAAATGTAATTTATTCCTGTGATGGCAACGATGAATTTTCAGCATCATTACTCCAGTCTTCAGTGTCACATGATCGTTCAGAAATTATTTTTATATGCTGATTTTCCGCTCAATCTAATATGCTGATTTCTTATTATTATCAGTGTTGAAAACAGGTGTTGTGCTGCTTAATATTTTTGTGGAAATTGTGATACATATTTTTTTTTTAGGTTTCTTTGTTGAATACAAAAAACAGCTTTATTTGAAACTGATTTTTTTATAACATAATAAATGTCTTTCTGTCACGTTAATGCGTCCTTGCTGAATAAAAGTATTGATTTCTGTAAAAAAAAATCTTACTGGCCCCAAATTTTGAACAGTATTGTACTGTCATCCAGTGATATAAAAGGACAAATCCACCTCTGCCACCTTACCTATTTCTTTGGCCAATGCAAGACCCTGTGGGTAAGTGATTGGTGCCAGTTTTTTCTCCTTCAGCTTCTCGATGGTCTCCTTCTCATCTCTCAAATCGAGCTTGGTGCCAACCAGAATAATTGGAGTGGAAGGGCAGTGGTGCCTCACCTCTGGATACCACTAGAGGGAGCAGAGGAGCAGATCAAAACAATTAATTCACTCCTTTTTATCAGCCCATCTCTAGGCTCTATGGCAGGGGTGGCAAACGTCCGTCCTGGAGAGCCACAGTCCTGCAGAGTTTAGCTCCAACCCTAATCAAACACACCTGAACAAACTAATCACGGTCTGAAGGGTTACTAGAATACTACAGGCAGGTGAGTTTTTATCAGGGTTGGAGCTGAACTCTGCAGGACTGTGGCTTTCCAGGACCGGAGTTCGCCACCCCTGCTCTAAGGTATTTCTCTTTGCCTGTCTGTTGTCAAATACATGGGCTATAAAGCTATTCATTTGCAAAGAGTTGAGATTTTCTCTACTTTTTGATGCTTCCACCGCTTGCTACTCTCTGCTACCAATGTCACAATCCCTGTACAATCTGTTACTCAGTTCCAATACAGAATGAAGTGAAAATACAGGCTAATGGACATGTACAGTTTGTTCCCCTTTGTCTGTTAATTTTAGATGTGCCAAGGCCTTTTCATTGAAAATTTTTTCCTCAGAAAATCACCAACTGAATAATTTGTAAAAGCTTAGCACATAAACAATGTCAGTGGTATCTCAGAAAGTGTGCAGAGTATGTGAAAAATTCAGCAAAACAGTTTCTAAGTTAGTCATTGCAGAGAAGAGGAAAAAGATTTATGAAAACCTATAGTGCACAAGGACTGCTGCACTTTTCAAGGCCTGGCCTCTGAATGTGGTCTTTAATCTGACGTTCACAAACACCATTGTTTCCATACACAAAGCAACCCATGCAGTCAGACCTTGAACGGTCAATGAGCACAAAAGCATTGCTACAGTAAGCCCACGGTGTACTTGCCATCCCAACAGACAAGTTCTAAATGGCAAAACCCCATTTAAAATAAAGCAGTCATCAATTTATTTGCTAAAACTGTAGATGACGTTACTGCTATGTTTTAAACTATAGTTAAAAAAATTGCTTCGCACTAGCTTTACAAATGCAGACCAGACACTGTACTGTGAACTAAAGTGAACACAAAAGATCACTTTAAATAGAGCAATAAACATTTTCTTGATGTTTCCATCCCTTCCCTTTCAGTCCTATGCATTTGATCTACAGAAGATTAACTATTAGTGCTTTAGTATGCAAGGTTTATTTGTTTCCTCTCTTCAAACATATTAATAAAACACTTCAAAAGGGTTTAGAGACAAAAAAATGGTGGGCTTCGTTAGGGATCAGCATGTCTCCAGTGGCATTTGTCAGCATATATGATTGCCGGGTGGGTGGGGCGCTTTCTAAGCATCGCTTTCTCAGTCAAAGCAAACCATTATTGCAGTGCCACATTTTCACATACTATCAGCCTGTGTCAGTAATGAGAAATGATCTCTTCACACTAAAGTTGTCCATGACAGGTAATTGCTACCGAATTAATGCGTAAGCACGGATCACATGACGTCTTGCAACATGCATCTATGCGCTTTCCTCTCCACTTTAAATAGATTTTAATTTGTCTCCTCAACCTCGCACAATCTATCAAGACTACATTTGCATATGGCCAGTGTTGCCATGGTTACTACTCAGGAATATACTGTTGAAATAATAAAGGGAAAGACCGGGAGGCTAGAAAAAGCAAAGACTGAAAGAAGCTTCTGAACATCTTTGATTGGGAATGAAAGCAAAAAGCATTAAGGAACCGGCGAGATGAGATTGCCATTGTTTGAAGTTAATAACTATTCAAAGGGCTGTTTGCGGTCTTGTTTATGCGAGCGCTGATTTTAAGCAATGTAAATTGGACTGGATTAAGCCTCGAGTGCTTCTGGAGTTACTGATATCACAAACAATTTGCTTTCCATTCCATCTCAGGCACCTTAAACGTGCTGCGGGGGCCTTGATAAGGTCTGGCATTACAACAACAACAACTCAACAGAAAAGGAACTTGCTTTCTCTTTGCTCGTTCATTTTTGTCTTTATTAATGAAAAGAAATCTAGGCCGGAAGAATATTATAAAGCTATCTTCCTGTTTGTGTTTGATTATCAGGATTCCTTTTGTCAGCGTGAATCTCTTTTTGTCAATTCTCTTTGAATGTCTACACCATCAGTTGCCGTCTCACTAATGCAGCTTTATATTACCATGCTAATTTCGGCTAATATTTGTAATACAAAGTTTTGCTCTCATAGTCACAGTTAATCCGATAGCTGATGGCAAAGTAACAGAACAATTAAGATCATCTGGGCGCCAATCAACTGCATAGGTAACACTTAACCTATAATAGGCTGTTAAAAAAATTAGTTGTGAACGTGTGGCTCCTAAACTCTGGAATAGCCTACCTGATAATGTTCGGGGCTCAGACTCACCCAGTTTAAATCTAGATTAAAGACGCATCTCTTTAGCCAAGCATTCACATAATGCATCTCATATCGTTGTACTCCAGTTATATCAGATCAAATGCACATGAATATCTTTGCTTAATGTTATGAACAGCAGCTACGCTAATTGTTCTCCATTTGCTTTTCTGTTTTATCTCGGGATGCCCGCCCCAGGGTAACTAGAGAGTACGTCAGCTCCAGTTTGGATCCAGCCTCTTATGAAGACTTCAGATGACCAACACCTGTGAAGACACGACCCCAACCCCTGCGAGGACTTCAGATGACGCAAACACTCTAAAAACTGCTGGGTTAAATATGGACAAAACCAGGGATTGGGTTGTTTTCACCCAGCCATTTTTTTCAACCAATTTTGGATTTATTTTTTTAGCCAGCAATATAGTAATATAGTAAAAGGTGTGTTTTTGCTCACCCCCAAATAGGGGCAAATTTGTGGGGTATTTTAAGCTGAAACTTGACCAGACCAGAGACTTATATTACATCATGTGAAAGAGGGCATAATAGGTGCCTTTTAACCCAACATGCTGGGTTTGTCCATATTTTACCCAGCTTGGGTTTTTATAACCCAGCATTTTTTAGAGTGAACTCTGGATCATGATTCATTCCAAATTTTGCTATATATCCTAATCATTGTTAACATGTAATCTTTACTTCCATGAGCTCTTTGTTTCTACCTTAAATACATTGCTTAAAAACATTGTTAGCTAACTGCGTGATTTGTACATGTATATTTCTGAAATTACATAATTTGGACACAGTCACCTCTGATAACAGATTACTCTAAATTGTGATGCTGTCATGCATTTTCTGTGAAGCAGCTTTGAAACGATATGTATTGTGAAAAGCGCTATACAAATAAATGGGAATTGAACTGAACATTGTTAAAATTAGTTGATGAAATAGTAACAATGCCAATGAACTTTTACAGCATTTAATAATCAATGTTATTTTCCATATCCTAATATATTTTTTAACATTTTAAGTTGTATAAATTAATATCAGGCTCTGTTCAGACAAAATCTTTGGACATACCATTTGAACACTGTATGAATACTTCCAGTATTTACATCATCAGTTTTGATGTTATAGTTGTGTGAACATGCAAAATATTGTATTTTTGCCATGTTCAGACTGCCAGCAAAAATCTAATTTTTTGCATATCCAGATGGGTTTTTGAAAGTCTGGACAGTAAAAATAAACACATGATATCTTTTTTGTTTCAAATCTGATTCAAACCAAATACTGTATAAAAGGTGGTTTGAAATGCAATTCCAGTCAGATTTTTACAGGTGCATCTTAGTCTGGACGTTCTGGAGGTTTAAATCAGATTTCAAACTGTCTTTTGCGTCACTCTTAACGCGATACACAACAATAGCGTCAAAGCTGGTGACGGAAATGCCATGTGTTCAAATAATATTTTCATATGTTCCCTTAGTCTTGGTTGGACTTTTGTGTTACTTCATGTCCTGTGTACCATTTTAGTTCTTCCGTGTTGATTAGTCTCACCAGGTGTGTCTTGTTCATCTTGTTAAGCTTGTTTGCCCCTGTGTATATATAGCCCTTGTGTTTCTCTTGTGCTTTGTCAGTCGTTGTTTGGTGTTCCCTGTGTGTGCATGTTCTCCTAGCTTCCTGGCTGTTGTTTTGGTTTGTTTTGATTTTTAATAAACTCTTGCACCTAGACCCAATCATGACAAATATGTCCAAAGATTTCGGCATTTTGCTGTGCAACGGAGGAGTTCTGCACCTCGACAGGGCGCTTTTTGGAGAGCGAGATGATGCACCTACACTTTTCCTGCATCCGTTTTGAAAGCCACATCACATACGTGGGTACGCCTACTGTACATCATTACCAAAGCAACCCATGCAGATAGGACGGTTATGTCTGGACAAAAAAATCTTATTTGGTGACTTGCAATTAATAGTGCAGGCAATCTGCCTGAAAAGATCTGGTTTGAGAAAAAATCTGATTCGTCTGTAGTCTGAACAGCCTAAACTTAACATAGCCTAAACCATAATCTATTGTGTTATAAAGAAACATTATTTAAAATGATCATTGATCAATTTTAAAATGCTGTAAAATTGTTTGTTAATTCATGATAATGCATTAAAATTTTTTAATAAATTTAACCTTATTGTATTGTTTTATGACTGCAAATCTGTACAATGTTCCTTTTCCAGTGAAACACAAAAGATATTTTGAAGAACATTGGGTTCTAAACAACATACTGCATTGATTTTTTTATTTTATTATTATTATCGTATAGACAAAAAAAAGACATTCATACAGGTTTGGAATGACATGAGAGTGAGTAAATCATGACAGAAGTTTGATTTTGGGGTTGCATTTAAAGCTGCAGATTGCAAACTGCATTTTAATCAATAATCTTTTCAGACAAAGATGTCTGTTTATCCCAAAAATAATCTATTAATTTTAGCGGAGAGAACATGATGTAAAAAAAAGACATCAAACAAGAACTTTTTCTTAAAAAAAAAGAGTACATTCTAAAAAGAGACTGCTTATCCACAGCATGGAATGTACAGGTGCTGGTCTTATAATTAGATTATCATCAAAATGTTGATTTATTTCACTAATTCCATTCAAAAAGTGAAACTTGTATATTATATTCATTCATTACACATACTGATATATTTCAAATGTTTATTTCATTTCATTTTGATGATTATAACTGACAACTAAGGAAAATCCCAAATTCAGTATCTCAGAAAATTAGAATATTACTTAGGACCAATACAAAGAAAGGATTTTTAGAAATATTGGCCAACTGAAAAGTATGAACATGAAAAGTATGAGCATGTACAGTACTCAATACTTAGTTGGGGTTCCTTTTGCCTGAATTACTGCAGCAATGCGGCGTGGCATGGAGTCGATCAGTCTGTGGCACTGCTCAGGGGTTATGAGAGCCCAGGTTGCTCTGATAGTGGCCTTCAGCTCTTCTGCATTGTTGAGTCTGGCATATCGCATCTTCCTCTTCACAATACCCCATCGATTTTCTATGGGGTTAAGGTCAGGCGAGTTTGCTGGCCAATTAAGAACAGGGATACCATGGTCCTTAAATCAGGCACTGGTAGCTTTGGCACTGTGTGCAGGTGCCAAGTCCTGTTGGAAACTTAAATCTGCTTCTCCATAAAGTTGGTCAGCAGCAGGAAGCATGAAGTGCTCTAAAACTTCCTGGTATACGGCTGCGTTGACCTTGGACCTCAGAAAACACAGTGGGCCAACACCAGCAGATGACATGGCACCCCAAACCATCACTGACTGTGGAAACTTTACACTGGACCTCAAGCAACGTGGATTGTGTGCCTCTCCTCTCTTCCTCCAGACTCTGGGACCCTGATTTCCAAAGGAAATGCAAAATTTACTTTCATCAGAGAACATAACTTTGGACCACTTAGCAGCAGTCCAGTCCTTTTTGTCTTTAGCCCAGGTGAGACGCTTCTGACGGTGTCTGTTGTTCAAGAGTGGCTTGACACAAGGAATGCGACAGCTGAAACCCATGTCTTGCATACATCTGTGCGTAGTGGTTCTTGAAGCACTGAATCCAGCTGCAGTCCACTCTTTGTGAATCTCCCCCACATTTTTGAATGGGTTTTGTTTCACAATCCTCTCCAGGGTGCGGTTATCCCTATTGTTTGTACACTTTTTTCTACCACATCTTTTCCTTCCCTTTGCATCTCTATTAATGTGCTTGGACACAGAGCTCTGTGAACAGCCAGCCTCTTTTGCAATGACCTTTTGTGTCTTGCCCTCCTTGTGCAAGGTGTCAGTGGTCGTCTTTTGGACAATTGTCAAGTCAGCAGTCTTCCCCATGATTGTGTAGCCTACAGAACTAGACTGAGAGACCATTTAAAGGCCTTTGCATGTGTTTTGAGTTAATTAGCTGATTAGAGTGTGGCACCAGGTGTCTTCAATATTGAACCTTTTCACAATATTCAAATTTTCTGAGATACTGAATTTGGGATTTTCCTTAGTTGTCAGCTATAATCATCAAAATTAAAAGAAATAAACATTTGAAATATATTAGTCTGTGTGTAATGAATGAATATAATATACAAGTTTCACTTTTTGAATGGAATTAGTGAAATAAATCAACTTTTTAATGATATTCTAATTATATGACCAGCACCTGTAAGCATGCTAGTGTCCCAGGCTTCTTAAATAGACTAAACCTGCAAGAATTTCTAGGTAAGAAAGATCATGCTGGTTGACCACAGTTGACCAGGTAAGATCTGTGTAGCTGTTCTGGTTTACCGGGTAGACCAGCACCAAAGCAGGACTCTGTCTGTTTTAAGAAAATACACTACATTGTTAGATAGAATCCAAGTAATGGCTTAAGGGAGTAAAGACTAACCATAGTAATACAAGATATCAATCGCAGATCACAAACCAGATTCAAAGGTAACCTAACCAGCCTGCCTGAACCGCTCTACATCACCTGAATGCTTGCAGGCATTAGGACACTATCTCTTTTTGCCCCTAAGACACTAGATTATTTTCTGATTGCACTACACGCTCAGCAGAGAACTGTCATTTTGACTTATAAAGCAGCATTCTCTTTTGGGATCACTCTTAAAGATGCTCTCTGTCAGGGTGAAATGGAATCAATTTAAACACGGAACCTGTAGCAGGACACTTAGTGGTGTGTATCTGTCAAGCTTCTACAGTTGCATTAACGGAGAACACGGTAAGGTCACCTGAGCTGAGCTGGCACTGTTTTTATATTCCCTTAGGGGGGTTTGGAGAGTGTGAAGTAGACAAATAACTTACTAAATAGAGTCAGTATTGAATGAACCTTTTGGCTGGCTGGAAAACATACAGGTAAAGATGATGCTGTGCATGATAAATGCTTCTTGAGAACTAAACACTTTCTCTTTCAAAACAGCTGAATGCCGTTGACGGAACTCAGCCTTTAATTTGTGAATGTCTGAATACTCACAAGGCCACCCACATTTTTATAGCAGCTGGCATTTAAGTCATGTCCTCTTTATGAGTATTTATGAGTATTTATTTCAATATGACTCTTACATCTAGTGAAAGTCTGTAATTAAAGGGTTAGTTCACCCAAAAATGAAAATTCTGTCATTTTTTACTCACCCTCATGCATTTCCACACCCGTAAGGCCATCATTAATCTTCGGAACGCAAATTAAGATATTTTTTATATTAAGATGGCTCCGTGAGGCCTGCATAGCCAGCAATGACATTTCCTCTCTCAAGATCCATAAAGGTACTAAAAACATATTTAAATCAGTTCATGTGAGTACAGTGGTTCAATATTAATATTATAAAGCGACGAGAATATTTTGGAGCGCCAAAAAAACAAAATAAAGACTTATGAATCTTTTGTGTCGAATCAGCGGTTCGGAGCGCCAAAGTCACGTGATTTCAGCAGTTTGGCGGTTTGACACGCAATCCGAATCATGATTCGATACACTGATTCATTATGCTCTGAAGCTTCCTGAAGCAGTGTTTTGAAATCGGCCATCACTATATAAGTCGTTATTTTGTTTTTTTGGCGCACCAAAAATATTCTCGTCACTTTATAATATTAATATTGAACCACTGTACTCACATGAACTGATTCAAATATGTTTTTAGTACTTTAATGGATCTTGAGAGAGGAAATATCATTTCTGGCTATGCAGGCCTCACTGAGCCATCGGATTTCAACAAAAATATCTTAAATTGTGTTCTGAAGATTAACGAAGGTCTTACGGGAGTGGAACGGCATGTGAGGGTAAGTAATAAATGACATTATTTTCATTTTTGGGTGAACTAACCCTTTAAGGTCAGTAAATGCATCTTGAATTAATGCACAGTGGCATCTAGTGTCCAGTGCAGTACAGAGCAAGTGTTTAAGGGCATGCATGAGGGTATGTGTACATGTGGGAATGTGGCAAGGATGGCAGTGGGTTATTGTGTGGGTGAATGTTGTTGTTTGCTACTGGATTGTGTCTATATGCTCATGCTGGTGTGACTGTGCTTCTATTCCATTAAAGGGTAAGTCCACCCAAAAATGAAATTTCTGTCATTAAGTACTCACCCTCTTGTCGTTCCACACCCGTAAGACCTTCGTTCATCTTCAGAACACAAATTAAGATATTTTTGATGAAATCCAAGGGTTTCTGAACCACACATAGGCAGCAATGTCATTGCACCTTTTGAGGTCCAGAAAGGTATTAAAGACAACGTTAAAATAGTCAATGTGACTACAGTGGTTCAACCTTAATGTTATGAAGTGACGAGAATACTATTTGTGCGCAAAAACAAAACTTTATAAAATAACGACTTTATTCAACAATGTCTTCTCTCCCCTGTCATTCTCCTACACAGTTTATGATGAAGACGCATTACAGAGACTCATTATTGGCCGGCTCCTGCGTCAGATTCACACGCAAGCGTTGTGGTGCTCACGTGAACAGAGTCGGCCAATACTAAGCCGGAGTTCGGACTGCACTGCATCAAGAAGAAATTGTTGAAGTCATTATTTTTGTTTTGTTTTTGTGCACAATAAGTATTCTTGTCGCTTCATAACATTAAGGTTGAACCACTGTAGTCACATTGACTATTTTAACATTGTCTTTAATACCTTTCTGGACCTCAAAAGGTGCAATGACGTTGCTGCCATGCTGTGGTTCAGAAACCCTCGGATTTTATCAAAAATATCTTAATTTGTGTTCCGAAGATGAACAAAGGTCTTACAGGATTGGGACGACATGAGGGTGAGTAATTAATGACCGAAATTTCATTTTTGGGTGAACTAATCCTTTAAGATCCCGATTAAATCACTTACCTTGGCTCTGACGTTTTCAAATGATGCTGGGCTCACCAGAGAGAAACAGATGAGAAACACATCCTGCAAAAATACCATCAGAGGATGTTTATTTTGACGAATAAACTGAACAAATGCTACCGTTCATAAGTTTGGGGTTAGTTGGATTGTTTTTTTGTTTGTTTTTGTTGTTGTTGTTTTTACTAGAAATTGATCATTTTATTCAACAAGGACACGTTCAAAAATAATTAAAAAAAAATTCCGACCCCAGTGTTTAAAATCTGTCATTGAAAAAAACATTGATTGATCACAATTATGAATATTCAAGGGGATGTGTCCCATTAAATGTATATGGTGGTGTGTACCGTCTGAGGGTAGGACAGTGGCCGCAGTCTGTCATAGTCTTCCTGTCCAGCTGTATCCCAGAGGCCCAGGTTGACTGGTTTGCTATCCACCATAACATTTGCTGAGTAGTTATCAAACCTGAGTGAAAATAGTCAACCCACACAATCTCTCAATATTTCACCATGAGTGTCAAGTTCAACATAAAAATATAAACAATCCTTCAATCCTCCTCTATTGTTGTGGTACTCACACTGTGGGAATGTACTCCCCAGGGAAAGCATTGGTAGTGTAGCTGATGAGAAGACAGGTCTTTCCCACAGCTCTGAAAAATACAAACAACAAAGAAAAATAGATACAGTTTTCTGTCAGATTGCTGGAAAACACACAAAATAATGTACTTTCAGTAAAACACACGCTGCTAAAATTACTTCAAAGTACGCTAGGTGTCTGTTGTAACTATTTAACAAGAGGAACAGGTGCACTGTCCTTTCATAGTGAATTCACACATTGAATGAAAGAACATTTGTATGTGGTCCTTTTTCAAGAATTAGGCATTGAATGTTTAAATCCTAACCGCATACAGCAATGCCATACATGAAAGGAGAGATTCTGTATCAACTTTGTCTGTATTATTGCTTGTCATTGCTCAAAGCTAAACTATCTCAGGAATAGTTCACACAGAACAAGTTTTAGCACGCCACGGCACTGCTTTTTAATTGTTTTTCAATGTAAACATGCACAGACGTCTTTTACCATCGGACAGCGTCCAGTGTCTCCCTCATGAAGCAAGTGTTGTTATAGAACTTTAAATTTTAAAGTCACCATGAAATCAAAGTTGTCAAATCTTGTTTTTTTTATGGAACATTGAAGTATTTATTATAAATAATTTATCAGTGCACTTCATTATTTATTTAAAATTCATGTGCCCTAGATCTTTAATCAAAATAACAGTAAACATGATTTCACCAAGTTAATATCTTTGTTGATCCTGGAACAACATTCCAAACAACCAATCACATTTGAGGGACAAGTTTACAGTTTATGCCAAGTTTAGGCTTACAACCAGGGTTAGGTGCTTCTACATCAATGTTATTCACTTATCATTTGCCTCTGATTTTAGGGATAAGTTATGGGTAGGGTTAGGTTTAGGGGTAGATGTTCCTAGATCAACAAATATGTTGATCTAGAGACATCTTTTACTTGGGAAAATCACAGCAACCTCAAAATAATATCACCTCCCTCTTGCTGCAACATCTTTTCTCTGACAATGTGTTTACTGCCATGAGGGCGGGACAATCTGTTACTCACATGACATCACAGCAATAGCAAACCACAATGATCCAACTATCCAATCAAGTCTCACCCTATATTTTCTTGTTTGACAAGCCGTTTCACTCGAATATATGTCACAACCGGGAAGAAAAGACTATTGCAACTTCGTCTTCATGTCGACTCTAAAGAACTTTGACTTTTAAAGCCCGGCACAGCTGTCGATTTGGGGAATGCTGCATCGCACACGTGTTTACAATAGCAGCAATGTATAATTTTTTGGCAACGCCATAGGAGTCGCTTATGTCGTCCACACACTATACGATTTTAGCCCTGATTTTGGATATATTAATGGATATTGCCGATAAAAGCTTAAAATCAGAGGCAATTCGGTTCTTGTTCACAGTGTTCAACAGCAGTGTGAACAAGCACTGAACATATATGTTAACATATATGTTTCAATTATCAAAGATGCAATCTCAGAGAAGAGCCGATGCAAAAACATATTTAATGGCATCTCACACTCCTTGAACCGCACACGTCAAGATATTTAACCATCTAAATAAAAGCTTGAGCATTCTGCACTGCGCTTTTTTTTTTTATTATTCATTTTACCTTTCCTCATTTTTCAAACAGCTCCTTACTGATGTATTTCACTCCTGTAAATAACTTACTGTTCTTTTGTGCAAAATTGTATGTGTGTGTGTGTGTGTGTGCATTCCGTTTGCAGCTCTTACTGTATTATCAACAACAGAAGATTACCCTGAGGGCAAAATAATTTGTATATACTCAGAAATCCTTTCATTCAACTAAAAAAAAAAAAAGATTTCACAGTCAGATCCAGGGATAGTTATGCCACATGCAGAGCTGTGACAGCAGACCATAAAGCAACTAAAAATACCTCAAAACAATTTGTGCTTAAAAACTCAAAAAGAGAAAATGACATTCAGTATGAAAACAGGTCACCTGAAACTGCAAAATAAACACATGGGCTGAAATAAGAGTGTACGAGACACAAATTCCAGTGGAGCGCATGTTGATGCATGCAGGCAGCAAAAGTGAGGAATGCTGAGATTCAGGAGCCTGTGGCTACATCTCCCTCACATCAAGAATCACTGGAGCTACTCAAAGGCAAGGCCAAGATCACACGCCTCTGGCTATACGCGTTCAGTCACATCACAACTATTTGCTATCTTTATTACACACACTACTGTGCCTGATTTCTCTCTCTTGCTCTCTCTAATATGTAGACATTAAAAAACACATGGAAAAACACATGTATACTCACATGTGGCAACAACCACACACGATTTGAGTTATCCAGACTTGTGTACACTTGATTGAAGGGCTAGGCTCTGGTGTATTGAGCACCGTAAGGCATGATTCAACACCAAAAACAGAAAAAGTCCACATAAAATTTCTGTAAGCCATTTTGACAAGTCACGACGAAATAATGTAATATTAACAGAACTGAGTCTGAGTGCAGCCACTGTGGAAATCAAACATGCCTTACATCACCAAGCATACTTGAATAAACTTTAATCTACACGAATTCCAGTACACACTGGAGACAGTGCACTGAAAACATAATTAGAAAACAGTGGGAGATAACCGTTAAGAGGTGCTTTCTGAGGCTCTTTGAAGCTGTGAATCAGATATAGATAGATACAGAGAGAAAGAGAGCGAGAGAAAACTCAGTATGGGGCCAGGCATTGTCGTGACAGGATGACAGGAAGTTGGGTGGTGTCATCCAGGAAGAGAGACAGCGAGGCTCTTTTTTAAGTGTGTCTTTGAAAATGTGCCCCTGGTCGCTTCAACTTGTTCATTCCGTTTTTCTCTCTTTGATTGTAAAACGTAAACATTTTCTGCATCTCCTACAGCTGTATAACAAACAGTGTGATCAATATTAGTGTGTACATGTACTTTTGTGTTACAGATCTTGAGCTGATCGTGTTAAAGTGCAGGGCCTCGTGCTTTAGCAGAGCCAGCTTCTGCAGAGCAAGAGAGAGTCGATACAGCAAACTGATACTGGGAAGTGTCAGAAGTGTTAGAAAAAGTAAATGTCCACCCAGATGCCATGACAGTTCAGAGAACTGAGCAGACATCATGTGATAGCATCAGAGTTAAAAACAAAACAAAAAATCAAAGTGCTTCAGGATGTGTGTTGACATGCATGAGTTCAGTTGCTAATGCATGACAAAATATACAATCTATTCCACATTACTGCAATGCTAAAAATCTAGTGTTAAAGGGTTAGTTGAAATGAAAATTATGTAATTTATTACTCACCCTCATGTTGTTTCACACCCGTAAGACCTTCGTTCATCTTCAGAACACACATTAAGATATTTTTTGATGAAATCTGATGGCTCAGTGAGGCCTCTATTGACAGCAAGATCATTTCCTTTTTCAATGCCCAGAAAGCTACTAAAGACATATTTAAACAGTTCATGTGACTACAGTGGTTTAACCTTAATGTTATCAAGCAACGAGAATACTTTTTGTGCACCAATATCTAGTGATGGGCAATTTCAAAACACTGCTTCATGAAGCTTCGAAGCTTTACGAATCTTTTGTTTCAAATCAGTGGTTCGGAGCGTGTATCAAACTGCCAAAATCATATGAACTATTGAAATTTCAAAACACTTGTGATGTAACGAAGCCTCATTTACTGAAATCACGTGGTTTTGGTGCTCCAAACTACTGATTCGAATCAAAAGATTCGTAAAGCTTCGAAGCTTCATGAAGCAGTGTTTTGAAATCGTCTATCACTAGATATTGTTGAATAAAGTCGTTATTTAGATTTTTTGGTGCACAAAAAGTATTCTCGTCGCTTCATAACATTAAGGTTGAGTATTTTACAGTTCACTGTAGTCACATGAACTGTTTTAAATATGTCTTTAGCTTTCTGGGCATCTGAAAGTGTTAATTATCTTGCTGTCAATGGAGGCCTCACTGAGCCATCGGATTTAATCAAAAATATCTTAATTTGTGTTCCGAAGATGAACGAAGGTCTTATGGGTGTGGAACGACATGAAGATGAGTAATTAATGACAGAATTTTCTGATTTGGGTGAACTAACCCTTTAAAGTGAGCATTCTTTTAATTCAGCTAAGAGGTCACACTGTGACATATCAATCTTCTATTGGTCACGTCTTAATGTGATATGAAATTTGCAGGTCAGAGTTCACCAAAATTTGGAACCCACTGAAATTCACATGAGCTTTCATTTCCATCTCCCTCATTGGCATGGATATGAATGGAAGTCAATGGAATGAAATGTGTATTGTAACTCCATGAATCCCTTATGATGCACATAAGTTTAAGTTCTAGAGTAATGAAGTGGAACACACAAAATAACTTTTAAAGAATCTTCACATTAACATTTTCCATTCAATGACAGCTCACAGTGACCACAGGCTGTCCATTATATGCACTAGATTTCAAGTATGCAAAAGTCAAACAAAATATTTGCATGAGGAATAAGCCAGATTGAAGTTATCTCTTTTTGTGATTAACTTTTTATTCATTTCAATGTCAAAACCATTTACATACACGACAGATACAAACAATAAACTTCACCACTCACAGTTAACATAAACTACACATATCATACAACATATATGTTCCAAACGGTCTTACCCACCCCTACCCAAGGACCCTGTACACAAAAGAGAAATAAATGAAGACTTCAGAATCAGATGCAAAAGCCTCTAAGTGCCGTCTGAAATTTTCTTCTAAAATGAGCATTTTTATCAAGCTTGTATGTTTAGGTTCAGTAATTTCACTTTAATGTCAATTAATAGGTCATTTTCATTGCCATTAAAGTGAATAACTAAACATAAACACACAAGCTTGATAAAAATGCTCATTTTAGAAGAAAATTTCAGATGGCACTTAGAGGCTTTTGCATCTGAACTCTTCAAATAAATAATCGCCACCTTGGAATTATAAGGTTCTATCTGCATTCTGAGCAGTTTTGAGATATTAAGCTTCAAAGTTTTTGCATTCAATAGGCCTACTCCTTTGTAGATAGGAAGGAAAAATTTACACAGCTTAACAAAAACATCACATAATGTAAATAAGTTGAAAGAATAAGTATGTGAATAACTCAGTTTTGACAAAAAATGTCAGATAGAACCTGATAATTCCAAGGTGATAACTAAATCCTTTGATTGAAGTTTGATTGAAGTTATTGAAGATTGAAGTATAATATTCACCTCCGCTGAGGTTCTCAAATCAAATATAACATTGTGTCATTGGTTCTGCAGTCTAATAACCAAACGTAATGTGGGCAAACGTAGCACAGTCCAATGTGGACTAATTTGTGGTTTCACAAAGTGCATGCTTTTATGACCTTGTTGCAGCTGAACAGCCTGTGGTCACTTCGAGCTGTCATTCTATGAAAAAGATCTATATGAAGATTCCTCTTTTTTTTAAATAAGTAAATAGTGACAGAATTTTCATTTTTACACCATTTCTTCCCCCCTAAGGTGTAAAAGGAGGAATATTCAGCCAGTTCATCTTCGACCAATATGAGGAACTTAAGCAGCTGGGTCACAGCATCAAATGCAAGAGGAAGTTAACAGCTTCAAAATGGAGAACCGTGCACAGGGTTTAAACAGGATATCCTCAAAGCGAAAGCACCTCTCCCCTGCTGCCATTTGCAGATGTTAGATGTTCCACTGAACGTGGCCAAAAAGCAATGCATTAACAGTGCATTTTGAAACATGTCATTTACAACATTTCAGCACTTTAAACCTCCAATCTACGTCCCTAATAACTGCTGCATCAGCATTCTGCTCTGCTTCCAGATCTGTACATCAGCATTGCTTTTATTTTTTCAGTTCTGTCTCCTGCATTATATAAATCAGATGAGATAAAGTGATGTCGCAAATCAAAACCTCATATATGTTGTTCCTATGCAAATTTCCCCATCTCCTTTTGAAAAGCATCTTCAGACTCATATGTTTCGAAATCAGAGCCCTCTCATCCTCCATCTTGAATCATGACTGTCTGTAGGTCAGCATATGCTCTAGAAACACCTAACATGTTTGTCAGTGTTTAACAGAAAGCAAACTACAAGCTTGACATATGTGGGTCTAAAAGAATAAAGGAGAATTTCCTTCTCTGTCATTGTCAGTCATCTTGAAAACAGCCTAAAAGGTACCATTTTGACTGCATGTCTTGACTTTATATGACCGCACTCGTACCAAGAACAGATACTTCTTGTGTTCCTTGCACTGCTATGATGCATACTTCATGGAAAACATGCTTGGTTCACTAGTAACAGCCCAAATGTTTACAGCCTGATGAAGTGCCCAATTGTGTAAGCAAACATTCCCCAATGTTTTTTGACTTCTGTACCACAACAGGCCCATCAGTAAGGTTTGGCTTCAACCACATTAGACCTAGAATGGGTTAATTTGAACTCTTATATTAATTAGCATATTAATGTTATTAATGCCCTCACAAATTGATTTTAATCAATTAACAAAGCAAAGTCTAAATCTTACCCTGCAACCCTTCTTAACCACTGGTTTAGACCATATGATTTCATGACATGCTCATCATGATGATCTTAGTAATCTACAGTTATGTTATGTTTATAAAGTATAAAAACCTCCAGAGAAATGTGACCCAAGTGCAACTGCTGATTCCTTTTTGATGAAAATCAGGTATTATGTGTGGAATAACTTCCTGGACACTGTATTAACCTAACCGTGAATGTCAAGGCTTTAAATATCTCTGCGACCCCCAATCTGACTATACCAATATTGCTCATCTCAGTGCTTATCTTTTAGCCAAACACAACAGTAGTTCATGTTAAATCATGAAACATGTAGGTATTTTATATCCTTACACCTCAAAACAGAAAGAGAGAAATTCGAGATATGAAGTGTACTCAGACATGACCTTATAGGTTCAGCAACTAACCTGAGCCTGAGGCTATATAAACTATAATACAAAGTATCTCACGTGACAAATGAGGAAATTTAAACTAACCGACAGACGAAGCAGATCAAATAAATTCTTTATAAGACATTAGCAGTGCCCTTGAAAACCTCAGTAAACGCTATCAAGCCAGTTTCAAATGAACATACATTAATAAACAAGAAAATATAACCCATTGTAATGTTTACGAACAACTTTAAAGGTAAAATGTGAAAAACTGATTTTGCTAATAAATTAATTTAAGAGTTAGCTTTCTTCACTCACCCATCTCCGACCACCACACACTTTATTGCTTGCATTTTCCTATACTTTTGAAAAACCTTTGCCGGCTGCCGCTGTAAAACAACTGTTAAGGAACTAGTTGTAATACAGGAAACAGATTTGATTCTTCAGTGTGTCAGTTGTCTCTCTCTCTCTCTCTCTCTCTCTCTAATCTGCGCACTCGCTCATGTGGTTGTGACAGTTTTGGACGTGTCTGTCTAGTGTCGAACTGTACGAGGAAGTATTTAACTTATAAGTGAAAGACATGAACGCGCTCTATATCAGTGCGTAATATGCATTACAGTCCACAAGAGGGCGACGTCAAATCATCATTGAACGCGCCTATTTGTACACTTATAAAAAAAGTTTTAGCCCTAAAGAAGTTGGCAAATACGTAAAACATATTGTAAAATAATGTGCACGTGTGATGTAGTTTCCAGTCACATCAATAACCTGTAGCAAAATCTGCACATTTACATTTTACACGGAGCAAGACATCATAACCGAACCTTTTAGATTAATTTCATTTATACTGATTGTACATATGAAATAGAGTAGTTTATTCATTATTTGCAATTTATTATAATTTATTAATATTTAATAAACTTAATTTAGCCTATTATTATTTTACTATTTGTTTGTTTTTTTCAACCGTGAGGGGGAGGATTTTTGAAAAAGGTTGTATTGCGAAGTCTCATGTTATCTGTCAGTGGGTTCTCTGAATTGAAATGTGATAAAAATCTTATTCAAGAAAGAATAATTGTGACATGTTGAGGAAATGCTGAGGAGACAAGAGCTCGGCTGTCATTCATGGGCGTGACGTCAGCCTCCTCGCGCAGGAACTCGGCGCTTGTTCATCAATTAAAGCGCATTTGGCGTTTACATTCGTACTGTACGACAGCGAGTACTTGCACACTGAGATACACATATGAAGGTATGCGTTTTCACCGCTTTTCTTGCTTTTGACAAAACTTTGTTTAACCTCCATTTGAATCTTTACTTTGTAATTGATTTCCTTAGTAGTGCAAGAAAGAAGTTTTACATCTTTATACCTCCATAACATCTCACCTATTTTACTAATCGTTTTTAAGAGGTTTGTTATGATATGTATGTCTTTCCCCCCGTTTTTTTTCGACAGTTAGGTTGTTACTGGGATGAAAAGGCTGTTATAACATTATCAATTGATTAATAATATTATATGTAAGCTGAAAAACTGGCATCATCAAGACGTTATCATACTACTTTTCGCTATTTTAATACAGTCTTTTGTCTAATATAGTAACTGCAGCACTTCGAGATTTAACATTTGTCTTAGTATGCAATCTGTGTCTGTGCACTGACTCGGAGACTGATCTTCCTGTTTCCCTGCAGTCCCCCTGCAGCACAGCCAACATGGGAACCCAAAGAAAGGACAGCTTCCTCTGGGGGAAAGGTATGTTTTCCTTTAATCATTTGCTTAAGGTCTGAGACTGCTGTGCAAGTTCTGTGAATTAGGGCCTTTTTTGGCAAAATGTTCCAGTGCACCTGTAGTGGGATACCATCACCTTCATCTAAACTTCATCACTGGACATTTTGTAAAGGCCTACAGTACTTGTGTGATATTAAATTAACAGCAATTAGTGTTAAAATGAAGGAAGGATCTAAGGATTCTCAATAGCATCCTGTGTATGTGTTACTTGAAGAGAGCAACCATACATCTGTTTTGCTTTATTTTCTTTGTTTTCCACTTTTATTCATTTTTTATTATATTATGTATTATTTTACTTGCTTTTGCAATGCTTGCTATTTATGTTTAATCATGTGATTGTGTGGTTTGAAGGGAAATTTGTCTTTAAGAGACTTACTTAAAAATGATTTGATACAATAATACCATATACTGTTCCACAGCAGGGCATAGTCACCGTAGTAAATATTTATTATAAATATTTTGTGTGATGTCATCCACAGAAATGTCAGTGTTGTGTAAATGCAACCAGTAACAGAGCAAAATACATCCTATGTGGGCAGTTCTCCAAAACAGAAATAGCAATGTTATATTTAGCTGAGAAATTTGGGCTGTGTTTCCTCTTTCTGTGCATGAGTGTGAGATCAGGGATCTGATGTGAGACTGTTGCTTACTGTTGATCTATCCCTGCTCCCATGTCATCTTCAGCACCTTTAGCGTTCCAAACTAATGACAAGAAGCAGTCTGACGTCCATAAGCATGTGATTCTAGATGACATTCAGGTATTTGGCTTTATAGTCTCTTTCTGCATATCATGAATATTCATAGTGTCAAAGGCTTTTAAGCAAATAAATACAACTTTGTGCTAAAGACAAATCTCATGCAAAACTTTGTGAAGAAGTATTTGTGAGCTATATGTCATTATGTGCAGACAAAGCTTTAGCTGATCGATGTCTTTGCTCTTGCAGAAACTCAGGCTGGAGATCGAAAACATGATGACAGAAATTCAAACGATGGAGGCCGATGATGAGAAGTGAGTATTCACCGCTATCACTCAGCTCTGAGGTACCATAGCAACTAGAGCAAAAATCGATTTGGGCGTTTGCTACATAATATTTTTGCTGTGTAGTTTCTTTCTCATCGTTCTTCATGACAGCATTGAATCATTGGGGCCATTTTCATATCCACTTTCATAATGTACACATATATCACTTGGGTTTATGGTGTTGTTTAGATTAAAGTTATACTGTCTAATAAAATGAAGCCATGTCTTTTCTCATAGCAGTCTAAATCAATGTACATCTAAATGTCTCCTAAAACTGAGCACAAACTGATTCCTTGCCAAGCATGTAACTCATGTGATCAATAAATTCGGGCCTCAAACTTAACCTTGCAATGTGCGTTCCATAGTCACTATTCAGGAAAAGGTGCGTTGAGTCTTTAAGTTTAAGAAAACACCAGTGTGTTTCCAGAATCTTCCTTGAATTGAATTCTACCATGAATGCACAGTTAGCATTTGCAGGTTTAGTTTTTTGCACTTCACGAAACACCATCAATGAGCGTGGGTATCTGTTTCCTGTTTCTTGGTATCAATTTTACGAGAAGAGCTTTTGACGTTGTTAACTTTATATGTGGACAGGCTAAGCCACAGAAAATGTTTGACAGGTTATACGCATCGACCACTATACACTAACACCATGATTTAGCTGAATCAACACTCTATTGTCATCAAATATTTTGTGGAACCGAGAATGTATTTCATTTTTGTCACAATAACGTCAATTTTTTCATTCTCCTCTAGTAAAAATGTTATGAAGAACAAGAGAATCCAGTGTGGCAAAAAGAAGTTTAACATGGACCCAAAAAAGGTATGAACAATGAATCATTTGAGTTGCATGCAGCGCTACAGTGTGATGCATGCAGGGTGGGTAACAGCTTCCCATCTACAAGGAGATTTAGCTAAAGTAGGTTAGAGGAAGAGGGGGTGGAGAGAGACAGAGAAAGAGAGATAGAACCACATCCTGTGTTTTCTGTAGAATAAGTGAGCTGAAGCCACATTGCATTTTCCGAGTAGCTCGGTATACTTGGTCAGTATGTTAAAAACAATGACCAGTTTTGATCGTGTTTCACCAAAGCATCCCCCCAATCATATGAAACCTAAAGATCTCACCAGACTCACTCAGAGCAGTGCCATGACAGGTATGAAAGCAAGGCTATGAGGGATAGACTTACTGTGTTTTCAGTGGCATCCACTGTAAAAAGCTGTATGAAGCTCCTAGATCACTTATAATTTTCCACAGCTCAGGTTTTTTGGAGTTCTTTGTCTACTGAAATTCCTTGGAAAGATATTCTTGCAGTGTTTCATCAGCAGAACAATCCAAAAACACATTAGATAAAAGTACAACCCACTAAAGAGATTGAATGCTTTGATTCCCGTTAAAACAAAGATAGCACTGCTGTGAATAAGTACTTAGGCCAATAGCTAATCATGCGTCACAATCTGTATCTTATATCCTGTTTCTTAATGAATGTTTGGTAACAGAGATGCCAGTGGTCTGTGGTTTAAAATTGACATTATTTCATTGAGGTTAACTGTGTGTGTTATTTTCAGGGTATCCAGTACCTAGTGGATAATGACCTGTTGGAGTGGAAACCAGAGGCTGTGGCGGAGTTCCTCTACAAAGAGGAAGGCCTCAATAAAACAGCTATTGGCAATTTCTTAGGAGAAAGGTATGATGGTGGTGATATTTTTGTGGTGAATACCGCTTTATGGCTCTGATATAGAGAAAAAAGATGTTTCTTTCTTGTATCCACAGGGAGGAGATCCACCTTCAGATCTTACAGGCTTTTGTTCACCTTCATGAGTTCTCAAACCTTAATCTAGTTCAGGCTTTGAGGTGAGAGGAGGTCCTCATCTTGCCGTTTCATTTTTTTATATCGTTGTAACATATTCAAATGCTCATTTGGGGGAATCTTTGATTGTTTGATTGTGGACATAGGCAGTTCTTGTGGAGTTTTCGTCTACCTGGTGAGGCTCAGAAGATCGACCGCATGATGGAGGCATTCGCTCTGCGCTACTGCACCTGTAACGCTGGGGTTTTTCAGTCCACAGGTAGTTTGCCACTGCATTTTGAGGATAGGTTTCATGTTTGACTACCAAGAGAATGAAAACATTAAAATTCAAGAGACATTTAGAAACCAAAATGCCCTTTTTCCTTATTGTTAATAATATAGCATACTGTTTGGCTTATGTAGTTCATGGTAATATTAATACTATAGCCTGTTAACTGGAAGTGTCCCACTAGGGGGACTTGGCATTGCTTTTTTATTTTTTCCTATCACATATTTTAGTAATCATCAAAAATGATGTATCATTTGAAAACATAAACACTCAAAATTAATTCTGTAAAAACCATTTTTTGAAATTGGATCAACTTCAAAATTTGGAACACAACTTGAATAGACATATGGCTTTGATTTTCTTGCAATTTTATAGTGTAAATTATTTAGTAAAATTTATATTTTGTATAAAGGAAACATATTTAGTTCAGTACATTTACTTTACAGTAAAACTACGCCTCTGTAACTTCAATTTTTTGCTTTCACTTCTGCAATAATATGCTGAGTGTCTTTAAAAAGAGACCAACGTTAGGTCTGTATTCCAAAGCATTTATGAATTACATCCATTTAAGCTTAGATCTACTGCTCAAAAAGGGGGGTGACACTAATCTGGGTCCTGAAGTAAAACTAGTTGAGAACCACTGCTATAGACTACTTTCATGTAGACATTTGAAAACACTGATATATGTGTGTTTTCAGACACCTGTTACATCCTTTCCTTCGCTATCATCATGCTCAACACAAGTTTGCACAACCCCAATGTTAAAGACAAGACCACACTAGAACGATTCTTCAGCATGAACAGAGGAATCAACAATGGAGGAGATCTTCCCAATGAACTACTGGAGGTGAGAGAGGTCACAGGGTCACATTTTCCCTCAAACCACAGCTTTACCAGACCAAACACTCACATTTACAGTATTTTGTAATCCAAGGATTTTTCATTCAGATACATATATTTTTTTAGCATCAAAAGATGTTAAGAAGTTAGATTTTAAGATGTTAAAATAGAAAAGTTATTTTAAATTGTAATATTTCAAAATATTATTGTTTTAATTTTTTAATCAAATAAATGCAGCTTTGATGAGCATAAGAGACTTCTGTCAAAAACATTAAAAAAATGTTTTTTTTTTTACATTTTGAACAGTACTATAGTTCTTTTGTAAGTCGCCTTGCTTGGGTAAAAGCATCTGCTAAATGCATAAATGTAAATGTAGTTAGAAATGTCATTTATTATATTATTATTATTCGTTTTTTTATTTCAGAGGAAAATTTGTTTTGTATATATTTTTAAAATCCACTGTTGATGTCATGATTTTGTAATGATCAAGTGTTGATAATTTCTCTTTATTCTGTAGAAACTTTATGAGAGCATTAAGAACGAACCCTTTAAGATCCCAGAAGATGACGGCAATGATCTCACTCACACCTTCTTTAATCCGGATCGAGAGGGCTGGCTTCTAAAAGAAGGTTTGTTACTCTTTCGTACAGCTAATACTTATATAATATAGTTAATAAAATCATCACATGGCAACTTCATCCTTATTATAATAAACCTCTGTTTGCATTGTAGTTAAGCATTTTACATCATTAGTTCCGATAATTTGTTTGATCAAGCGGCATTAAGCTGTGAAACAGCCCAGTGCAGCTTGGCCAATCAGATTATTGGACAGGAAACCAACAGTTCTTTCTGATCATCTTGGTATTTCCGAATGTTAGTAACAATTCTGGTTAATCCATAGGTGGCAGAATAAAGACCTGGAAGAGGAGGTGGTTCATTTTGACTGATAGCTGCCTCTATTATTTCCAATATACCACTGTAAGTACTCTACCTTTACAAAAATGTCAAGCTTGCTGATATAAAACACATTAAAATTAGTTTGTTTTTCTAATTTGAATAAGAATATCTGAGTCACTAAAAGGCCATCTTTTCTCTCCCTAGGACCAAGAACCAAAAGGAATCATTCCCCTAGAGAACTTATGTGTTAAAGAGGTGGAGGACGCACACAAACAGGTACTTTTCCAATGTTATTTCCATTCCACCTCATCTATTATCACTGATCTAGCAGATAGTGTGTTTCACTGTAGGCCCTATTGCACCTGCTGTTTTATGGTTCTTTTAGTCACTGAGTGATAACTGTACCTCTTGCTATAATCAACCTCTACCTAGATCCTGATTTCAGTTTTTTTTTCTGAGTCAGCATGTCGTAAAACCAAGCGACATTTAAATGTTTGTGATATGACATGCTCTTGTAACCATGGAATGTAACCTTTTGAAAATGACAGCATATGCATTTCCTCTTTTGAAATGTGTGCATTCAGTTCTGTTTGGAGCTGTTTAGCCCTCATCGTAAAGGAGAGACGATAAAGGCATGTAAAACAGAGACAGATGGGAGAGTTGTGATGGGCAAACATCACTCCTACAGACTCAGTGCTGCTTCTGAAGAGGAACGTGCAGACTGGATCCAGTCCATCAGGTACCAGACAGCACAGTATGATGGATTAACTCAAATGAACAATTAAAAATAAACAGATACAATAAACATTAACAATTTCCGAATAGCACACAACCCCAGACTAGACATCCAGTGTTTACAAATGTAATTCAAACCACATCGTCATGAGATTTGAAATCCAGTTTTGCTAGAATATGTCTGTTTGCATGATTTCAAGTAGGATTCCAAGTCATTTTTCGCATAATTTAGGATCGTACTCATGTAACATCAAACAAAGTGCAATACTTCCTGAAGGTGTCTCTTTCCTCATATAACACACCATGCAACATTCACTAAGCAGTGAAAAGTGAAAGAGTGAACGAGTCAATAGTTTTAGACCGTTAGGCAAAATTAGCAGTTTTCTGTTCTGTTTTTACATTGCGCTAATGATTACATCATTATTATTGGAACCGCTGTAAGTAAGGCAAGTTACAGTAATTTGTGGTAATTTAAAGTGTTTTACATAAAAACAATATAACTAAAGATTGACGAAAAATGCGTGAATTAAAATGAATATAAAGCATTCAAAGGAATGTGAGAGGCGAATACGATGTAGATACTGAACAAGCGATCACATTTTATCAAGATTTGTGTGCCGTGAACAAATGACTTCTCATGAGTGCAGCAAAGTGTTGTTGTAGGTCATGGGAAAGAGGAAGTCAAGTATGTTTAGAAATTTGTGCACACTTAGTCATACATTAACAATAAATTAATTAAAAAAGCATTTACAGTTAGCACTGACAGAGGAACTGAGAAAAGAAAAAAAAACGTTTTTGAGTCTAACCGTTTCCTCTCTTGTTCTTAGAGCTTGTATCACAAAAGACCCTTTCTATGACCTGGTGTCTGCACGCAAGAAGAAGATCATCAGCCACACCGAACAACACGACTGAAGCTGATTAAACAGCTGACAGATTAATGAACTGACGAGATCTGATCTTTCTGAACAGTTGCACACAGACTGAAGTACCAACAGTAGCCAATTGGACTGACTGAGTGAGCTGGAAATAATGAATGAGGTTCTCATGGTGCTAATTCTCAGGCCTCCCTCTCACCACGCAGAGGTCACCGCTGCTACGTGTGCAGCCTCAGGGTTCATTCACACAGTGGTGTTGTGGTCAGGAGTTTTGTCAAAAAAATGTCCTATTTAATTTATTTAAAGCTTACGAGAAATTTTACAGTGAAAATTTAGCCTTGGAAAGATTGCAGTGTCTTTTATTTGTAAAATATTGGGGGGAAAAAAGCCATAACTCTGACCTTGAAAAAGTTTGTATAGTGTCACCTGATAACTGTAGGATTTTTCTAGTCATGTTTGAATTTTATTGTCAATGAAAAACCTTTAAATTAAGCTACATTTAACAGGGTGTTTGTTTTAAATCACTATTTGGCTATTTCTTTTCCTGTGTATTTTTCCATTTGACTAAAACATTTATAATATTATAATTATAGTTTTTTTTTAATCTAATCAGTAGTGCCAGTTAGCATTAATTGTTATCAGATTGACATTGTCCGTATTCTGTACATAATAAATGATTTATTTAATGAATGTATCATTATTTGATTATAAGCTTATATAATTACAGAGAACTACTAAATAAACTTGTAAATACATTAAAACCATGTTATTAAAATACAATGACTGATCTAATTAAAAGTCTTTACCGAACAAGCCTCTTTTGTCCAGCAGAGGGCAGTGTTGATCAAGTCCTGTAGCGTTTATATGTATGTGTGTGTGTGTGTAAATGTGTACAAATACTTTTCTCCAGTTATATTAACATGATATGCAAGTACTTCACTGATTCTTCCCTCTTTATGGTCACCTCTGGCTTCTGGATTGTAATATTTTAAACATACTTTTCTGTAAAGCTGACTTGAAACATTTTGTATTGTAAAACGGCTATACAAATAAACGTGCACTGAATTGAATTCTGTACAAACTATATATACACAGTACACATGAATATACATGTGTATATTTAGATGGAACATGAGAGAATGTTTCTAAAACATTTGAAATTACAATCTAGTTCGTCTACTGAAGAAAAAAAGAAAAAGACATCTGATTCTGAACTCTCATGGGCTACACAGTTGCTTCCTTTGCTACATCTATATTGCACTTGTGGTCTACAAGAGCACACTCCCCTCTTCCTGTGTATCATTTCCTTCATCTCTGTGCCAATCACTTCTTATCTTTTTAGCCCTCTCCTTTCCTTGCAAGAGTAACAATTCACTCCTCTAACTGGTCATATGTACTTTACAGAGTGCCAACTGCCAACTCAGCAGTTGAGCACTACTATTTGGTGACCTTTGTAGACAGAAGAGTCTGGCTGAAGTAAAAAAATAAAATAAAAATAATGTATGTCAGTTTTTATACATGTTATCCATGAAAGTGCTTGGTGTAATGTACGTTTTAGCAGCGCACGTCGTAATACTCTTAACAAACAATCTAAGGCAAATGTTACACCCATGTTAGTCTAACCAACCTGTTGACGTTTCTCTGACGATGTCAGCATGGTCAGATCAAGTAATGTGGACGTCACCATATGCACAATGACACAGTTCTGTTTTTGCTGTTTCATATTGTCTTATAAAGCCACAATTCAATGCTGTCAATTCAAAATTCATTCATTCATTTCTTCCAGGCAGTTTTCCACAGTGCAAGATTACATCTTTTGACGTTAAATGAAAAAGAAATACAAAGAATCCATTTATTCAAGGCCACGGTCATTTATTTATTGGCACTCATGATCGAAAAATCTTTTGAGTCATATTTATTATTTCCAAGAGGCATAGTTTCACACAGAAAAGAAAAGAAAAGAAGGTCCAGTTTTCGTGCAAAACTTCCAAACAGATTGCTATTTAAATGACTGGATTTTGCCAGTGAAAATTTGCTGAGCAACAGTAAATGTGACCGCACCTTTAATGGTAACTGATCAGGCATGTTTTCATCAGGCATCTGTCAGCTTTGCTATGGACCTTTTCCCTCCTTCCTCTATGACTCTGAGGGAGCCACAGGCTCAAGGATTGGGTAACTAAGTAGAACGGATTGGGACAGGGATAACATGTAGGGCAGAGATCTGCTGAACAGGAAAATTGTAACATTCTAAATTTTTAGACACTTCAATTCAAAGCTCTCTGCAGTCCAACTATGAGCTCTGCAACCGGCAGGTCACATGATCCCAGGCTGCACACATTTGTCTGAGTCATTTCAGTCATTTTTTCCTGACACCAACTCCTTGCAGTGTCAGCAGCATTTTGGAAGCTGTTCAAACAACCTCACATCCTTCTAAAAATACAGCACCAATACTTACATTTTCAGCTAACAGCTGAATCAATATAAATGTTGGGAGAATCACAACACACATCTTGTCCAAACTGAACATAATGAAGCAAATTTCCTTTCTTTCTTTCTTTCTTTCTTATTTTTTTTTAAAGCATATACATTAGTATATTCTCATTGAAACCTGTCCTTGAATCCAAGGTCCTGATTTGTAAGCACAAGTTCTTGATTCCGCTAACAGGGATATCTCAGTCAGGACTGAATACAGGCCTTCTTCTGGGAACGCCTCCGCCCTCTCAGGCCTGAAAAGAAAAAAGAATTTAGTTATTTTCGTATAAATTAAAAATAGGGCTGCGCAACTTGAGGATGAGTAAATGATGACAGAATGTTCATTTTTGGGTGAACTATCCCTTTAATTAAATATTTGCGCCGTTTCAGAGTGAAGGGCGGTTCTTACAAGTGAGCAGCTCAATAGTTCATTAGTTTACAATAAATGTTGCCCCACACAAACTCCATCTCAGCATTAATTTTGTCTGAGTTTAGGTCGTTTTTGGGAACACCACATGTGCCAAAAATCTTCAAAAAAAGAAGCTTTAAGGGCTCCATGCAGTTTTCTGTCAAAATGTGGTCAAATGGTTTAACGCTTAAAAATAAAGAAATTAAGAAAGCCAAAATATTAATATTGCAATTTTGCAGTTGTAATGTAAAATAAAATAATAATAATTATTGTTCTTATATTATTATTTTTCTTAAATATTACGTTTTTCATTTTACAGTGTAATATTACAATAGTAATATTTCTTGTTTTGTTTTATTTAGTCATTTTTATTCAGTAATAATAAAAATACATTTTAAAACAGCAATCGCAATTTTAACTTGAAAAATCATAATTCTATTTTTCTCCAAATCGTGCAGCCCTTAAAGGGATAGTTCACCCAAAAATGAAAATCCTGTCATCATTTACTCACCTATAAATTTCTTTGTTCTGCTGAACACAAAGGAAAATATTTGAAAGAATGTCAGATCTCGCCCCCCACTGAGTACCATAGTATTTATTTTTCCTACTATGGTAGTCAATGGGGGGCGAGATCTGCTTGGTTACAAACATTCTTCCAAATATCTTCCTTTGTTTTCAGCAGAACAAATAAATTTATACAGGTTTGGAACAACTTGAGGGTGAGTAAATGACAGAATTTTCATTTTTGGGTAAACAATCCCTTTAAAGAAAATATTGCACCATTTGAAAATACTGTACATGACTGTAGTCCGGATACGTACCATCCTCGCCATCAGTGGCAATAGTCTGAAGAGAAACACTCCTTGGACCCATTTTGTTCTTTTTGAGTTTAAACTTCACCTGTGGTGGATCTATGATCTCAAAGGTGTCCTCAATTTCATCAGTGCTTTCAGTCTCTGAGATCTTGCGAGTAGTGGGAGAAATGTTTTTGGATGCATCTTCTTGCTCCTTTATATGATTGGCCAACCAAGATGCTTCCTTGGAACTGTTGGTAAGCTTGTTGTCTTTATGATTGATCTGCTTTGTATCTGTGTTTTGATGGGTTGTTTTAGAGAGAGCATCTGTAGTCTGGTTGTTTGCTCTGCCTTTCAAGAAATTGCGGAAGGAAGAGCGCTGCTTTTTAGAACCAAACAGCGAGGGCTTCTTCCCATCACCCTTACCGTCCTCTGTCCCATCTGGGGATGTAGGTGACTGTGGACATATATTGTCCCCATTAGTGTAGATTAATTTTTCCGTGTTATTCACAGAAGCTTGGTCAACATAGTCCCTCAGCTTAGAAAGATCCTGCAGGGAGCCTGTTACACCAAGACTGTTGCCAACGACTAAAGAGTACTTAGGGTTGTGGTATTTATGTGCAGGCACCTTGAGGTTCGCCTGTTTGTTGTCCTCTACAGAGATCTGGAAGCGCGACGTGGATACGGGAACTGTGAGTTTTTTGGGTTCTGCGGGCGTTTTCAGCACAGGAACTGCCAGGGCCGGCTTGCTGATGTGAAACTCACGGTACAGGTCCACTGTATCAGACACGGCATACAGCTCTCTGAAGTCGTTGTCGAAGAAGTCAACAACTTGTCCAGACATCACAGTAATTGTGTTCCGGTTCATCCTAGAGGAACTCCACGTAAAGCTATGAAGATGGGAAGAGTAAAGCAAATGTAATGTAATGATGAAAGAGTGAACAAACGCACACAGCAAACTGTACTGTTTGATCTACACTACATACTAACCTATAGGATCCAAACATCACTTTCTCTCCGTCTACCAACATATATTTTGAGCACAGCGATCCTGGCAGACGACCAAAGGACAGCGGCATGCCAGAGCCCCTCACAGTTCGCACCCGCAGGTTCTGAAAGAGCACAAGAGAAAATAACAATTAACGACGGATGAACACTGCATCATTTTGCCACGGTTTTGCCATCAAAGACACAATTCTGTAACTGTAAATTATTTCTTTTGTCACAGTGGAAAAATTGGATAACATGAGAACAATCTTATGCTTCAGAAAAACGAAACCGTATTTAAAATTTTGGGTCTATCTAGTGAAATAATAATGGAAAACCAAAATTAGCACAGCAATGGATGACATTGGTGCCTGTGATAAGAAACGTTTAGCTTAAAATATCTTATTTTTTAGCATTCCAGTCAAGTTCTTGTCAAAATTACCATAGGTTCACTCTAATATATATATATATATATATATATAAATAAAAATGTCATTAAATGGCGGTTAAGGCCTGTTCACAGTTTCACACACACCAAAGATTATACCTATATAACTAATCAAGTATAATAATTGTTCTAATTCTATGAGAATGGTGAAATCCACAACCCAGCAATAGTAATATTGACAAATCACTTTCAAAATGTTTTCTTTAGCTGATGACTGATAAAAACATTGACAGCCAATCAGAATGCACCGACTTTTAAGAGCATATGACAAAACTGCAGATTGCACTTATAATAAACAGAATGTTATCGCCCGTTGCTGTGGACACCAATACAGTTATCATTATAGTTATCTTTATAGGTATCATTCGTGGTGTGAATGGGCCTTTACTCCTGGTATAAAGTGGGAAGTCTTGCTTTCATAAAAGATGTGAGGTGACAGATCAACACACCTGATCTGGGCAAATATCCAAGTTGAAGTAGCTAGTGTGAGGTTAATGAAAAAGAAATCCTTGCACACAGAGGTGTGGCGATTTCATTTGCACACTGAGGACTCAAAAGAAAGGAATACTGTAGCTACAAAAGGACTTTGAGTACAATTCTGGCATGGACAAGGAAAAAGCAGAAGCGTGAGAGATGAGAGTGCTCCACAACTCTCCTAAATGAGATCGAATTGCCCTTTTTTCTTAGTTCTATTGAAATCTGCAGATCCTCTTTCAGGAAATAACAATGCTGAATTATCCAACTCTATTGCTCAGTGTAAAGTGTCAGATGAAAAGTCCCAGTGTCCTATATAAAACAATCCACATAGATAAGGCTTGTTGGCAGTGTATCTCAAGGAGATCGGCGGTATTTGGGGCAGTCTTGCGGAAAGTCCTGGGTTTCATTCTACAGCGCTGTTATGCATGTGCACAGCAGACCAGGAAGTCAGTTGAACCCTGTGGCAACAGCTACAGAATCATCCAGAGTTTCAGGTTCACACAGGTCCCATATAGGTCAGCTGACAATCTGTTAACATGTGCATTTATGTGTGATATGCTAAGTCACGTGTTCAGGTTTGACTTCTTTTCCAGGAAAGCCTGATAAGGCAAGTCTGCCTATTGTTCACATACAAACATTATGTTGTTTTGATAACAGATGTCTTCTCTTTAACATTGTGTGATCACACACAGAGTTAAGAATAAAAGGGCAAAAGGGATCATGTTGGATTACTAATGGCTTGTATTAAAAGGTCTGTTCACCCAAAAATGAAATTTCTGTCATTAATTACTCACCCTAATTTCATTCCAATCCAACAAGACAGTCATTCACGGAACACAAATGAGTGCTTTGTTTGTGAAAAAAGCATAATTTACTCGCTCTGACACAACACGCATGTGTCATGGTGCTCTCGTGAATGCACGTTTCCTTTCCTGGGCTTGAAAGTGGTAGTTGCGTATGCTGTCAATGGAGGTACAGAAATCTCTCTGATTTCATTAAAAGATCTTAATTTTTGTTCTGAAGATGAACGAAGGGCTTGAGGGTGAGTAATAAATGACTGAATGTTCTTTTTTTGGGTAAACTAACTGTTTAAAAGAAATAAAAATGTAATGGGGTTGAAGAACAGACACTGATTGATCCTGACATAAGAATTGTTCAGTATAACATTGTTTTAAATTACATAGTCTCA
>RJVU01053643.1:5347358-5377698 GCA_003731715.1 Anabarilius grahami | reverse complement strand
AATTGATAATATCATTAAAAAAATAAAACATGAAGCCTACATAAAGGACCAACAGATTTTATATTTGCTTTACTATAATGCACCTTGATATTTTACTTTTACTATTCCCGTAATTTTCAGTGAGGATTCTTATTACTATAATACAGTCATCTTAAAAACAATACTGTCATAAAATTAAATCCAGTACAACAGATTCTTTCAATTTATGGTAATGTAAAAAGAAGAACAAGAATCTTTTTCTCTTTTTTTTTTGGCATTACTGTAGTGAACATTTGGGGGAAATGTGCTTTCTTGTCAAAAATAATNTTGTTCTGAAGATGAACGAAGGGCTTGAGGGTGAGTAATAAATGACTGAATGTTCTTTTTTTGGGTAAACTAACTGTTTAAAAGAAATAAAAATGTAATGGGGTTGAAGAACAGACACTGAATGTGCTTTCTTGTCAAAAATAATGCCAAAAAAAAAAAAAACACACTTTTTCTTACCCTAAAATTGATTATTTTCCTTGTTTTGATTTATGGGGTAAAGTTCATGAATCAGTCAATTGTTTTTGCTCACCCTCAGATGCTGCGTAGAAATCGGCAGCCTGCTGCTCATGTCCAGGAAGTGCGGCAAGCCGTTCTCCTCCAGCAGCAAGTACACAGCCACCCCTCTCTTACTCGCAGCATCTAAGAGATCCTGCAGGATCTGCAGGTCTGTCAACAGGTCCATGACCACTGCAACCAACTGAAAACCAAGAGAAACCAAACCGTGGTTAGAGCTTAACTTATTCACTGAGCTTATCATAGCATCTGCTTTGAGGTGTGTATGAAGCCACACTGGCCATTTTTGATGACTCTAGTCCTTTTTTGCAGTGGCAGTGTAGCTTGTCTCAGCTTCAGGTAACATGTGAAGTCTCATACAGGTGGAGGGAGAACAGGGAGCAGCTACACTCCAGAAGACACATTAGAGGCGACGTGATACTCAGGGGCTTTAGACAAAGTCCAAACTCAACATGAGTCTGTCACAAGCTATTCATAAAACAAAGCAGCCAATCTGGGTTAAAGGGCTTGTATGCATTATATATAAACCACACACTGAGCAGTTTAACAAATAACATGCAAACTAGGTCAGCATAAAACTTTAAACAAGTTTAAATTTAATGGATCATTTCAAAGCTTGTTTAAAGCCCTAAGGGTTTTAAGGTTAGGCCTTTCTTACCCTTCTTCATCCTCACTGACTCACACGTCGAAGCTCTATATAAATAAGAATGAAGCAATTTGCAGTAAAGAGAAAACAAACACAGGCGCGTCTGTTAAATCACTTTTAATAACACAGATTCTATTCTTCTGCTAAAATTAAAAAATGCATATGGGTTTTTTTTTCAGGAATTCTGTAAAGACAGGCGTATTACATTATCAGTAAGCTATGCATTTCAGACAAAGAACTAATGACCTATAAGCATCTTGCACAAGTTAAAGTTGAAGGAAATGTTATTTTTTAAGACAAGCACGTTTCTTATCAGTTCTTCAAGAGGAGGTACCATGTGCTTCAGATGAACATCAAAAGACATTCAGATGACATCAAAGATATGCACGAGAATCAGGATCAACCTGAATGATATGTAAATGGAATATCCTGTGGACATAGTCTAATGCTAACATTGACATTTCCTGAAACTAAACCAAAATGCTAGTCAGCAATCGGCTCTGAACCTTTTAAGGCATGTCTAAATATCATCCAACTAAAGATTATGGAACAGAAACTCAAATGTACCCAGAATGTGAGGTGTATTAAATATTATAGACATAAATGTGCATATAATGTCTGTATTTATACTGTATATCAAGAGTATTACAAAAGCTGTGCTTGAAGAAAGACAAAAAAAAACTAAAAAACATTCTCAGTTGTTATATAAAGTTGATCTATTCAGGATTGTAACTACAAAACTAAAGACAACAAGGGCAGCACCTGCCAGAATGACATTAACTTCATTTGACAAGTGCATTTGAATACGTTTCACCGCAACCCACCAACAAATACGTTTTACCTGTCAAATCTCTAAGCACCATAAGTACACATTGTAAACTAGAATAGACATGAAGAAAAATGTTTATACATACAATATACCCCAACAAGCTCAGTTAACCAGCTATACATTGTATACTGTATTCATTTTAACTGTTATAAAATGACCCATTAAAATCAGCAGTTCTCAGGTACAAAGATTGTTATGATGTGTTAAATATTATCTCATGGTGTTTGGAATGTATGACAGATTTACAAGGCATTTGTGAGTGGAAACATACAGATAAATTATAACAAGTTACAATGAAATGTAAATAGAGATTTTGAGCTTATATTTTCCATGAACCTTTATTACAGCTGTACTTATTGAGGGTTAGTGTACAGTACATGGAGGTGGACTGAAGGCCGCTGAAATGCTTTGTTCCTTCAAGTCTGTCATTATAACTTACTGTTAAGGAAGTCGCACCATGTGTGTGTAAACCGGTAGCAAAGAAGTAAGACTTGAAGCCTCGGGCAGCGTGATTGACATGGCACTTACTACAGACAAAACCCAAGGCTATACAGGAGTGATTTCTTGACTGATTATTACATCACCGTTCACCTTTTCACTGAAACTCATTCACAATGACATGCATCATACCATATAAAAGGTTAGAGATATTTATTTACACGCCACTTGATCTAACCTATGGCAAGACACCTCTGTTTTGTGTGTCTTCAGGGAAAGTTTGTCTTAAGAATATCTTTTTTCCCCCTCCTTTAATAATTTATGATTCTAAAAAAAAAAAAAATCAAAAAAAAAAAATCAACATTGACATTTGTATACATAAAATTAAATGAACGTAGAAGCTTTTTTCAGCACATTTATTTATTAGCTAATTATCAGTTTTGTACCACTGTATATATTTATTTACATTTTAATTTGAAGTTAATTTTCATATTCAATGTTTATTTCATCATTATTTTCATTTAAAGTTAAACAGAATTGTGATGTTTCTGTTGCATGTCATTCAAACCTTCAGGGTGATTTCCAAACAAGAGCTCAGAGCTAGCCTATTTCTCAAATGAACAGCACTCGCATGCCCCATGCAACACGTTCCTGGATCAACATCTTTGTTGGTCCTGGAACAACATTCCAATCAACCAATCAGATTTGACTGACAAGTTTACAGTTTATGTCAAGTTTAGGCTTACAAAGGACTGGGTAGGATACTTTTAAAATGTATTTCACTACAGATTACAAAATACATGCTTTAAAAAGTAATTTGTAACTTATTTCGTTAGATTACCCAAGTTTTGTAACTTAATCTAAATACTTTAGAATACTTTGGAATACTAATAACTATGTAACACACAAAAAACAAAGGTAATTGCAAGTTATCTCAACAATTCTGTTTTTATTTTTGGTCAGAATTGCGTGATATAAAGTTGCAATTGAGAGCTATAAAGTCAGACTTGTGAAATATAAACTTGCAATATTGAGAAAAGTCAGAATTCTGAGATATAAACTCAATTTTGAGAGAAAAGAGTCAGAATTGCAAGTTATCACACAGTTCTGACTTTATAACTTGCAATTGTGAGTTTATATCTCCCAATATTGACTTCATAAAATGCAATTGTGAGTTTAAATCTTACAACTGCAAGGAAAAAAAGTCAGAATTGTGAAATAAAAAGTCACAATTACCTTTTTTAGAACTACAAGAGACTCACAAACAGCTATCGCAAAACATGAAAACAGTCATGGATCATTAATGACAGGACAGCTAAGATTCAAGGGTATGTACATTTTTGAATGGGCCAATTTTTTGATTAATTCAGTCATTTTGTCTTGTGGAATATATGTAATCATCTGTTATGTGAAATAGCCAATTCAAGACAGTACTAAATAAAAATAAGATGCAATTTTTATGATCCCTCTTATTTTCTTAAATTTATTAAAATGTTGCATATTCTGCAAGGTGTATGAAACTTATGAGCAGAAATGTAGCTTAGGATGCTTTTGCAACCTGTCAGTCGGAGAATCACCAATTGCTGTTTAGATTAATTGCCTGTCACAGTTTGCATTAATGTTTATTAATTGACATTAAAATTCCAAGTAATCACTTTGGTAATCTACAGTACTTTTCTAATGTAACTGTAATTTGATTACTACCCATTTAAAATGTAACTAATGTAATACAGTTACTCAAATTTTGTATTTTATGTATTTCATTACTCCCCAACCCGGGGCTTAAAACCAGGGTTAGGTGCTTCTACATCAGTGTTACTCACCTATCATGATACATTATGGGTAGGGCTAGGTTTAGGGGTAGAGATAGGGTTAGTGCTACATTTTCTGACTGAAATGTTGTTCCAGGATCAACAAAATATGTTGACAAAGGAACATGTCTTACTTGGTAATAATCACGGTGACCGCAGGGGCTAGTGCTTATCATTTTCCAGGAAATCTGACTTCTTCACCACAGACGAAATCAGCTGAACTTAATTCTTAATATTTGTACTTTATTCCATTTTCCCACAACTTTATGCATGTTTTAAAACAGTTAGGTAAGAGTTAAATGTTAATTATTTTTAAATAATATAATGATATCATGCTCAGTCAAAAGTATAGAATCACATGACTGACAATTACCGTCATGACAGCCCCATATAAACTAACAATAAAGCTGGACGAGGCCACATGCTTCATCATCATCATCATCATGTGAATGATACGAATAAAACATCTTATATATGACTTTGTTTAAACAACAAACTTAGACAAGACACTGATTAACAATCCATTATTTCCTTAAAACTAGTGTCTATTTCTCTTACTACTTTATTTGTTAGTACTTTTTTGTTTTTAATAAAAACAGTCCAATAGTGACTAGTATATTTTTAACTATTATAAGTTAACTATTCATTAGATTTTAGTGTGTGGCTCTGCAGTAAATATCAACTATTTGAGACAGATCTATCCCAGTTGTTACCAGTAACATAATCTTAAGTCACTAGTTCTATTCCTAATTGCTTTTTATCTTATTTAATAACTGTGGTTGGAATTGCTACTTCATAGTTAAAAAAAACATATTTGTTTTACTAACAATGGGAATTCACAACAGAGGTCAAATAAAAATACAATAGAGACTATTCAGTTGGCACGAGGAAAACTAGATATGATCTCCTGGAACTGAACTAGCAGTAATAGGAGTTAATAGTAAAACTTGAATAACTACCAGCAACAAATGAAAAGCATTAAAAGTAGGAAATAAATAGGCCTAGTTGACCTGTGACCCACAGAACATCACAGAATTGAATAATGGCAAATCATTTCAAATAGTAAACAGTAACAATTGAATAGACACTTCTTGTAAGTTTAGGATAGTGAATACTAGTAGCAAAAGAATAAAAACTAGCATCTAATGCATGAGTAGGCTCCTGAAGACCAGATATCACTACTGCAAGCATTAGTGACTAATGAATTGTGAAACTGAATGACATACTAGTTCCCATTGGAATGCATAATAACAATAATAAAAAAAAGTAGCCTACTAATAACAAATACGGATGCATTTAAAACCGTTTACTTTTAGGAATAAGTGGTAACCGTCCACAGTCGCTTACCTTTGTAGATTCTTGAATGAGTCTGCGGACCACCTCTTTAATATGCGGACTGTTAGTTTTGGGTGGGTGGGTGTAAACTGACACCCGAGTTACCCCTTTGTAATGGCCGTTGCTAGGCCAACCGATGTCCAGCGGAGGGATCTCAGTATCAGACATGGTCGGCCAGTAGGTCGAGTGAACACCTGAGTCTTCACTCGTATCATGGGGCGACCGTGAGCAGCAGGTGTCCGAGTCACTGTCATACTCCTGGAACGTGTCCCGCATCCATTTGATTTCCCTGGCGGAGAGAAAGTCTTTGACGTTATCCTCTTTGAGACGCATCTTAAACGCGCCATCCCCGTTCTTCAAGAGCTGCTCGAGCGCGGCCCGCTGCTCCTCGCTGTAATAAAACTCTGGTTTGGACTCCGGTACTTTCACGTTAACATGATCATCGTCCATGCATACTAGCTGAGACTCAGCCATGGCAGCTGTGCTCCCGGAAACAACGGTTCACCTGTGTGGCTCCAGGCAGTACGCTCAGCCCACCTTTACCTGTTCGAGTGGTTGGTTGAGGTGAATTCAAAGCCAGATTAACAAGAATAGGTGGGCGGGGTTTCGGTAGAGTTGTGGGCGGAGCTTCGGTAGAGTTGTGGGCGGAGCATCGCCGACCTGGAAGAAGGTTCTTGGGAATTGACATGACGACACTTGTTTAACTTCAAATATAAAAAACGGACGAAACTGTCACGGTAGTTTCCCTGTCTGACGCCAACCTTTTCTTTCTTTCTTAATAAAACTTCCAAGAAATTGCATAATAAATACAAATAACACAAAGAAAAATCTTTAAAAAAACAAAAAAAAACGTAATTTGTTATTATTTACCTGTATTACATATTGAAACACAGAAAAGAGAAAGAAAGCACAGGTTTGGTAATAAAGGTGATTAAATGATGACAGAATTTAAATTTTTTGGATTGAACTATCCTTGTAAAAAAATAACACGACTTATATATGAAAGCAGTAAGGTCATGTTTATTCAAATCCTTTATACTACCGCTGTTATCATCATATTTGCCATTCATATTTTCTATCCTGCATACTGAAACAATCATAATCATACCTATTTTGCTTGTGCCATAGGCCTATTCTGACAAACGACATTAAGATTTTTAGTACAAAAATTGGTACAGTAACATGTAAGCTTTGCTTGGTACTGTAACACCTTCTACTGTGTTAGTGTGTCCTACTGAAAATCTTGAAATATAAACATGGACTGGATATGAAAACGATAAAATGGTCATTGTATGGGCTACAGTATGTATTGTATAATTCAGTAATTCACGTAAGGGTCTAGTCATTAGGAGAATTTGACACAAGGGAAATGGTAATGTCCTTTCTTCGTACCTTATTTGTGAAAAAAAAAAAAAAAACATATTATGTATAAAAAAAAATAGAGAAGCAAAAAGGCCGTCATGAGTAATGTCATTTTCTCACTTCTCTTCAACTGTTCTGCAGCCAGCTTTATAAAATTAATTTGAAAATAATCAAGCAGTCCGTACATTATAGGCAGGCGTTTGGTGAGAGTACGATGGATTTAGTACGGTGATTCCACACCTCCAGGCAGTCGGAAGATGTCAGATCTGATCTGTGTAATTGGCAGGGAAAAGACCAGTCCTGCCGCGCAATCGACCTTTCCACCATGATGGATCAGAACGGTCCACCACTTCAATGACGTCGCCAGCATTGAAGCCCAACTCGTCATCCTCCTCTGCAGTGAAGTCATATACTGCTCTCACCTGTATGGTTGACCTCTGACACACACAGACACACACACACAAAGTGTCAGTACCATAAAAGGTAATAATATCCTTCTGTATATTTATATAACTAGCCATTTAAAGGTGAAGCGTGTCATTTCTGGGCCACTAGCATCACGAAAAGGAATTGTTTGCAAACAAGTTTCTCGAATTCCCCCTGCATTCAATTGGCCGGACAAACAGATCGTCCTGCCCCCAAACTCACGCCTTTGGCTGGTTTTCTCAGCATATTAAGCTGGGACAAGAAAGCATTTTAACACTGAAAATATTACACACATCATCTTTAAAAAATAAAAAGTTCACACAAGACAGTATTTAAGCCTTGACAGCAGGTGAGACAGTTTCCCTGACAGCAACATAGTGTCGGCCCAGATCCGGCCCACATCTGGTCCACGTGTAATCCACATGTACCAGATGTGGGCCGTATATGGGCCACACTATGTTGCTGTCAGGGTTGTGAGAATTTCTGGCGTCATACCGGAGCAGGCAAAGTTTCAGAGGTTCGCCGAGGGGCTGGACTGTTCCTCCCTTGGTGACCCACAGTGTTAGATTTCTCCTCAACACTTCCTCTCTTACTCTGAGAAAAGAGCAGTTTTATTTATTAGCCAGTTCCCTTTTCTTGCTAAACATTTTACATTTAATTAATATATAATTTATATTATATATTATAAAATTAAAATGACACGTGTAAATATTTAACTAAATTAAATATACAATAATACAACAAATATTAAAATGTGTTATATTTAAGCTTTAAATGTCTTTTAATAATCAGTTTTCCCAAGACTGTAGGTTACAGTTGGTTAGTTGAAACAGGTATACATCTGTTTTGAATGGATGCTCTTCAATAATTCAACAAGGTTTTTCAATTTTAAATGCATGCACAGCTGGGGTTGAGTTTGACTGTTGACATGCTTGTACCTTCTGGTTGTGAGTTTGATCTGTTGTGTTGCGGTATTGTGATGAGGTTTGTGGACCGCCATAACCACCACCGGGGGGAGGCCGAACTTCTGGTTGACTCTTTAACTGAAAATGAGGACCATTTGATCATTATTGATCTCCTACACACAGACTCGCAGATTCATTCACATTTAGAAGGCATGATTGACAGAATCTGCTCATATAGTGCATTGATAATATCTAAAATTAGAAATTAAAATCTCCCCCAAAGAGCTTCACTTTTTGAGTCTCACATCAGACATCTTTTGAAAAGCAAGAGCAGATGGATTAGTTCAAAGAAAGGTAAAAAGAGAGTTTGCGCTCATGGACTTCTGTTATTAGAATCGGTATTAACAGTGACCTAGATGATTAAAAGCAAACCTATTGTATTTATTGATTTAAAAGTTTATTTACAGGCGGAGGTGCTCTTGGCTCATCTCCACTTCCGTCCCTAAGGAAGATCTCCCTCTGCTTGGATATGGAGGTAGTCTTGTAGAAATCCACGAGCTTGTTTATAGAGGTAAACCTCTCCGTCCACAGGTAGTACTGGCCCGATTTATCCTTCATAACTTTAAAATGCTGTACATCATACTCATGCCTGTGAGCAATGGAAAAAAAAAAAGTGAGATATGTGAGAAAAAATGACACTTATTTCAGTGTCTCTTTTGGTCATATGACAGACTGATATCTAAAAATAAACTCAAGAAGTCATTTAGCAGAACTTATTAAAGGGACAGTCAGCCTAATAATAATCATAATCATTTAATTTTATTCATTTCAATACCAGCCCTGAGGATCTATTAATGTCCAGCGTATTTTTAATAAACTACGGTTAACAAAAGCTGCACAACCTGCTTTCTGCACTAGAGGGAACCCTCGCTCATTCTCTCTCTCAGTCTTACACAGTGCATTCAGTGAGGACCTACTGTAAGGTGATTTATGAGAGGATGGCTGGAACAAATGGACTGTCTGACCGCTGTAATAAGATGGATGTTATCGATGCATTATTGATGGAGTGTTTCTATAGGCCAGATTCAGTGAGTGTGGGCCGAAAATGGCTCAGGTGTGAGCCTCTAGTCTATGAGGATCTTTCGGCCTCGTGGCTTAAGGGGTAAGAAGATTGACTTGACAATTTGTGGGATTACAGATTCACAACATTCTAAAGGTGACCTTCATGGGCCAGCTGAAATATTTACTAATAGGATAACAGGACTTTATCTCATTCTTTTCTTTTGGTGTAATTTTATGCTGATTTCAGTGAACTTAAGTAAAAACACAGGCAAAACAGAATGGATATGTGCTGATGCCAAAATTAAAATCTGAAATCCTAATATTAATCCACTGATTCCAGTTTTGTTACCTGACTGAGATGGAGAAGTCTCCAGGGGAACTCTGGCTGCCACGGATCAGGAAAGCACCCACCTCTCGGGATATTAGCATCTCCTCAGCAGAGCCACGACTGGCGCTCTCTTTGAACCAGCTGGGGAGGGAATCCAAATACATTTGTGTGCTTATTGAGGTCTTTCAATTTCTCTCTCTCTCTATTAACTACTACATACTCACAGGTTATTTGCATGTGGTTGCAAATATTAATATCACATAAGCTCACCTTGGCGTTTGTCTGTCAACATAGTTTTTTGGTACAAAGCCCTCATGACCGTGTAGCTCTGCCTTGAACCAGTCGTCTTGAGATCCCAGGATCTGTTAAGAGTATTATTTGTCAAAATGAATTGAAGCACATTTTTGTCACATAAAAAAAATCATGGGTTACACTTTATATAGGTGTCCTTGTTACAGTGTAATTATAATTATATTATATTTAAGTAAAATATTAATTAAAAACATGTACTTACTATAGGGATAGGATTAGATTAGGGGTTGGTTGAGGGTTAGTTGCATGTAATTATGCGTAATTTACTGTTATTACTACAGTAAGTACATGTAACAACACGTTTAACAAAGACACTGTAAAATAAAGTGTTACCATCATGCTTTGGTAAATCTTAGATATGAGATAAAAATCACATTGACTATGAGACAAAAAGTTTTTGAGATAAAAACATAACTATGACATAAAGAGCCGAAATTATGAAATAAAACTTTGACATGACATGAGTCGAAATGATGAGAATAAAAGTCAGTTATGGCATAAAAACCTGAAATATGAGACAAAAAGTAATAATTATGACAAACAAAATCGACCTTTTGGGCTCTATTTTAACGATCTAAGCGCATGGTCTGAAGCGCATGGCGCGGGTGCACTTAGGGCGTGCCCGAATCCACTTTTGCTAGTTTAACGATGGAAACGGCATGGTCCAAAACCTATTCTCTTAATGAGTCATGGCTGTTTTGGGTGGACAGTGGACAGTCATCACATGACTCACATTAACTTGCCCAATGCACTTTCACCAGCTATAAAAGTAACTGTTATAGTCAGACGTGGTAGCGCTTCACTAAAAGATTGTTTGTACTTTGACCCCCATCGGCTGCTGATGTCAATTATTATCTGACAATTCACATGATGCATTCAATGTGTGTCTTGATTAGTCCAACTTCACACCTACATTTGTGTTTAAAACCTCAAACTTTACGAAGAGGTCTTGAATGCCTTGTTTTCTGTGCAGTCATGAAGCCTCCAGAGTTTTATGAACCCATTTTTTTTTCTTTCTGTGTATCAGAATTCTTATCAATGTATCAAAACAATAGCTGGATTCGTCCTATAGGCTCAAATACTTGTTTTCACTGTTTACTCTGTTCACTTTTAGTTTTTTTTTTTTAACTAGCGTCTGTTTTCACGTGGTGGTCAATGCAAAGATTGGCGCTTGCAGTGAGCAGTGTTTTAAAGCCCTGACTCGAGGGCCTCACAACTCGTAAACCAAAGTAAGAGTTTTATTTTTGTGTTTGGGTCATCTATCACTCACCTTCAGAATGTCTCCTTTTCGGAAACTGAGCTCATCTTCTGCTGTGCCATTGAAGTCATACTTTCCCCTGGCCTCCATGATAAAAATACTGAGTAGAACTGAGGAGAGGGTCTATAAGCTGCCATAAAAGAGATAGATAAAGGTTACGGGTTAGACAAACCAGGGTGATGAGAGCACCAGAAAATGAAGAGTAAATGTGTTAACCTCAGGCTTATGAGAGACCAGAGAGGTCAAACACCTGCTGATGTTCTTGCTAAGCAAAAGCGTGCAGCTGTGGTTAGCTGGCTAGTCACAATTGTATGCAACGCAAAAGTGTGTCTTTTTAAAGTGGAGCAAGTTAGTGAGAAAAAGGCTTCTCAATGCTTATCGTATCTTTGACCGCTCAGTCCAAAAGGTTTTAATGGGGGAAAGATGAAGAAATAAATGCAGCAGCCAATTATTGTATTAACCCATAATTTTGAATGAAGAGGTCAAGTCTTACTACTTTCTTTCTTACTTACACTGTCTGTGATCTGAGGATGTTGAGCCACTTGTTTAGCTGGCTTCAGGAGGCCATCACAGCTCCACCTAAAGAGCAGACAGATGCAGGTGTAAATTAATGAAGCAAAATTAACTGTGGTATCACAAAACATACATGTAGTCCATACGCATGTGCGCTACCGTATAATCCAGGTCGTCTGAACTTGTAAACCTTTTAAGTGGGAAACAAACATTTAATTCATTATTACTAATAATGTTTTGAAGCTTTGAAGCTTCTTTTTGGTGAACTAACCCTTTGTTCATTATAAACAAAACTCGGTTACACTTTATTTTAAGGTGTCCATATTACAGTGTAATTATACATTTAAGTACCATAGGGTTAGGATTAGTGCTTGGTTTAGGGTTAGTTGCATGTAATTATGTATAATTTATAGTTGCAATGGGTGCATGAGAGTTTATCTTTAAAAAGGATGTTATTATTTTAACCAAGTTGATTAAATTGATCTTGTTTTTAACCAGATTACTTAAGAAGTTTAAAGGTTTTCTCTGTTCTCCTCTGAATAGAAAGAGAAAGAGTGAATAGAAATAAGGATGCTGGTTTTCAGGATCATTTGCATCAGGAGAAAGGAGAGCTTCACAAACAGCTGAGGAGGAAATGCAGATTAAATTATATTTAATCACTACAGTATGATGCATGTTCTTGCCCATCCTCCATTTGAGATGGTGGCGGTACATGAGAACACACACGAGTGGGAAAGAAAAGTGCCTTTGGCTCCCTGTAAGAGGAACTTTGAAGAAGTAAACACAAACTTTTAACCCTTTATCAACAGTTCATGCTGTTTTAGATAAAACAGCTGACAGCAGGCTCATGGGCTATATTTAAAGTCATTCAATTGAAATTAAACTGTTATTCACTTGTCTTATTTGCTGCAACTCTCTCAGGATTTATAAGGACTACTGTTAATGGTACTTTTTATGGTACCTTTTTGTCATTTTTGAAACTTTGACCACCCCTGGCAATCATCCATTTTTATTGTATGACCCTCACCCCTCGCCATCATCGATTTTTATTCACAAATATATACATATATATATATATATATATATATATTGAATACTTCTTATTTAATAAAGTGGTCCGCTTTGTTAAAACCAGAGCAACACAATTACAAGGCACCAAAGTGTTGTTAAAAGGACAAAATACATGCAGTAATAAAAGCCTTACATAGAACCCAATAATAAGCAAGACTGTAATAAATAAGGCCTGTTCACACAAAGGACGATAACTAAAAAACGTATAAGTGTCACTGCCGTTTTGTCGTCTGCTGCTTTAAATGCTCAAGCTCTTTAAATTCTGGTGGACACTGATTGGCTGTCAATGTTTTTATCATTCATCGGCTAGAAAAAAAAAGTCGTTCTGAAAGTTATTCCAATGATATCGTTTCTCTGTGCCGTTATCGTTATTTTTGTGGTGTGGACTCTGCTACTCTTTTTTTTTTTTAGAAGATTTTTAGAACTCTTATCGTTATATTTATCGTCCTTGGTGTGAACTGGCCTATGGACAACTCTATACAACTTATATACAGCACACAGCTTTGTTTGATGTTAGGATGACAAAACGTTTTAAAAGTTAAATTTTAAGGCCGGTCTGTCTCAGTTGTCTAACAGCGCTCGTCAGTGTCAATGAGATGGCCAAAATATGCCATCATTTACTTGATTCATGTGATTCACAACTGAATGTGATGAGACAAGAAACATTTTGCGTTTTCGATTCATTAAGCAACTTTGGTCCCCAGCGGCCTTGCTACGAAAAACACTACTCCTACATGGACCTCTGTTAACACCAGGGTACCTTTCATCTCATATTTCAAGGGGTCATATCATACATTTTATTATCATTATTATCATTATCCCTGAGGTGTTATAAATTAGTAAGTAAATAAGTTCATTGCACAACATTTTATTTTTCAATACCATTTTCCACTCCCTCTTTGGCCCTTAAAATTATGGTCCATTTTACTTTTGTGCTTTTAAGAAACACCCATTTCACAAGCGAAATCAACAGCCTAATAGGTGTCATAGAAGAGTAAATAAAGACAGGCATATGTTGATGCGTTTATCTCTGTGGCGTCACAATGCTGTATAAGTCATTTTTGCTAAATATTTTCATACAGTAGTACATCAGGCTCTTTAAAAAAAAAAAATAAAAAAAAAATTCAAGGATTAATTCCTCATAATATGTAACAGAGGTTATTTCCTTACAGGACTGCTAATGATCACTTCAGCAGCTGTATGTGATTTTGTCTCACAGTTGACAACAATGTTTTATCCCTGCAATTGCACCATAATGGGGTTGACGTATATTCTCTTCATAAAATACTGTGCATGATCTTAAAAAAAAAAAACATTTGTCCCACTAAAAATGATAGCAATTAAATCTCATGTGATGTTTTTGGTCTCATACAGTACATGCAGTGTCCTACTCCGACATAGCTTTCGATGTCATCTATTTCAATTTGTCACCTCCCGATTACACTGAGCCACACTTTGAGACATGGATTTGGAGTGGTCTGTCCCTCCCTCTCCCCTATGGCCTTGTGAAAAACCATTTCTCAGATGAGCAGCGATTAGATGTAAGAGCTGATCTGTCAGTCATGTTAATGTGCTCTGTCAGTTCCACAGTGCTCACTTATCTTTGCCTAAACTAAGCTCCTGCCGTAACGCAGACATAGACAGAGGGGGCCCAATGACGCATGTTCAAAAAGCAACAATTTCACATTAAATGAAGTGCAAAGTGTGCCATCTATGATAATTAGAAACCTGACTGTAAATGTTACGGAAACACTGTCTGTTCTCTGTTCAATGATACTCAATTAGGAAGTTTGTGAGGAGGAGAGCTGTTCTGTTTTAGTTTTGTAGAATAATCTTACTTAATTTGGCTACAAATTATAAATCAGAGAGATAGTATATAATGAATGAGACAGATTCACAGAATACGCAACAGGAAATTAGATCCTTTCTTTGCTTAAAGATAAGGTGGGTTGATATTTCATTTTAATATTTCAAGTTTATCAAAAATACAAACCAAAACTTTTTACATACACTGAAAATAAGGGATTCAAAATCTAATTTTTAACTTTGAAAAAATTATAAATGTTATAATGTAAAACAAGCATGACAAATTTAAGATTCTACACTATTCCTAGCTCATTATTCAAATAAGTAGATTTGTGACATTGATCATGTGTCAGATGATATCAGCATATCAAATCATGCTGGAGAACATGATCATACGTTTATTTAGTTTATGCTGCTGTCTTTAAAGCAAATGAGGCATGAACCAAATACTAAGACTTTCATTGAAATTAATTGTGAAATTTACTCAACTGTGAAATTCAGTTTTCTCTGATAATATCATTTGTAACTTAAAATGATAAAATATTTCTATTCACTGCCAGTACTGCTGTTGAACCTGTCACACTTAATCCGCCCTTTGCAGATCTGCGCTCTCTTTCATATGTTATACTCTGTCAAACAGCATCTGTAATATCAAGCTACCATGGCTAAAACAAGGTGAAAATATGAATAAACGTGAATGCAAATGAAAAAACTGTTTGGGCATTATTTTTTATCCTATCTTCCGTTTATCCCTTAACCTTGAAATACAGGCCTCAGAGTTCATGCAAACATCACCAGATCAATACTAGGCTAAAATAAATAAAGAAAAACAAAAAAGCCATTTAAAGCTGATTTGACTGCTGTGACAGGGAAGTTGTTTAATGAATAAACACTTAGCTTAAGTCTCATTCCCTCAATAGATGATCTCTTTGTGTAACTGTATGTGCTGTTTTGCAGAGGCTCAGTGATTTTATACTGTGCGAATGTATTTTTTGGAGAGGACTGCATCAACTTAATACTGAACACTATAAGTACTGTAGCCTATGTACAAGTAAAACAAAGCGAAACAATTTGCACTGTATATCCAGTTTGAGAGTTGATATTAAGATAACTTTTAATCGTTAGAAACAGGGAAACTAGAAACTGAAGTGGAAAAGGCGACCAAAAAACGTGTATTTTATGTTTTACATAAAATTTACATATTTGAGCTTCTTCAAAGTAGCAACACTTTCTAGGTTATATTAAAGCTAGATCTCGCTCAATCACTTCCATGAGGTTTCCACCTGTGATGTTGGACATTGTCTGGGTTTTCCTTCTCTATCCTGACCAACATTAATATATAATGTTAATTACACGGCACATTTGTCTACAAAACAAATTTCACGCATTTAAGCACGTCTCTAAATCAACAGTTTTTATATGCCAAATATAAATGCAGAAGCAAACAGTTCAAACAAGCATCTCAGTGTGTCAGCGCGCACGCTGCGTGTTGCAAGAGTCAAGCAACTTAACACATCTATTTCTGGTCGTGGCAACTTTCAATGTTTTGTATAAAACTAGAGACAAACCAAATTCCTTTACCGTTGTCTTGCTGTTTCACTGTCCGGCAACGAAGAAAAGGCAAACCTCCTGCAGAAGAGAACTGTCTCACAAATCACCCTGTACTCAGCAGCTACCTGCACGCGCGTACCCGCGAAGTACCTCGAAGCGCGTAAGTCGGAGCGCTGAACGCCACACCAACCACAAGAACGAGCGGAACCTTTGACTCCGCCCCTTGAAAAAGGCAATGAGATCACGCACATTATCCCTGTGAGAAATATTCAATGGCTTTCAATGGGTTCGATTCAACGAACTGTTGCCATAATTACAACTTCTGTTCACGAACGTCTGTTCAGCACATTCTGACAATCGTGTAGCCTGATGTAGCCATTTGTGGTTAACAAAAACACTGTTTTTGAAGCTTTGGAAAATAAATAAAAGTGTTGTATTTTATGTAAAAGGAATACAAGATCCTCAAAGCTATTAGTTTGATATATAAAATCTTTAAACATTTGGTTGATGAATGTTGGTTGCCTAATATGCAATTTCCTATGTCGTTTGTTTCTGGTAAAGTGTTAAAATAACTTGCTCACACAACTTCTGCAGTTCTGCTAGAGTGGCAATGCATGCGACAGGAAACCCAGCTTGAGAACAACTCACTGGAAGTGTGTGGTTTCTCTCTCTTTCTCTCTCTTCCTAACACACCATATAAGAATGCTTGTGTCTGTTTATGCATTTTACCAAAGTTATGGCCTATTCTACATTCCGAGCACATAACATTTGATGAAGCCGGTTCTTGCTCAAGTTCATGGATCTTCAAGCTTTGATAATATACAGCAGAGGTCCAGGTCAGGATGTAATGTGTGTGTTATGGTAGTTGGTTGGGGGTCGCCCTGCGCAAATCTTTTATGCACCTGCAGGAATCAGGCCAACCCCTCAAACCACATACGCCTTGACAAGAAAACAGTAACAATGTTGTTATTTTTATAGTTGTTATACAGTTATACAGTTGTTATTTTTGTGTTACAATATGTTATTATATTATATTATATTATATAGTAAAAGCAGTAGGCCTACTTACAATGAAACATTGATATAGCAATGTAAAATTTCCAACAACTCTGAAATGGCTGTTATTTTATGTTCAGGTGGATATGAGCTGTGGTAACTCTGGGTTAACTCCTTTTCTAACTCTCCTTTTTGACAAATATCCTTCCTTGTCTGTCAATAATTAAGTTAAGCTTCCTGACAGAACACAGAACATGACCTCAGACAGGTCAGAATGCAGAAGTGAATGGGATTCCGCTGCTGTATCCTGACCAACTGTTATATAACTACTGTCCAGTACTGTCTATAAATGCATGCCATTATGTGTTGGTCACTAAAGCTATCTCGAAGCGCGTACCTCGAAGTGCTGCACGACATGAAGGAACACGGAATACATGAAATACTAAAGATGTGTACAGTACACTCTTTTAAAATGGAGTTTGAGTGGTTTGAGTGTGAAGTCTATCACTTCTATCAGCACATGATGTGCTTCTTGATGATAAGATTGCTTTTTGATAACACTAGTCAGAACTTGATTCAGAACTCTTTTTTTTGCACAAAATGAGAAAAAGATGGTCGGGAACTGTTGAACATGGGAACATGCTTTTCTGGTTATTTTCTTAGTTTCAGCAATTAATTGAGTCATAGATTTGCCATTATAACTAGGATGACAGTGATTTTATAATTATGTATCATTCGTTTTGAATCATTTTATGTTCATTCTATAACAAAATGAGTGTTCATGCTAAGTTTTAACAGCACATAACAGACCTTGTAAATTGATTATTTCTGTTTTATGCATCCTGAAATGAATGTTTTACTGTACAATCAGCAGTGTGAGAAAAGTAGTTTTGATACTGACTGAGATGTTATCTCATTAACACCTCTATCTGCCTGCATCTGCAATGGCAACCTGCTTCCTTTCTTCAGTAGGAACCATTAGACACCAGCTGACACCTGAAAGAGAGCAAACTGTAACACTAATCTGTATCAGTAATGTTGGTTTGGGGGTAAAATGCAAGGGACATACAGTAGAGAAAATTATTTAATGATTCTGTGCATTTGACCACATCACAGACGGATCACACACAAGGGTTTCCAAGTTTTATGGGGACTTTCCTCAGACATAATGTTTTTTATACTGTATAAACTGTATATTCTATCCCCTAAACCTAACCTCTTAAACACAACCCTCACAGAAAACGTTCTGCATTTTTACATTGTTTGTAGTGCTGTTTAGTGACCAACCATCATGCTATAAGATACACAGTGGCGAAGTTATATCAGACATATTATGTACATCCAAATGGTTTCCAAGGGACTGACCTGGCAAGATACACATTTGATTGAATTAATAAGACAAAATTTCCTTGTTGTCCACCATAGTATTTTTTTTTTTTTTAAAGAAATTAATACTTTTATTCAGCAAGGATGCATTAAATAATACTTCACAATATTAGGTGTGCACAAGAGACTTCTTTCAGAAACATATCTTACTGACCCCAAACTTACATTATTTTGTTCATCATAAACTTACACAGAACTTAAGCCATTTCCTGGTTGCATAAGCACAGTGCCTGGTGTGCAACGTTGTGTGGCAAAGTGAGTGATACATGTCTTTTTCTCTCTTGCAGATTATGTCTCCATTTGGTATTTTTTGTTCTTGAGTCTCTGTCTAATGTCACTTCCTCTTTTCCCTTTCAGAAAGGAAGAGCATATTCTCTGGAGTCACACTCCATGAAGCCGTGTTAAATCCAGGCTTTCCTCTCTTAACTGTGATACGACCACTCACATTATTCGTATGTGTGTGAGTTGTTCTGGGATAACTTTATTGCTGACAATGGTGTTTTGTTTCCATGGCAACTGCTCGAACCCATTCCCTTTGCCACTGAGGAGATGAGGTGAGTATCCCGCATGCAGCAGATGGTCAGGAAGAGGAAACTGCTAAAGAGGCCAGAATACTAGCCAGAGAGAGAGAGTAATTATCAATGGATGAAAGGGATTTGCTGATGCCATGAATGAATGAGTGACAGTGTTGTCATTTTCAAAGAGAAAGCAGAACTAAAAGCTCTAGGTATGTAGGCTATTGTACCTGACAAACAGGGATGGACAATCTTAAACCACTGATACATTCTCCCATTCTGATTAGCGGTCGACTGGTATGGGTTTATCAATGGTTGATTCTTAACCCTCATGTTCTGTTGTGGTTGTGTTTGAGAATGCACTATGCAAAAAAATTATTGGGGGTAAAAATGTTTGAAACATAAATAATATATATAATAAGAAATAATGTTTATTTTGACATTTAAAATTTGATTTATTTTTATGTCTTGCTCCAGTGGCCATTCACTCAGAACACATTTCTGCGTCCCATTACATTGCTTTTTTCCCATTGTTTTTTCATGTAAACCAGGGTTGCCCAATCCTGTTTCTGGAGATCTACTCTCCAGAGTTCAGATCCAACCCTGACCCAACACACCTGTCTGTAATTATGAATTGCTTCTGAAGATCTTCATTAGCTGGTTCAGTTGTGTTTGATCTCCAGGAACAAGATTGGGCAACCCTCATGTAAACACTCTAGAAGATTGTGTGTGTTTGAAGCATTTCACGCATGACACAGCATCCTAAAAATTTGCCTATTGTTTTTAAATGCATTCTGTGTGAACCGGCCCTCAGGCAGCATATTTACAGTACATTACATTTAGGCTATGCATTTGGCAGACACTTTTAGTTAAAGCAAATTTCATTGCCTAGTTCTTGCTTTCTCTGGGAATCGAACCCATGACCTTGGTGTCTGCTTCAACTGGAAAGCTACTTACTAACTCCCCCCCAGAAATATGCCTTATAGTTTAACTGTTCCTACTTGACCTGCTCCGAGCATGGATTCAACTGGCATGGGAGGCGGGTGCACTAACAAGGACCGCAGTCGTTAGTGACCAGGGTAGTGAGGTTTACACACACAGCTCTTGTCAGCTTGCCTCCATTATACTCACCCCCCTAAATCTCACTCCCATCCGGGTCACGGCACCAATATAACCAGTCCTGTTTGACCCACTCCAAGCAGGATTTGAACTGGTGTCTCTGGCATGAGAGGCGGGTGTGCTAGCAAGGATGCTAAAGGTTGCAGTCTCTAGCATCAGGGGAGTGAGGTTTACACACACAGATCTAACTAGCTTGCTTCCGTTACAACAGCACTTTCTTCTTACTGTCAGTGGGTCATGGTGTAAAATGACAGATATGGTGATCTGGTATGGTGATCACTGGTAACCATGGGGAGTCCTTAAACCATCAGATTCATCCATGCAGAAGTGAAGTGACGCAACTAACATTAAAAAAAAAGAAGAAAACTTCCGCAGTTAACTTTCAATTCCATGTTTTCACCACATATTGTAATTGAGAGGCCAAAGATCCATAGTAGTGTTTTTAAAGTAGACATCTGGGTTGTCTGAGACCTCTGAGGTGGTTGAAGCATGTTGAAGCACTTGAAATGCTATTAAAGAGTAGTTATTTAGGAAAAGTCATCAATAAAATCCTGAATGTGTGGTTACATCCTTGGTGAAAGGAAATGCAGTTGGCCCATTTCTGTCATTAGAAAGAGAGGGTGCAATAGAAGGATGAGTGAGATGGAGAAAAAGCTTAATGGTTATAGCTACGCTGGCAGAGTGCCTTTGTGGCGACCTTACCAGCCCACAGTCCGGCTGGCACAGAGCATTCTCAGTCAGAACTCATCACTTGAGGTGTAATTAATAGCCACCAGCCACCGGGTCAATGTACAGGCTGTGTTTAAGGAAGCTCCCTGGGGCTTTCCTGCTCTATATGGCTGGCTCTGGTCCAGCTTATAGGCCAAACACACACACACACACACACACACAAACAATCAACTGCTTAGCAGAGAGAGCAGGAGAGGTCTTTTTCCCTTTTATCATCACTTGAGGATCCATGAAAGGAATGTGAGATGGAATGCAGGGAACATGTAATGGAGTTCAGTGCAATTGCTTCATTATTTTACAAATTCTATTCTGCTGTCCTCCAAGCTAAAATTGAATCCAGTTTCTTCACAGTTTTGCTGTAAGCTCTTGGGTAAACAAGTGAACACAATAAAATCACACTGGCTACATTCAGACAAGAGTTTATAGGGGTTGGTAAGATTTAAACGGTATATATAATAAAATAATAATAACACTAAAAAAAGATAAAAATGGACAAAACAAATCACTAAATAGGCAAATAATTGAATAAACTAAAAAATAAATGAACCACATAATGAAGGGACTAGCTATATAATGTAGGTAGATTTTAAGAAAAAGCTGAAAATCTGTTAAAAAAAATAAGGGTATTTTTGTGAATGCCATTATACGTTTTATAAGTTGTATATAATTGTATTAATTACAATCTTAGTTAGCCATGGAGACAATGGTTAACAGGTAATATTGTGACAACATGGCCCAATAGATATTTTTTCCCCTCTCTTTCACACACACACACACACACACACACACACACACGTTTGTTTTTGTGAAATGTGGGGACATTCCATAGGCGTAATGGTTTTTATACTGTACAAACTGTATTTTCTATCCCCCTACACTACCCCTACCCCTAAACCTAACCATCACAGGAAACTGTGCACACTTTTACTTTCTCACAAAAACTCATTCTGTATGATTTATAAGCCTTTTGAAAAGTGGGGACATGGGGTAATGTCCTCATAAGTCACCTCTTCTTGTAATACCTATGTCATACCCATGTCATTATACACATTTGTGTCCTGATATATCACAAAAACATGCCCACACACACACACACACACACACACACACACACACACACACGTGACAGCTAACCCTGGTTACCCTTGAAACCACCATAAGTCGCTTTGAATAAAAATGTCTGTCAAATGCATAAATGTATGTGAATGTACATGACCTGAACAAGCCATCTCCTCTTTTGTACAATAACAAATATAAATCTGTTTCCCATGCTTTAAGGCAGGGTGTAGCTGGGGCATTTCAGAGTGACCACGGTTGTCATGTGACACTGAGGAGACTTGGCTCCACTTGGCTCATCTCCGTCCTCCTCTCTGACCCCATGAGCACATGTTTGTCTCCATGGAGAGGTGAGGGCTCCTGCTGAAATTCTCTCTCTCTCTCTGAAAGAATTGATTAACAGATCGACACCATGCAAAAATAGAAACTGTCTTTATTTTGCTAGTTTAGACCCGACAATACCTTATACATTTGTGGTGACAGCAAGCTTTGCAGTAGTTGAGGTACATTTATAAATAGCTTGATGGAAGAAGGTGCTATTTATATTTGTAGAGTCTGATAAATGCAAGAAAGATGTTTCCTTCCCCCACTCATGCTAACTTCTTCTTTTTTGGGCTTAATGTGTTAAATCATTGGCATTATAAAGCAGCTAGCATACTAGCATACTACTTAGCATACTACTTACTGCCATAATGTGGTAGTATGCTAGTCCAAATTCAGCCTTAGACTATTTCAATCTCTATCTCTGTTTATTGCTGAACTGGTGGAACTTGATAGCACCTGAGAGAACCCTTTAAGGTTCTGTATAGAATGTTTTCTTCTAGTGTGTAAGTCCTTTCTATTTTAAAATGTAAATATACACTCTAAAAAAATGCTGGATCAAAAACAACCCATGTTGGGTTGAAATGGACAAACTCAGCGGTTGGGTTAAATGTTTGCCCAACGTGCTGGGCAGTTTTATTTAACCCAACTATTGTTTAAAAATGACTATATGGCTGGCTTAAAGTGGACATAAAATAGGTTGGAAATTAAAAATCAGACACGTAATTATAGAGGCAACAATAATAATTAAAAGATGAAGATTTATTAATAAGCAATTTAATAAATGTTTATTGTTTAATTATTATTCATTAAACTTATTAATAAATGTTAATTTATTAAACATATTAATAAATGTTCATTTCCAACATAGTTTGGGTTCATTTTAAGTGAGCAATACAGTCATTTTTAAACAATAGTTGAGTTAAATAAAACTACCCAGCTGGTTGGGCAAACATTTAACCCAACTGTTGAGTTAAAACTGTGTTTGTCCATTTTCAACCCAACTTTGTTTTTAACCCAGCATTTTTTGTGTAAATTTCTGTATTGCAAGCCTACTGGCAGCATGTAATAAAAAACTTTTAATCATCAACAGGGGGCAGTGTTTAGCTTTCATCAAAATGTCAAAAAACAAACAAAAAAAAAAAACCCTGAATTATTTTGCTCTGTCTTTGTTTCAATGGTGTGTGCACATGTGTGAACTTTAAAATCTTGGAAGAAAGAATAGGACAGTAAATGGCCATAATTTCTATTTTTTTTTTTTTTTTTTAAATATAGGAGCGAGATGCCCACCAGGAAACTGAGTGACACAGCTTAAGATATGAGGGAAGAGACCCAGTTAGTGTTGTTAAATATTACAAGAGATTCTTTCCTTTTTATTTTAAAATGGCCACAATCAACTGCAACCAAAACTCCATCCATTTCTATTTCTCTCTCATAGAGCAGATGGTCCATCCGTAGGGGTGTGTGTCCCTCACGCTGACATCTCTGTGTCACCTCTCCGACTCCCACAAGTCGATTTTCTCATCTTGTTCTACATTTTTTCATATTTGTTGTTACTCTCTCCAATATCTGCTTCCATTTTAATTCCCTTTAAGCATCACACTGCTTTGTGCTGTGCTTGCATTCTTGGTTCTTGCCTCTCTCTCGCTCTCTCTCTCTCTCTGGAAGTGGATGGAGATATGGATGCAGTCCAGACAGTGAGTGCTCACCGCTCTGCATTTCTGGTTAAATCACTGGTAATGTGATTCACAATCTATTTGACTTCAGCAGAGCGGAGGCAAGCAGGTGAGCTAAACCAGAGGAGACGTGAAATTACTCACTCCCCTCTCCATGGCAACGCTTCAAACCTGACCTCCAATAATCTGCATTGTAATAACCACTGCATAAAAAAATAAAAACACTCAAAGCACCATTGAGCTTACACACAGGCAAAATAAGTGGTTTGAAATACCCTGAAATACTCCTCATTTTAGTCCCTTTATCTGTTAGTGACCTTTAGAAGACAGGCCACGATGTGCTGTGACAAGACACCATGTTTGATCATGCTGTACAATGACTTTTCTATGCAATGTTAACATTTCATATGTCACATCTGTTTTAAAAGACTGTCTGATATAACCCACAGCACTGAACTAACATACTTCTTGAATCCTTCTTTTGAGTCTCCACCCCAATTCAGAAATAATTCACATATAGAAAATGTATATTATTAACCATATCACAATAACATAATAATAACAACACTCCAATAAATATATACATTTAGAAAAATATTAACTGATAGATAGATACATAGACAGATGTATGCCCTTAGGAGAGATAATTAGGAAGCATGGCGTTAGTTTTCACTGCTACGCTGACGATACTCAGCTCTATATTTCNCTGGGTTTTTCTCCTAGGGGGTTTTTTCCACCCCTGGGAGTCAGCCGACATTGGCTTAATGTAGCACCATCTTGTATATGTTACATATTACCACGCTTGCTTGTACAGCTTATTTTTAACCACTTATCTTTTTTCTGTGCTTCTAATATGTAAAGCTGCTTTGAAACAATTACCAATTGTAAAAAGCGCTATATAAATAAATTTGACTTGACTTGACAGATACATAGATAAATAGAATAGAAATAATGATATACTGTAAGACAAATTTTTGAAGGTTAATATGTTGACAAAAAAGCAATAAACAAAGACGTTGCCAGGTCAGGTGAGACAGATAGTTACTTCCTCAGCAAATAATATTGATTGTATGGATTCACAGAGGTTCTAGAGTCCGTGTATGTTTTAATTTCCTGAAAAGGAATACCAAGAAAGGAAAAGGTATTTTTTCATTTAGTATAACAAACTGAAAATGAGAATTGGGCTCAATTTCTCTTTTTCTTTTAAGCCACTACTTCAACATCGGATTCCACTGGATTCTGTTCCTCCCATGATGAGATTCTAATATTTATCAAATTAGTTAAGAGGTAGAATGAAATGTATTTGATCTCATATAACATATATAGCACAGTTACACAAACACCTAACAGAACCTTATAAAAACAAACAAAAAAATGGTTATTCCTTACCAAATAGGCAACAAAATGGTCAAAATGTACACAGACTTTCTGGGGTTGTTGTTTTACTTTATCTTTATTATCATGACTGAGATAATGAGTACAGGTGACCATTTCACTCCAAACAAACTGCAAAAAACAAAACAAAAAACAAAACACTTTGTACCAATCACTGACCCCCTTTTTTTTTTTTTACTTTTGGGTAATGAAAATCCAATGGTGGTCAAAAGTGCAATGCTGTGCAACTTCAGAGCATGAGCTTCATCAAACCAGAGTTTATCAGGAATATTTGCTTAAAATGGCCTCCAGCTCAGGGCAAACAGACGGTTTATCATCTGACTTATTGCACATGCTCAACACATGCATTACTGAACATGCTAATTATTTTGATCAGCATAATGATGATTGCGGGCTGCTCGTCACTTGTACACACACACGCACAACCACACAAACCGAAGTCAGATGTAGGAAAGGATACAAAGCAGAGAAGCACTAGTAAAGAATGGCAAGTGGAAATAATAGCAACAGGAAATAGGAGGAGAGGCGCAAATGATAATGTAGATTATGACTGGGGGAGATTCATGGGATTTTTGCACAGGCTTTCTGCATGGAGCGACAGATTTTTCCTGCACCCACACAGTGCTATGACTGATGACTTTTACAGTAACACAGTCTGCTGTGTCACCGTGACTAGCCTCTAACAAGACCCCCTGGGTGGAGAGGATAAGATCTTTCACTGTGTCGATGTTTCTGTGCACACACACACCTGCTTTACTAACACTAACTTTGATACCTGGATCTCTGTGGAAACAGGAGAAAAGAGCCTCAATAACCCATCCTACATGACAATAGATAGATAGATAGATAGATAGATAGATGATAGATAGATAGATAGATAGATAGATAGATAGATAGATAGATAGATAGATAGATAGATAGATAGATAGATAGATAGATAGATAGCCTTAACAGGGCTAAAAGGCACATTTTTAAAGCTTCTCTGCGTTCCTCTTTATAGCATTTCATTTTCATGAGGCTTCTTTAGAGGAAAAATATGCCACTGGCTTGAGTTGTACAATAAAGCCCAAAGACCAGCATGTGATGTATAACACATTCTGGCATGTTATTGTTTCATCTAACAATATCCACAGAGGGGCTGAAAATGACTGTAGAGCAAAAAACAGCGTGGCACTCTGGAGCACAGAAGCTTAGATAGAGCTAATGCTTATGGTAATGCAGCATATTAAAGGCGATATTTTTCCTTTCTGTGTCCACACACCTGCTGAAGCCCTTTCTACAGTCACCACATGCGACACGCCTGAAGGCGACAAGCTGAGAACAACACAGTCTCCATCTATACCAGAGAGAGGTTCATGTTTATTACTGACACATCAAGCCCTATTTTTCATCTTTAGTTTTCCAATTAATTCATGAAAAGAAAGAGTATATATACTGTTTTGGCCAACAAATATTATAATAGATAAAATAAATGTATAATGTAAAGCATTTAAAACACATTTGACAGCTTGCCCTGACATTTATGGAAAATACCCAATGAAATGTGAACACAGTTATTTTATTTTAAACATTTTTATTTTATTTTATTTTATTTAAATTTGCTAATTATACTTATTTTCTCAATTTGCACTGGTTTAATTTGACTTTTTCTTGGCAGTACAAATGTGTAGTTTTTGTTGTGCCAATATGGAACACTAAATTGAAATCAAAAATAAAACTGAGAGCGAGAGAAACAGAGCAGCATCAGGGTGTCATAATGTAGTGCAAGATTGTTTTGGACAAAAAGAGCAGTGGAGGAGGGGAGGGGTGGGATAACAGCGAGAGAGGTATAATAGAAAGATGGTGGAGTGTGAGGTGAGGTCGTAGCCTTCCGTCATTTGGTGCTGTGTATGTGTGCTGATTGCACTTCAGGCAGCTGTCTCAGGCCTGCAAGGTCACACACAATAGGTTACTATCAGAAGTAATGCGCGAGGTCGGATGTGTACTTGTATGTGTATGGGAGAGAAACAAAGCCTCTGCAGCTGTAATGTAAATAAGTTGCTCATCAGAGCAGTGGATTTGGCGCAGGAGGTGACAGGGAGGAGGTAAGAGTGTCTCTGAGTCTAATATTCTGAGACTGAATCAACATCTAAAACTCAGCCATTAATTCTAATTCTGACAGACAGCACAGAAACAGCGACAGAGAGAGAGAGAGAGAAAGAGAGATACGGAAGCAAAAAAATAAAGAAATAAGAGCTGATTATTTTGAAAATGCCACATTCAGCAGTTGACAAAGCACATTTACTCTGCAAGAGAATTTGACAATTTTGTAGGTGGTGTGAACAAATGAGAAATATTCTAGGAAATATGATCAATTATGTGAGTATGCAGTGTGAATGTGTCTCTACCTCTCTAACTGCTTGTTATATGACTGCCTCACAGACTCATGCTGATCTATGACACCGCCGTTACAGGGTTAAAGGTCAGCCTGCTCAGGTAGACTCTAAATACATCACCTCTTGCTGTCACACAGGAAGCTCCACAATGTAAAGAGCATAGATAGTATGAAAAACAGATATTGATACGCAATCCCTGCTCAAAGACAACACTGCCTACAACAGCTCGTCTAGGATGTTTCCTCAACTCAAATTTAAAATTTAATATTAAACCTTAAACTAGCTCAAAAAGAAAAGATGAATCTGAGGGTGCTTTCACGCTTGGTTCTATTGCCTGGTCTGAACCAGAGTTTTATTGCTTCCCCCTTCCCCTGCCCCTGCTGGATTGTGTTCACATTATAGCCTGTTATATGGGTCCAAACTGTGGTACACTTGCATCATCAAAGCAACAGCTGTCATAACCTGGGATGTTTTCACAAAAACCCTATATCAGTCAAATAAACAGAGATATCTTGGTGCATGTAACACAGAGAAAGAGTACACTTTGTTCATTTCCATAACACTACAATACAAAACTGGTTAAAAATTTTCAAAGTTACATTTTAACATTCAAGTACTGAGTTCACAGTTCAGGACTTTTCTTTTCATGATCTTATGAGAAAATATTAGCAATAACTGTCACGTAAAATAATGCATCGCTTACATCTGGGTTCTCAGAGACCTCAGATATAAAACATGAAAAAATGCAATGAATTTTCATACACTGGTATTCTCAAACAGGCAAACACACTCTACTCTAGAGTCTTTCGTGTCTTTTATATGTTTTTTTTTATTTTTTTAACAATGTTTGGCTTAAATCAACTCCAATCAGAAACAACATCTTGAGAATAGATTCCTGTCACATTTCTGAAAAGTGCATGATCCTAGTAAATAAATATGAAAGTAAATTAGAGGTTAATTTCAGAACGATTATAAATTGTTATTTTCATATTGTGGTCTTTGGGAACCCAAATATAAAAATATTAAATTCAATCTCAACAAGACATAGGGGTCAAATCATAATTTTATTGTCTTATGAATTCAAGACGTTTCATTTTAATCTAATCTATTTTCACATATGAATCAATATACGACCAGCCTCTTAATCAAACTCAAAACTAACATGAACCTTCTGGAGAGGGAAACAAAGGGATAGAAAAAAGGAAACAGAAGAGGGAGGAAGGTAATGAATAAAAGCAAGTGAGGTGTGGGTGTGCAGTCCATCACAAGTCTCTGAGATCTGACCTAGGGTCAGCGCATTAACTGTCATGAGGGCAGAAGGCATCACCATGACCTTTGAGGAGATGTGATAATTGAGATGCCAGGAAGACTAATAGACCCTGTCACTTCCATCGGGTTCTCCTTTATTTTCTGTTAAAACTCACGCAGTTTCACTATATTCTCATAATTCAAGCTCTTTTTCTTTCTATATGGAAGAGAATCTGCTGGACTTTCACATAAAATCACTACAGAATGACATGAATGTATTGCAGAGACAGTCCCTCGGAAAAAGACTGGGGTTAAGCCCCATGCTCAAGGGCAAGATGGTGATAGCTCATGTCTCCCTTCTTATGAGGGTCAAACCAGCAACCTTCCCGTTAACCCATAGTGGGGTTCAATTAAAAACCTGTTTTTTTTTTCTGTTTAAACATGAAAATAAATAGTAAATATTTAAAGGTACACTATATGTAACTTTATTTTTGTTCAAAATTCATATACGGAGTCAATCTTAATTCATCATCTGAATACATCATCAATCCTTCTTCCAAAACTTGTTTTTGTTTTACCCAGATTCACTATGGTAAGCCTGTTTATATTTTAGACCGGGTGAATGGTTTCGCGGGAAATTGCGTACATACATCACTCACCTGTGCATGTCTGTCATATCCATAAATAGAGAAAAGTTGCTCCGGCTACTTTGACACATGAATAGTGTGGGAGTGTCATAGGATAGTTGTCACAACGAGCAAGAAAGGTTGACTCAGAGCATACTAAATCTCCAACCTCTGGGGAATCACCCGTTTTAAAAAACGCGAAAGAGAGGAGAGTTTGCTGGCTAAAAGAGAACACTGGGCTGGAATTTATTTATGTGGAGGTATTCAAAGACCTTTATTCATTTATTCATTTTTTTAAAAGACGGAGTGTTCCGGGAAAGAAGGAAGTGAGCCAGACGAGCGCGAGCAAAAGAAGAGAAAAAGTTAGTTCCCTTTCGAAGGGAACTCCACTCTGCGTTTGAACGCTTTGGGGAACACCACGTGACCCAGGTGTCTGAAAGCACTATCCAAAAACTCCAATTCCTATTGGCCGGCGACAGCCTATGACGTCATACGGCGCGACCCGGAAGTATAAAGGAGCGCCTGGAGAGACAGTCAGCATCTCATCGTCTTTCGGTCCTGTTCTGTCTGATTGCATCTATACCAACTCCGGTAGGGTTTTTTATATATACCTTACGAACGTTCATGAGAGTGTGTTTATCCGTGTCCCAGGGTTTGACACTGGATATACATATTTTTCTGGGCGTTCTCTGTCTGGAGAGGAGC